>CM034712.1:13603744-13618441 GCA_020142125.1 Phrynosoma platyrhinos
AATTATATTCCCCATTTCTGTATACAACTAAGATGTGTTTTACTGTAATTTTGTGCTGACCGAATGGTCGTAATAAATAAATAATAATAATATATTATTGTTATTATTATTATTATTATTATTATTATTATTATTATTAAGAAATAATCATTAAAACAAATCATATACAACAACAAAATAGCATTTTCTGTGCAGGATGAAGAAAATGTGTGAATTTTGCACAGAACATGTCCCAAACTGTGAATATTCCTCAAAACTGCACAGTTTTCCAAGTCTTTCTTGTTGAAGGAAGAAAATGGCTGAAATCACTCATCACTTCCATTGACAATGAAATGGCTGAAGAATTACATCTCTGCAGCATGGTCATTTTGTAAGCTATTTCTGTTGATGGCACTTTAAGCAATTAGGGTTCAAGGTAAAAATTCATCTAGTGGCTGGGATCCTTTAGATACACTGCAGGAATTGTCAGGCAGTTTATTTTCCTGACAGGTGATAGCTTTCTCTGCCATACACATACTCCCTTCCCTGTACCAATGGCAATTTTCATCCTGCTGCTGCTATCATTGTCCCACTGCTGCAGCAATTTATGCTGCTGAAGTTGTTGCCTTCAAGACATTTCTGACTCATTGTCATCTTAAGGTGAACCTATCACAGGGTTTTCTTGACAAGATTTGTTTAGACAGGCATTTGCCTTTGCCTTCCTCTGAGGCTGAGAGAATGTGACTTGCCCAAAGTCACCCAGTCCGTTTACATGGCCAAGTGAGGATTCAAACTTTGGTCTCCAGAGTTGTGGTCTAATGCCCAAACTATGCTAGCTCTCACTGCTGAAGTTACATGAATCAAAATAGTTGCAGCCAGGAAAAAATTGTTCACCAGAAAGTGCATGACAAAGACCTAACTGGCTGAGTTTCCCTTTGGCCCAAATTATCTTTGGACCAAGCATCAGTATATTCCATCTCTGCACCCATGTCATAATGTCACTGTGTTTCAGTGATGCTCATTAATAGCTACAAGTGCAAATGCTTTTAATGGTCAGAGAGAAAGCCTTAAATATTTTGATGGATCATCTCTCTCGATGATTCTTGATGTTAATATTTTATTCAGGTTTCTGAGGTTTATGGAAATTATATCTTCAACAGGGGTGTCATTTTTGACAGGTGAAACGTGGAGCTTGCCCTAGCAAAGTCTATGTGAAGAAGATGAATGATTTCCAGCAGAAAGCTGAGCGAGCGATATTATACAACACCTCGTAACAGTGAAGTATTTCTGTAGCCCAATGATGGGCTTTGTAGCCAAGCACACACTGTTGACAGACTTTGTAGCCAAGCACACTCTATTGACACACACACCTCACCTCCTTAATAAGATGGTAAACTCACAGTCCAAAGGCCTTTGCAGACTGCCAGAAATAGTGCACATTAAATTGAGGCACTGCCCTGGCTCAGTGCTAGGGAATCATGGGAACTGTAATTTATTTTGGCACCAGAGCTCTCTGACATAGAAGCCTCAATGTCTCAGAAAAAAAATACAATTCCCATGACTCCCTAGCACTGAGCCAGGGCAGTGCCTCAATTTAATGTGCACTATTTCTGGCAGTCTGCAAAGGCCCCAAGTCTCTTGCACAGATTACACTGACCTAATTAATACCTGGAAGATATTTTTGTAATGCAATCCCCACGATCATTCACCACTGGTAGACCTACAGTCCTTCCCATGTGCCCATCGGCTCTAACCAGCCTAGACTACTGTAAGGAAATCATAGAATCATAGAGTTGGAAGAGACCACAAGGGACATCCAGTCCAATCCCCTGCCATGCAGGAACTCAAAATCAAAGCATCCCCAACAGCCTCTGTTTAAAGACCTCCAAAGAAAGAGACTCCACTACACTCCGAGGGGGCATCTACACTGTCAAACAGCTCTTAATGTCAGAAAGTTCTTCCTAATGTTCAGGTGGAATCTCTTTTCCTGTAGCTTGCATCCATTGTTCCGGGTTCTAGAAGTTCATTGACATTTGGAAGGTCATAGGTTCTTGATCTATTATATAGAGGGAAAGTGGGCATGCTCCACGACTCAAAGGACCATTTTTAGGGGACTCTTCCAAGATTCCAGAGAATGTCACCATGCCAGGCTGCATGAGTACAAGTGACAAGTGACATTGTCATTTTTGATCATTTTTGAAGGGCATTTAAAATGCAGTGTTTTACAATAGAATTTTCCCCTTAGAAAGAAATTATTGGGGGAAAATGGGGTAAGAGTTTTTGGAGGTATGTGTCAGTGCGGCAAAGGTTGAAATCGGAATTCCAAGTGTGGTTTATACAATTCCCACAACAATCTAGACAGAAAGAGGTATAGGGTAGAAAGTTGCATCAAACTAATGGACAGATCTATGTGTGCCAGTCCAAGCACTGGTGTGTAGTTGTGGATCAGGTTAATTTCAAAATACAGAGCGAATTAAATCCCTCAGCATCTCATTTTGGAACATCTGAAGCCAGAAGAAATAGTTATCATGATATCAGAGTTATTATTCATGGCTAAAATATGAGTATCCTGGTTGAAACATGGGCTACATGTTTCAACCAGGATACATGATGGCAAATCTTGTTGGGAAGAATAATAGACTAGCAAGAATTACACACAATTTTCTTCCAGTATTTGAAATGTTGTGGAGGATTTTTTTAATTTATTTTTTGCTCAGAGAAACGTGTGGGTTTTTTTGTACACCCCCATCACGTTTCTATGTTGAAAGTGTGTTTTCTGAACAGCAAATGTTTGAGGTGGTGGTGGTGGTGGTGGTGTTTTTCTGCTCAATCCTCCAGAATATTTCCAAACTCTTGAATGCAGTGAGAATATTGAACAAAAATATGTGTTGCCTTCACAAAGGGGAGAAAGGAACAATAGCTAGCCATGTTTGCAGGTAGGAAATAATCAAGGATTTACATCCTCTTATCAAGGTACTCCACTATCAGTTATTATTTCATATTACAGAATAAGTATTATGGAATGCAACCTGTTCAGCAATAATCAGTTTCCTGTTCTCTTTCCACCCCTTCCTTTTGCTAGTTCCTTGGAATTATAACAAAAGGAAGCGATATGCATAGTGAGCCAGTAACTATGGGAGTGCAATTATTATTTTTAATCTGGAGCAGCATAACATTCTGCAAACCTTGAGCTGCAGAGACTTGAAGAAGCTAGAGATGGGAAGAAAGAAAAATCCACTCCCTTAATAGTCCACCAACAGTTCTCGAATCTTGCATCTTGCTTTCCCAGCAGTCCCGTGGTTTGTCACAATCTGTCACACGCCAATGCATAACTTCAGAAGCAATGATAATATGGAGCTAATAGCTCCATTAGCCTATTACAGTTAAAAACTTCATTCATCTTAATAGCTTGGAGGATGGCCAAAATATGCAGATAAGCAGGGAATTGGATAAATGGGAGTATTATTGCTAGGGTGCCAGAAGGAAGGGATACACAATGCATTTAGAAAAGCAGGTTTGGGGGAGAACTGAAGGTTAGAGAGTAAACATTCCCATTTGTTCATTCTTTCTGTTTAGCATGTTCAGATTGTGAAATGCAGTAGATGATACCTACTAGGAGAGCTGCAGGATGTGGAGTGAGTAAGGAGCGTTTTTTGCTCCTGCTTTTCTTCCCCAGAAGTTACTCCACTGTATTGTGAAGGACCGGGAGTAATATTATTTTTACCCCTTCCTGTAGCTTCCCCTCCTGGATTACCCTTCTTTGCAGATGATGTAAGGAATCTGACAGATCCTGCCATGAAAATGGTTGCCGTTTTGCTGTTTGCTGTTTTATCCCTTTTGAGTAATGCTATTGTTTTCACCTTATAGAATTGCTGAAATTGAATACAGGCATGCCATCAGTAAAATTAATTTGTCCTAAACATGTAAGAGAGGTTTTCTGGTAAAACTGATGGTTCTAAAAACATCCCAAAATCAATCCATCACAAAAATAAAAATAAAAATGGGGATCTTTGGGGAATTTCCAGAAGGTTTCAGAGGCCAACAGATAGGCTGAGCTTTCCCCATTCCTGCTGTACACAAATGGTATACCATCCAAGTAGATGATATCAGCAATCTTGGGAAAACTCCAAGGTTTGGATGAGGAGGAGTTTTGCAAAATGGGGGAAATTACGCTACTTAGAAGTTGAATGAGGACTGAGCATGCTCAGTGGTCCTGGAATTACAAGATGGGTAGGGGTCAGAGAAAACCAAGGAAATGGGGAGATGGGACTCTGGATCATTCCACCAAATAATGGGATGTCTGGACATCAGCACTCCACATGCCAACATTTTCTTTCCGGTCCTGGCAACATCAAAGTCAAACTTAAAGGGGGTACATCCAGAAAATTCAATTCATTTCAATTTTATACAGGTTTGGCCAAAAGAAAAATGTTGAATCACAACATTTAAAAATTCTTACAAGATATATCAACATATAAAAATACAGCATTACAAAACACAACGTACAACACAAAATGCAATAAACAATACTTACAAATATACTGTACATACCTATGTATAGGTCTCATAATTTTAGTGAAAAAATTGACCCCCCAAATCTGGGTCGACTTATCCATGGGTTCAATATAAGTCCTACACTTTAACTCTTATCAAAAAGAGAAAAGAAAAAGGAACCACCCTTTCTCTGAGTAGAAAGCTTAGTCCATTCCAGGAGAACCTAAAAGAAGCACTGCCCTCTTCTACTCCCTCTGACATGCCATCACTTCTGACCTTTTGCAATGCTTGGATAGAAAAATGGCAGTGTTGTCGACTCTTTGGCGCTTCCCCTCAAAGCACTGGGAATTGTATGCTTGTCAACTTTTCTGGGTTAAAATCAGGCAAAGATATCACATTAAAGTTAAAGGGTATAATCACTGCTAACATAGTCGCTGTTTGATTTGCTTTGCCTTTTCATCCTTTTGACATGTGTGCATTTTCTTAGCCCTGCATGTCACCTTTCCCACACATCACACAACTACCATTTAATTCCTTCCCCATCCTTCCATCCTTTAGGGTGAACACAAAAAGTCATGCTGGATGGAATTTTATAGGTTCTTTAGCATCATTTTCCTTTGCTTTCTCCTTTACATTCTTTGTTATGTGACCCTAAGTTTTACTCTTTGACTTAGCCATGGGTCATATCAAAATCTGTAATTTTGGCCCCCAAACCTGCCCTCAGTATATATGACTTCTAGGCAAGTATATGGTAATTATAGAGTCTACTTTTCAAAATAAGAACAATTATTCTCCCAGCAATTGTGAGAAGGGCTGCTTTCACTGCAAATCTAGATACATTAACCAGGATTGATTTAATTGAACTAGACAGCAAGTATATAATTTTATCCCTATCACTGAAGTTAGCTGCAGGCTCTAAGCAGCATCTTACCAAGTATTTATCTCTTGGAATTTCATATTACATACAATGTAACATGTAATGTACGGTGTCCTGAAGCATTTGGCTTCCACAGATACAGAGCTCTTGTTCTCTAGGAATAGAAATCTGAATTCAAAAAGGGTTAAATGAGAAGATTGAATATGCATAACTTTGCAGAAGGATCTAAGTTTTTCATAAGGGTCTGTTGAAGGGAAAAACCTTTTTTACTTCCTCTGAGGACCACAATTGCCATCATCCCTTACTATGGGGATTTTCTTTCGGGCAACATCAAAAGTTATGATTTACCTAACTTTAAAGTAGTTAATGAAGACATTGAAATAGTTAAAGATTTCCATACCTTAGCAGAGACATTAATCAGAATGGAAGCTGCAGTAATGAAATCAGAAGACTAGGGCTTGGAAGGGCAGCTATGAAGGAACTAGACAAGATCCAAAAGTGTAAAGTTATATCATTGAATACTAAAATGAGGATTGCTTATTCCCAATTTCTTGATATGGCTACGAAAACTGGACAGTGAAGAAATCCAATAGTAAGCAAATCAACTCATTTGAAACATTTAATGTGGACTTCTAAAAAGACAAATAAATGGGCAACTTAAGCTTGAACTCTCCTTAGAAGCCAAGATGACCAAACTGAGACTTTCATACTTTGGACATATCATGAGAATGCAAGAATATGGTATGACATGACTCACTACAAAAGACAATAATGCTTCCTAAGTTAGAAGACAGTAAGAAAAAAGGAAGATCACATTAAAGGTGGATAGACTCAATCAATGAAGCTATAGTCCTGAATTTGGAGGACCTGAGCAGGGCTATTGATAATAGAATAACTTGGAGTTGTCTCATTCATAGCTCTTCCATAAGTTGAAGTTGACAGCAATTAATATCAGCAACAACACCATCTGGAGGGCTGCACATTGCCAATCTGTGAGCACTGGTAGGAATAAAAAGGCAGAGAAAATAATGAGGAATTTGTATTATCTTTCCACACCTGCAGCCATCTAAGGAGTATAAGAAGATCAAGCCAGGGTTTTCACTCCTTTTATTCACTTTGAAGAGCCTGTGAAGTATAGTGGTTTGAATGATGTACTACATTGAATGCAAGACTACATCTGGGAGATCAGGATTCAAATCCCCACTCAATCATGGAAACCCACTGGGTGACATTGGGCAAGTCACAATCTCTTGGCCTTAGAGGAAGGGAATGGCAAACCTCCTCTAAACAAATCTTGCCAAGAAAACTCATGATAAATTTGCCTTAGGGTTGTCATAAGCTGGGAATGACTTCAAGGGATATAACAACAACAGTCTCCTTCAGCAGAGGAAGGAGTTGATTGTTGATTTATGGAAATAGAAGAATTTAAGCTAAAGATATGAGAGCCAGCATGGTGTAGTGGTTTGAGCATTGGACTACAACTCTGGAGACCAGAGTTTGAATCTCTACTCAGCCCTGGAAAAGCACTGGACGACTTTGAATAAGTCATATTCTTTCAGCTTCAGAGGAAGCAAAAGCAACCCCCCTCTGAACAACTCTGCCATGAAAACCCCATGATAAGTTCACCTTAGGGTCTCTATAAATGGGAAATGACTTGAAGGCACACAACAACAGCAAGCCCTTCCCCCATTTTCTGAGAGAAATGCATGTTTTGAGTTTCTTTGTGAGCCTGGTTTGTTTTCCAGAAAAGTGGCTTTTGGGTGCTTCTCTCGTGAGCAATAAAAGTGAGTAGGTTTGGAAATCTGCACTGACTGGGTCAGGATAAAGGGTGTTTACCTTTAAATGAAGTGTTTGGTTTCCATAATAAGAATAAATATTTCTAATAGTGTAAGTTGTAATAGCTGTCACAATATAATATGTTCATTACAATAAGATACAAGAGAAAATGGGATGTTGTAATCTTTGGTATATTTTTAAATATTTTGTATGTATAAAGGATTTTGGTTAACATTTCCATATATTTTCTTGTGTTTTTAGAAGCCCATGAAGTTGTGTTGCAGACAGTTATGTCTATCAAGTATATCTTTATCCAAAAGAATAAAATAAATTTCCTTACATTCTTTTCCCTAAAAATAAAGGCCAATATCCTATTCTTGATCTGAACTAGAGTAGACTCATTGAATCAGTAAGATTTATGTATATGTTTACTCAGCATTCAACAATTGATTCAACAGGTTTTCTCTAATAGGGACTAATAAATAAGATTCAGGCCAAATTTAATTTGGGGTTTAGGTAAATTCTCTTAACTTGTTTTTACTTTCCACCATAAATTCTATTCATTAGTCATTCCTACAAACAGAACCAGAATTTTATCATAGAAAAAGTGAAGGCATATGTCTCAATGTTTCAAGAAGAATATACAGCAAGGAAGAATGAAAAGAATCAAAATTCAATATGACCTTAATAGATTAGAAAGCAGGATCAAAACTAACAAAATGAATTTCAGCAGTAAGAAATGTAAGGTGCAACTCTTAGGCAGAGAAAATGAAATGCACAGATATAGGATAGGGGACACCTGGCCTGACAACAGTACATGTGAAAGGAATGTAGACATCCTAGTGGACCACAAGCTGAACAGTGTGATGTGACAGCTAAAAAAGCCAATGTGATTCTTGGTTGGGTCAATACAAGTATAATGCCTAGAACGAAGGGAAGTAATAGTACCACTCCATTCCACTTTGGTCAGGCCTCACCTGGAATAAAGCTGTGTCCATTTCTGAGCACCAGAATTCGAAAAGGATGTTGAGAAGCTGGAGTGTGTCCAGAGGAGGAAAACCATGAAGCCCTATGAGGAGCAACTTAGGGAGCTAGGTATGTTTAGCCTGGAGAAGAGAAGGTTAAGAGGGGATATGATAGCCCTGTTTAAATATTTGAAAGTCTGTCATACTGAAGATGGAGCAAGTTTGTTTTCTGTTGCTCCAGAGAATTGGACCTGGAGCAATGAGTTCAAGCAACAGGAAAAGAGTTTCCAGGACAGTAAGACAGTAAGTGGAAGACACTCCCTTGGAGAGTGGTGGAGTCTCCTTCTTTGGAGGTTATTAAATAGAGGCTGGATGGCCATCTGTCAGGAGTGCTTTGATTGTGTATTTCTGCATGTCAGGTGATTGGATTTGATGGTCCTTGGGGGCTCTTCCAATGCTAGGATTCTATGTGTCTTCCTGCATGGCAGAATGGGGTTGCACTGGATGCCCCTTGAGGTCTCTTCCAACTCTGATTCTATGAAAACAGAGGAAAAATGCATATAGAAATAGACTTGTCAGGAGGTGTTTAAAAACAACAACAAAAAACACCCACATTATTCTATGTGGGTTCATTCCTATTTCCATTCCATCAGTAGGGACTAGGGCCTCCATATATATATATATATATATATATATATATATATATATATATATGGAGGCCCTAATCCCTACTGATGGAATGGAAATAGGAATGAACCCATATGGAATAATGTGTGTGTGTATATATACACACACATACACAAACACACAGCCTGTTAATATGCCTGAGGGTGAAACAAGGTAGTCCCAAACAAATGACGCCTGGGATAATTCCAAATGAAGGCCGAGAGATGTCACATCCTCGTTGCCATGGCATTGCTGCACATTAAAACTCGGAGGAGAGGAATAATAAGTCAACAAGGCCATGGAGATCAACAACAGACCCAGTGCTGCAAAATGGACTCATTGAATACTCAACCATTGCACTTTTCTCTCTTGGGTTTTCTGAAGGGGCGACAGGATGCTCTGACCTTTTTCAATCATCCTTTAGAAAAATGTACCTGGTTGACAGAACGAGAGCGAGTGTGAGAACAGAATGCTAGGAGTGGTGATGGGCAGCTGACAAGTGAGGCTTGTTCTTATACATAATGATACAGGTATGTGTTTTTTTAGCTTAAAAAAACCAAAAAACAGCAGCAACTTTCAAACGTTTGACTGAGGCTCAAGAAAAGCCAGCAGGGTCTATGCTCACATTTAAGATTGCTGTCAAGAACTCAGCACGAATGGAAATTGAGCTATAATGTCACCCGACAAAGCTCAATCTTAATATTTAAGAGATGGAGAAATGAAGGTTTTGCTTCTGGATTGGGCTTATCCTCCATCAGTTTGTGCCTCCTGCTTCTTCATCTTCAGTCGAGAAAATCAGAGGTCAGAAAAAGAAAACGGGGTGCCATGGAGTCAGTCTTTGGAGGAGAAATCTAAATTCCCTTCAGCAAAAGGATCACGTAGCCATCCACATTTCTCAGTTGAAAACTGGCACACATGTGGCCAAGCTACATCTGAGTAAGTGTGGTCAAGATGAGCAAAGTTATGAATAAGGGAGAGCAGATAATATTTGAATATCTAAACATATCACAGGGAGGAAGGTATGGGTTTGCCATCTCCTGCTCCAGAGGATAGGATAAGGTCAAATAGTTTTAAGTTATCAAATGGTAGAGTTCGATTGAACATTAGCAAGGACTTCTTGACAGTAAGAGTGTTTTGGAAAAGGAAGAATTGCCTAGATTGCATCCACATCAGTAGTTTCTTGCTGCACCAGACCTCTGTTAAACCAGATTATTTCTGGTGCCACAACAAACTATATTTCCCAGAATTCCATAGCATTGCACCATGGCAGCTAAAGTAATGTCAAACTGGATTATTTCTGCAATGAAGATGCAGCCCTGGAGAGCTGCTGGGGTCTTCTCTGGATGCCTTCAAGAAGAGGCTGGATTGTTGTCTTCTGGAGATGCTCTAGTTGCCTTGAGATCCCTTCCAACTCTGTGGTTCTATGACAAGCTAGGTCCTACTTTGGTCCTTTACACATTCAGTTCTCTGTATTCTTGATTGTTGGCCAAGCTGGTTGAAGTCCAAAAACCTGGAGGACTCACATTTGGGTTAGGAGGATGAATTGGAACAGCTGGAGTAGAAAACATGACTATTGCCTCCTCCTTCTTCTTCTGTATCCCTCAGTAGTACCCAAATCCTGCTTTAGGGGTTTCTTAGATTAGATTTTGAGAGTGCACCGGTGTGTGCATGGTAGTATAAGAGATTTTTTTTTTTAAAAAAAGGAACATTTTAAAATAAGATTCAAAGCTGGCTTTTGGCTAATTGGAATTACCGACTCAGAGAGAAGAGACTGGGCCATACGTCATTTACTTACTAAAAAGGGCCTGGGTTGTCAAACTATCTTTTAAGGATTTCCAAAGCACTAACAAGATTCAAGTCGGTTGCAGTCATTTTCTTCAAAGGGAACAAAGGATCATAAATCCAACACTGACAACAAAACATGAAGAACAAAAACCCAGATTAAATACAGACAAGATTAAACTGAAATACACAGCTATGTGTGGGTGATCATTAGGCCAGAGACACAGAGGGTGCCCCTAAAAGCTGATGATGGCACCCTGAAGATTTCTAGTTGCATCACTTTTAATCCTTCTAACTCTACATTGTAGGATTTAGTGTAACCCCAACAATGCTTAATTATGATAAGATCTAGTTAACAACTGGCTGTTCCTGGTGCATAGGCCTATCTGTTCCAGGAAAAGGAAGTCCTTCCACTTGTGGTCATGATCTTCCAAATAATTTTCTGTTCAAGTGAAAACATGTGAGAAAAAGATGGAGAGTTTTTAAACTACATATATTTTGCAAGCAGGTGATAGAACAAATAAATAATATTCAAGGACACATCTGAGATAAAGGTACCCCCTTTTTTCTTTATCTTTTTTTTTTACTACTAAAACAACCATCTTTTGAGCATCTTGTGATGTGTCCACAGTTTTTTTTCTGTGGCTTCCATTGGGTACTGAAGTACATCACTAGATTTAGGCCAAGATGTCATATTATGTATTTGAATTTTGGTGCATGTTTTCCAATGGTAGACACCTTGCAAGGGCTCTGCCTTAAAAGAGCAGGGGGGACCATGTGCTCCTCCAGATATCTTTGCACTGAAACTCCCAGTGTTCCTTGTCATTGGCTATGATGGGCAGAATTTTTGAGATCTGTAGTCCAACAACATTTGGAGAACCATACAGTTCTCACCTGACCACTAAAAGATGGGCTCAGACTATTCAACTTAATAAGATCAAGCTATCTTCTCCAACAGGATGGAAAGAAAATGTACATCTACCACATCTGGGCTTTTATCTGTTCCTCAGGCCACCTTGACCTATCTCCCCTTTCCCATTACATATCAAACTACTTTTAAGCCTTTTCTCTAATACCAAGGAAGGCCAAGTTCCTGGTATCATGATAGACATTGCCAGTGCTTTGGAGCTGAGCAGATAGAACAAGGTCAACATAATATAATCTTTCCCCATGTTTGGTTGCAACACGATTTTGTAATTTTAATTCAGAAAAGGATCCTTTCAGAGCCCTTTGCTGAGCTGGCTGACTCCCGCTAGTTTTTTTTTCCAGCTGCAGAACAAGCCTGTTTTATGAAGAAAATGAAATTGTATCATTTTGGCTGATGTAGCAATTCATCCCTTACATAAAAGTACATGAAACCAAGTGGTACTAGACCAGGCTTGCCTTTGGCCCTTGATCTTCAGAGTTATGTGTATATATCAAGGCAGAGACAGAAACTGTGTCAGTTGTAGGTGATATAAAGTTAATATTATGATGCTCGCAATTTCATTTCGCTCCTTAACAGTAGTGTAGTGGGATAACTGCCTTGAGTGACTTTTCTAATAGCTGGAACTTCATAGATTAGGAGTATTTTAGCAAACAATCATATTAGCTGAACACATGAAGCTCCCATGTGCAGGAGCCCTCCATATTCACAGATGTTTTTTTTTTAATCCATAGATTCAAGCATATATGGCAGGAGTAGGCAACCTTTCGCCTTTAAGGGCCGAGGGACTTCAGCTCCCAGAATCCCAGGAGCTATTGGCCAACATGGGACTATTGGCCAACATGGCTGAGGCTTCTGGGAGCTGAAGTCCCTCGGCCCTTAAAGGGGAAAGGTTGCCTACCCCTGATCTATGGCTTTAAAATATTTTTGAAATATATACATTCCAAAAAGCAAACCTTGATTTTGTCATTTCACATAGGGACACCATATTACTTTTTAATGGGACTTGAGCATCCACAGATTTTGGTATTCATGGAGGGTCCTGGAACCAAACCCCAGCAGATACCAAGGGCCCACTGTATATGGCATTAGAACATAGATATAAGAACCACAATCCTCCATCATGTAGGAAAGATGTAACATTACACCTGTGCATTTCCACATTCCTCCTGCCCCCCAGAAGTCATTTTCCAAGCATCTGGAATGTACTGCCACAGCCATGTACTTGGTTGGGTGGCAATGATGGTGGCCATATAACACTTATCTGAGATTTGCAGCTGGGGAAGATAGCTGAGGTCGCCTTCCCAGATTGTCAATGACTTGTAAGAGATCCAGAAGGGCAAGGTCATGCTGGATGTTGCCTGCTTCCTTCTCTCCACCCCTGGCCAATACATGGCTATGGCAGCAGGGTCCAGTTGTTTAAAACAGACTTGGGCTCCCACAGTGCAGAAATGAAGCAGTTTGGCACCCTTTAACTTTGTTTGTTGATGTGTCCCTTCAAGTCATTTCCCATTTATTGTGACCCTAGGTGAACCACTCATGGATGGCATTATGGCTCAGTGCTATGGAATTCTGGGATTTGTGGTTTGGTGGGAGCATGAGAGTTCTCTGACAGGGGATGCTACATAGCTCACAAACAACAAACTCCCATAGCATTGAGTCATGACAGATAAAGTGTCAAACTGCTTTATTTCTGCAATGTGGCAGTAGCCTTGAGGAAAGATGGATGCTGTGCAAGGAGTTAATAAATGCCTCTTTCTGCACTGTCCAGAAAAGGATGTAAATGAGTGTAACCTAGGATTACAAATATACATTTTACCTACAGGATGTCAGCCAAACAGATTAGGAGCTGTGACAGGGCTCACTTCCAAAGAATGTACATTCAGATGGTTCTTTCAAAGGAACCCATATGTATATTGACTGCTCAATATGGAATTTGTCCAGATTGAAAGGACAGTGCTCTTGGGTCTTGCTTGGAATGAGTTTTCTTGAGACACTTTGATGGAGAATGTTGTTTAAGAAATTATGGCAATAATAATAATAATAATAATAATAATAATAATATAATGCAAATTGTGTCACTCCAGCACAGTTGGCTGACAAAACGGAACTCAAATGAATGTACTCACTAAAGTCAAATGTAATCAAGATTGAATTGATTTTATATTCAATTCATGTAAACACTGTTCACTCCAACCCTTAAAAATCCATAAAGTAGCACAAAAATTACCAGCTTCATTTTTCAAAAGGATGTATAGTTAAAACACAGAGCTGCTAATGCCCTTTATCCATGTATGACACCAAGAATGCATAAATAAGTGGACCGCCACAACATCAGCTCATTTGGGAAACTATCGAAGTGAAGCTCAAATGTTGACCATTTTTCAAGGCTACTTCTACTTTCTGTCTTCTCAGTGAATTAATTAAACTCATTAGCTTGACAGGCAGAAAAGCCCATTCCATCTAAATGCCATGTTTCCTATCCTCTGTCTGAAGTTGAGCTATGGCTTTATTATAATAGATCTAGCAAAAAAGCACTTATGATCATAAGTATCTTTAAGCTAGGGATTAAACGCTTGGATGGCGATGTGATAATTTTATGTGCAAGAGCTTACTCAGTTGTCACATAACTTTGTTCCCATCAGAGCAAAGTCCATCACTGGCTAGCCATTGCAAAATTGGGAGGAGGAGGAGAAACTGTTTTGTTATTTTAATATGTTTATATACTGTGCTTTCTCCTTTTTGTCATGGCCTTTCACTTTGTTGTTGTAATTGTTTGCCTTCAAGACATTTTTGACTTATGGTGGCCCTAAATTGAACCTACTATGGGGTTTTCTTGGCAAGATTTACTTAGGGGGGAGTTGCCTTTGCCTTCAACTGAGATTGAGGGACTGTGACTTACCCAAAATCATCGAGTAGGTTTCCATATCCAAGCGGTAATTCAAGCCCACGTCTCAAGCATCCTAGTCCAACACTCAAACCACTATGCCATGGTGACTATTTATTGAACATTTCAATCAGCTCTCCACATCCACAGATTCTGCATCCACAAATTCAACCATCCATGCCTTGGAAATATTTTTTAAAATATATCCAAAAACAAACCTTGATTTTGCCATTTCCTATAAGGGAAATGCCTTTTTACTATGTATATAATGGGACTTGAACATCCATGGATTTTGGTATCCATGGGGGACCTTGGAACCAAACCCCAGTGGATGCTAAGGGCCCAA
>CM034712.1:13618541-13633315 GCA_020142125.1 Phrynosoma platyrhinos
ATATGTTCTCTCTGGGTCCTGCAGCATGACTCTGATGGAAGTTGACCACAGAATCACACTGGAGGACCTAGAGATTCCTAGAGAAGTAGCATTTGCTGGTCCTCCAGTGTGATTCCATGCTTAATTTCTGGTGAATGTTGATCACAGAGTTGCACTGGAGGACCCAGAGATTCCTAGAGAGTTGTTCTCAGGTTTTTTTTTAAATAGTGGTGTTTTATTTATTTGTATTTTTTTCTCACTTTCATGGGGGTCCTGCATTCCTAATGCCAGTGAATGTGAAGAGCCCAATGTATACTAGCCAACAACCAAGATCAAAGATGATTAGTATAGACAGAGTCCAAATTCTCCATGAGAGGGAGCAGAACACAGATCCATAGTTTTCTAGAAGCTGCTAAATCTTGATATACCTTTTCTCCAGTTGTATCATCTCCTGGGCTTTCTCTCTCTCTCTCTCTCTCATTTAAATGACCTTTGAATTGTTGATTTTCACATGCTTAAACATTATTTCAAATGTGCTTTTCAAGCTGAATTAATTTTCATTTGCAGCATACTGTTTATTCCCTGATTTATTGGTGTCTTATCATCATTCACAAAGAGAATGTATGTTTTTTTAAAAAAAAAATCAGGAAAAGAAATGCATGAGAATGAAACTTCTTAAAGCTTAATTTCAATCGTTGGGTGTAATGTCTATGAAATGTGCATGATGATTGTTTCTATTAGGAAGCTTCCAGCTTTGTAAAAAAAAAAAAGACAAAGAAAGAATAAATACATAAAACCATGTGCCCAGGAAGCACTTTGAAAAGTTGATATTCCCCTTGCAGAGTCCTATTTTAGTACTGCTAAGACTGTTGTAGAACTCATCTAATCTTTTTGGACATAAGAAGAGCGATACTGGATCACGCAAAAGGTCTTTCTAGTCTATAATTCTGTTCCCACACTTCCCAACCAGTTGTCTATGACAAACCTATAAGCAGGAGAACATGAACCCAATGGCACCCTCCCACCATGCATGTAAAGAATACCTACATATTTTGTCATCCTTGACAAGAAAGCAGATTGAGATATTCTGTTGGGAAAATGGATGCAAGATTTATTTATTTGTTTATTTTGTAATTTAAGATTTTTTTTTTAAAAAAAAAAGTTTGCATAAAAAAAGTTTCTTTGCTTGGATTTGCTCTGCATCTAGTTGCAAGTCCCAGCCACGGCTGCAGGTGTTTGTCACCTGAACCTACTGGAGATATCAAAACACATAATGATGGATTTTGAAGTATCTACCAT
Source organism: Phrynosoma platyrhinos (assembly GCA_020142125.1). Lineage (NCBI taxonomy): Eukaryota > Metazoa > Chordata > Lepidosauria > Squamata > Phrynosomatidae > Phrynosoma > Phrynosoma platyrhinos. The sequence goes on from CM034712.1 coordinate 13,619,820, forward strand.
AATATTCTGCTGCATTGTGACAGCTCCCCTTTTTGCTTTTGCTTCTAGATAGGCACCCCTTTCCCATTCCAACTTGAAACTGACTACTTGGAGGACAGCCAGAAATACTCCCTTCTTCCATAACAATGTCCTGGTGAGTTATGGCTGTCTCCCTTGTTTGTTTTTTCAAGTGAGACAACTGTTGGAATATTAGCTTGAAATTCAGCACTACAGCATGGGCAATGACCAAAAATACTGTCACATTCTGAAGCATCTAGCTCAGTGTCTCAATGAGTTCTCCACAGATACAGAATCATTCTCTTTCATTGTACTAGATTCTTATTTGATAGTTTCTTATCTTACAAGCCTTGAAAAAGAAGAAAGAAAGAAAGAAAGAAAGAAAGAAAGAAAGAAAGAAAGAAAGAAAGCATGAAAGGTGGTATAAAAATATTTTTATGGACTGCTGTTCCCCAAGTCACCCCATTTGAATATTTGTTTGTGATGCTGGTCAGGTTACTTTGTATAAATGAAGGAGCTCCAGTTTTTAAATAAATTTAAAGGTGTTGGTGGAGACATTGACTCTTTGTGAATAGATACTATTCAGAAAGGATGTGCTTTGAAATGCACTTCATTGCTAAAAGAAAATGAACAAAACCCTACACTTTAAAAAAAAAAAGCTGCCCTACAAGGAAGAAATACTCCCCCTGGGGATCCATATTCACACCTTCTATTCTGAGCTGGAATTGTACAATTTTGTGTTTTAAAAATACCTGACTCCTTGATTGAAATGGCTGAAAACTAGCTGGATTCAAAAGTCCTTTAGATCCAATCATTTATGTCACTCCACTTCACAATAGCTAAATTGCTTTGGATTCGAAACAGTGCCCTTAGGGATGAGAGAGAACCTCTGGCGTGGTTCCCCCCCCTTTCTTTTTTTGTTTTCTTTTTTTCAAAGCTCTTTAAGCTTCTGATGAAATACAAAAAGAAAGAGAGAGAGAAATCAGCCCTCTTTCTGGAATGACTTTTGGTTTCAGTCCTCATTGAAAATAGCCCAGCATTACTGGTAACTTAGCTATGCTTGAGGACTGAAAATAAAAGGAGAAATGCTAGCAATTTTACAGGTTGAATAGAGAAAGATACAATGGGATCATTTTGGAGGCAGCAAGGAAGCGTGATTGCAGCGTTATTGTGTCATTTGAAGATATTTATACATTTTTGGAGCAGTTGTGTGAAGCACAGAAGTGTAAGGAAGGCAAAGTATCATGCGACAAAGGCTGTGATAGTTGGATTGTGGCTAGACAGCAGCCAAGAAACACTGGGTGCAGGGGAAGAAAGGAATGCCCCAAGAGTCATTGCTGAACTAGGAGATGGTTTCTGTATTGAAGTGAATGTCTATTTGGGGGTCTTAGTATAGTTCCAAGCTAAGAACTCCAAAACAAAGGTGGGCCAGCTCTTAACTCAGTTCTAGAGATGCAAATATTTTCTTCTCAAAGGAACTAATAAGTAATTTTAGAAAATTTCTTTGAGATGGGAGAAAGCCTTTGAAGCCTGCTTGCAATTTGGGAATTATTCTATGCAAAATTTACATATGGTTGTCTTGTGCCGAAAACACTGGAAACAGCATTTTCTATGTAAAGGACAATATTTTTACGCAGGGGGGGAAGATGCAGTAAACCACTAATTCAGAGGCAAGGATCGAGAGGCTTTGGGAGAATCCTGCATGTTCTTTCAAACCTCTCCCAACCTGCTTCCAAAGACCCAAAGACCTCCACAGTTTAAGGAGGGTGAGCATGGAAAAAGCTGTTTGGCAGAATCCTATATGTACCTGTTATATACATAAGTTAATGCATACCTAGCTAGGTAGCAGTCATTAAGAAACTCTTTTACTAATTGGAAAGATGTGTAACAGGATGGATGAAATGTTCATTGGGACCTAATGTGATGTGCATCATTGAGCAGACCATTGTGAATGGGTCCCATTGCACACTTTGCTGGCTCAAACAAGTTGACAACAATTTTCACAGCTCAGGACTTATTCTGCACAAAGTTCACATGCAGTTTGCAGGAAATCAATGCAGAAATATTTGTTCTACCCCAGAAAATGTTGGGGTTTGTGCAGAAAATACTTTTTCTATGCAAAAAACAAAAACAAAAACAAAACCACAACCCCCCAAATTTTTTTTTCCTGCACTGAAATGTTATTTTCCCTTCAGGAAGCAAGATGTGCAAAATTTGCACCAAAGTCCCAAATTGTAAATAGCTTTCAAAAACTGTGATTTTATTGAAGATTTTCTTGAAACAGAAGTAAGATTGATGAAATTACTAATTGTTATCTTTGAGAAGAAACATGCATCCCTAAGTTGATGAGATGCTTTGTGCAGTATGTCGTATATAGTTTGTAACATATAATATCAGTCTACTTTCATTGTACTTTTCCCCTACCTCAACTGGCAAAAATATTCAGAAATCTTCTCATTCCTAGTTCTTTTTTCAGTATGAATTTGCCTGACCTTAAGTTCCAAATGTAAAAACGTCTTTTAGGTTTTTTTTAAAGCTGCCATATGCTGTATGTTAAATAAAATATTATTTTACCATCTGTTTGACTGGTGTCTGTGAGTTCCAATGTGGCAAAACATGGGCTATCTGCAAGCATAAATATATGAGGAAAGCAGCTTTAAGGAAAATGTGATAGGGGAAGCTTATGCAACTGTTTGGGCATTTAAAGGAGAGATGCTAAAGGATTTGGCAAATATAATATAGATATATGTATAAAAAGACAGTTTGGGCATCCTGAATAATCAAGTAGCAAACATGGCAGTTTCCTGAGAAGGAAAATAGATGGCAAAATGACTGCTTACCATTTCTGCTGCAAGATCATTTGCCATGGAGAAGCTCCCTGTTAAATCAATATAATACACAATTTTCCAAAACAGTGACATACGGTATCTATTTCATAGAGCAGCTAAGATCCTGCATTGGGAGACAGAAGTCTGTCATGTAGCCACATCTCTGTAATTTCATCTCCTTATGTACATTACCTTCTAACTGGCAAAGGCTACAGCCATGATGTCGATTCCTTCACCACATTGTTTGTACTTCCTCCCCTTCTCCCCAAAACAACTAACCTAGTAAACAATACCCACATTTCCATATTGTCAGAGACCAGAGGGATATGTAGTGATGTGTCCAGCTACAGGAAAATATCTGGAAACATTGCTGAAAATAGAGTCCACCTATTTTCCTATAGCTGGACATGGTGTGACATGTATCTGAAGAGACTTCCGAGAGTACTCTGGATGTCACTGCAGTTGACATCCTTACAGGATATCTAGTTACCTGAAAATAGCTGGACACATCCCTGCTAATCCCTCCACTTTCCAAAAACACGCATATAGCCAAACAGGGGTGGGGGTGGGTACTGTGGGCCTTTGCAGACTGCCAGAAATAGTGCAAATTGAGTCCACGTTAACTTTCCTGGCTGAGTGCTAGGGAATTATGGGAGCTGTAGTTTATTGTGGCACCAGAGCTCTCTGACAGAGAAGGCTCAATGTCTCAGAAAAAAAATACAGTTCCCATGATTCCCTAGCACTGAGCCAAGGCAGTTAAAGTAGACTCAATTTGTACTATTTTTAGCAGTCTTCAAAGGCCCTGTGATGCTTATCAAATAGGTTTTTTCAGGGGGATGGGGGGGGTTTAAAGGATTTCAGTTGTTGCTTGGTTGGAACAAAATTCAACAAAATGATAAAAAAGTGAGTTGTGATGACATTGATCTGATTTAAGCTATCATATTCATGATAACAATGGTCAATGTATGTTGGGAATAATGAAACAATTTTTCATCCCAGCAGCTGGTGAGGCACCCTCCCTCCATTCCAACTGCCAACACTGTTGCCTCTAGGGAGAGGGGAGCCATCATGAAGAGCAGGGTATAAATACTCCAAATAAATAAATAAATAAATAAAATCCCATAGCTTTGGGATGCTCAGGTATTCCCAGCCCCACATGCAGCTTGCCCAGAAAATTGTGCAGTTTTTGGTATGAACTGAAAATTGTTCAGCTGTCATTAAAGAAAGGAAATTGTACAACATTCAAACTGGAAAAGGCTACTGCTTCAATCACTCTGAGTTTCTTTTCCTGCAACTTAACAATTTGAGTTGCAGGAGAGACAAACTAGCAAAGGCTGCAGCCTCAGTTGGCCTGAATTTCTTTTCCTGCTGCATAACATTTGGTTTGAACAACTTTCCATAGTAGACATTTTCAGAAAGTGTACAAGCTGTGCATAATAGCTATGGAGTACTCCTGCTGTTGTTCCCTAGAAACTGATACCCATTGATTGGGTCTGGTAGATGTAGAAACAGTTAGTTAGGGTTCCCTGGTGTGCTCTTAACTTATGCATTTGCTTCCTATTGTTTGCTTTATCTATTGCCAACAGACTGATATTGTCTGGTTTGACTTCACTTCTTTTCAGCTGGCCTCCTTCAACAATCTTTAGCCTTAAACCAATTGTCAGTCCCAACTAGAGCAGACCAAATGACTCAATGAGAACTTGATAAGTCAACATTTATACAAATGTAATTCTTTCAATAGGTCTACTTGAGTTATGACTAAGAAAAACATTTGGGCCATTGATCTAGTCATATAGGTATAAACAGCAGGCTCCCATCCTTTTTCCAACTGTTGGTCATGTAATTTCCATGATAAATATTCAGACGTGTACCCTTGCTGACGATATGAAAAGGTATTCAAAATGCATCCCAAATCAAAGGAACTATATCAGCAGCAAACATGATACCCTGTAGTCCTTTAGGCTCATGAAGACCCATAGTAACTTTTCTGATCCCCATTTCAAAGGTCATGATGGGTAGTTGGAAATTGATCCAATTACAGATTTGGATGTAACATGAGAATAGGGCTACTAGACTACAGGGAGCTCCTGGGAGATTTATAGTAACTGCCTCTGGGTGCCAGGCACTTAATGAGCCAGCATTTCCTATTATCTATTCAGTGAATTTCAAAGGAGGAGCATGTATCCTCAACTACTATGTTCTCTCTTCTCCCAGGTGTGAAAATACAACTGTGTACTATTTGGGTGCCTTTGTACGCTCCCCTAGTTTCCAAGTGGCCATGGGAGCATGTTTTGGCAGGGAACACTTTCGTTGGATAGGTGCTGTTGTACGAGGTACTGTTGCACTACCTTCTTGTGTGTTGATATCAAAAACATGTATGTAGGGATAATGTCTTGTTCCACCTGCATATGACACCAGCAAGTCTCTAACCTTTATGTGGTTTTGCATTCTTTATTTGAGGGATGGTGTTTGTGCCTTTTTGTGCAATCTTTCCTCGTTTTTTTCCCCTCCACACATTGGCAGTCTCTGTTTCCAGATTTCGGGATCACTCCTTTTCAGTTTACGATCACCATACTGCCAAGATGTGACAGTTCTTTCCCCAAGTTTCAATATAACAAGAAAAAAAAGGAGCTCACTGCCTTGTTCAATATAAAAAGAGTTCATCATAAAAAGAGCAGATACCACCTCCATTCCAGTGCTTGGGGGAGAGCCCCTCCCAGTCCATTTGAATGATCTCTGTCTATTTAGCTGTTATTATAAATGTAGGTCTTCTCTTCACAGGCGTTGTGTTGCTAGGGAATATGCATAGCTTTTGTTGCTGTTGTTGTTTCCTCCTGAATATGAGTTGTTCGTACTTATCTTTCCCCCCAGCAAACAGCATTTATTGCATGTTCTTTGAATGCTTCATAGTCATTTGTACTTGAGACAGAACTACGGAGGCAGCAGAGAAAATTGTGGGATGCAATCCAGGTCTTCAAACAAGCCTTCTTTCTTATGTGTTTCTTTTAATTTGGTAATTTTAACACACTCTTTGCACATTTCAGGGTGAGCTATATGCTAATTAGAAGCTCACAGTGGAACATTTGTCTTCTTACTTCAAATTAATAACCTTCCTAAATTCTGCACTGCTTGGATTCCTCTCTGTTCTTCCTTTTTCTCCCTAAAGGTGGACCTCTCAGAGCAACTGACAAACCAGAATCTGCTTGTCCTTTAACCCTCAAAATATTTATTTATTTATTTATTTAGGAATACAACTCCCAGGATCTCTATTCTTGGTCATTGTTGGAAAAATTGTAGTCCAAAAAATTGTAGTCCAAAAAAGAAACTTTCGCAAGCTCTACTGGTTCTTTGTCTTGCATCAGCCTTAGGCAGGTCAGCCAGTGATGAAAAATGCTGGGATTTGCAATTCAACTCTTGGCGGGCTGCTCTTAACCTATCCCTGGCCCAAATTCATCTGCAAACTCCATTAGAGACAACCCAGTGGAATCAACTTCTAAATGCCAAGTCAATCCTTCTATAAATCCATTTACTTCTAAGGGGTTAATCTAGTTAGGGCTAAAGTAGAGCAGTCGGATTTTGGCCTGCATCTTTAATCTAGGCAAACTACTGTCACTATCAGCATTTCCTTCCATGTCCAACAACATCTTTGTCTAGCAGCATCTGTGGAGGGAAGATCCTGAAACATGTCATTAAATGCAAGACACCAATTCACAGTGGGGGAAAATCAGCAGAACACAAACAAATATTATCAGAGTGGTGGACACAACCTAAAAAGACTATCTGAAGTAGAGCAGTGTTGTCATTTTATGCCATCATCTGTGATAGGTAATAGCCTTGCATCTCAATTTAGAGCTTTCCAATAATGAACAGATGCTGTAGGTCAAGAAGGGTAAGATGAATTACCCAGCTCGGCTCCCTTTTGTTCACTTGCTCTCTTGGATCATCATTATTATTTTTTGGTGAGCCAGCATGCCTTCGACTTCTTAATTTGTATCTCAACAATAGCTTCTCTCTCAGTCATTGACAGTAATGAAGAATTCCTTGAGGATTTAAACAATGGACTTTGTTGTTGAGTGAAGAAGGAAAGGGAAAAAAAATATAGCAGACAGCTTCGGGAAAGAGTTAAACTTCACATGAAACAAAGTTAAAGAAATAATCATAATTCATGTAATCATAATTTTATGAAAAAAGATGCAGGACAATACAATTCATAAATGAGAGAGTGGCTGGACTGATAATTTAAAATTGGCTGAACTCCAGATTTGCCCCTAAATTCTTATTTGATGAGTCAAATAAAATGGGCGACCAATTAAGATGCTGATATTGGTAAAATGATGTAGCTCTAAGCCTAAATTTCTAAGCTGGGAAGTCCCTTGTTTCGATATACTTGTGAAATTGCTTAGTTTAGCATATATTTACTAGCTAGCTAGCTAGCTATCGTCTCACTGAACAAATATGTACAAAACATAATTTTGGGCACCAACTGATATACTAGGAAAGCTTATTGATTTAGATAGGGTAGTCCTATTTTTGACCTCTACTTGTGAAAGAACTGGGAAACTGTTGACATCTTAGGATGATCCCTGATTGGCTGTGATCACACACGTGACTGTAGCAAAAACATTGCCATCACTACAGTTTCATCTCTTTATAGATGGCAGCACCTGAGTAAATCAGATTGGCTCCATTTTATTGCAATATCATCACCATTGGTATTTGATCCCTGATTGGCTAGAGTCATTTAAGAAGAAATTTAAAAACAAGCACAAAAGACCATAAGCATACAAGCAAAAGAAGATGGAGGATCAAAAGCACTGAGACTGCCCCCCTCTATGAAAGACCATGCCTAAAGAGACTTATGGCCTTTGCAGACTGCCAGAAATAGTGCAAATTGAGTCCACTTTAAGGGTTAGGGTTAGTGCTAGGGAATCATGGGAATTGTTTTTTTTTTTTCTGAGACATTGAGCCTTCCCTGTCAGAGAGCTCTGGTGCCACAATAATATACAGTTCCCATGATTCCCCAACCCTAACCCTAACCCTTAAAGTGGACTCAATTTGCACTATTTCTAGCAGTCTGCAAAGGCCCTAAGTTCAGCATTAGACTGTGGCTGAGGTCTTGAATCAGGAAACAGAGCATCAAGGTGTGCCCAGGAAGATCTGAATCCTATCTCTTCTCCCACCCACCAAAACCACACATTTTTTATATGCTGCGTTCCCCCAACATAGCCATTTACTATGGAAGAGGTCAATGTGGGGAGTGACACCATAAATTACCGCACCAAATGATTCCAACTCTAATCCCACCACTGGGTGCAGCCTGTCACAGGTAGAGTTTGGGGACAGGTTTTGTCTCTGTACAAGGGAAGTAGTGAATTCTCTGGCGTAGGGGTCATTGTGGTGAAATGTCCAGGTTTTTCCCTATAGTTGGATGTAGAGTGATTATGTCATTGCCTAGGGCCTCTGGGGGACTACTTAGAGGTTTTGGAAGATGCCAGCAGAAGCCATGTAGGTAGATACTTCACCACTCCTCCTCTTATCCCGCTAGCCAGGAAATGGCTGTATATGTGTGTGGGTGAAGCTAAGGGCATCATTGGGGAGGTGCAGAGGATGCAGACCATACCAGGTGACACTAAGAGGAGAGTGACACTACTGATCCCCAACCATCTACCTTTTGGCAGAAACAGGCTGTGGCATTCTCCTGCATCCCTTTAAAATGCTGAAGAGATGGTGTGCGTGGGGTGAGGCTTAGTGTGGTTTCTTTTTAAATTTTTGTTGTGATTGTATGTTGTAATTTTAAGTTGGATTGATTTAATAATGTTTTAAGGGGGGAAGGGAATTTGATTGTTTGTATTATGTAATATTTTATTGTTGTTAGCCGCCCCGATTGATCTCAAAGGGGAGGGATATAAATAAATTTTATTATTATTATTATTATTAGTCGAGAAAAAAAGGAGAGGCTTCAGGTTTTTTTTTAACCATTTTAATTATAAATTTTATTGATTAAAAAACATTCAATACATTCATTAAAAAACATTCATACAATATAACTTGTTTCTTGTCTTCTTTTACATAGGAGTCTTGCTCATATCTTCTTTGGGAAGGCAGTCTTCTTTCCACGATTGCAAAATAACACACATTATTAGACTCTTGATTTAGTTACAAGAATATACACTTCAGCTATGCAATAATTGTTTCTATTGCTAATCTATTATTTTTATTAGCATCTTATATTTAGTAAAAATCTTCATTAGTTACATTTCTGTCATTCATCTCCACTTTATTTCTCTTCTCCCTTCTTTCATCTTCTTACCCTTCCATTCTTGTCTTTCTAAGGTTTTTTTTTAATTAAATTAAACAATTCAATTTTTGAACTCTCTAAAAATTGTTTCAAATAAATACACATCTTACTAAATTTTCACTTTAACCACATGAAACAATGTACCTGTAAATACAGTTAGGTTATGTGTATGAAATTGTAATGTAAAGGTATAATTTTCATTTTGCTAGTTATGTCCCAACTATTACCATTACATTCAGTGGTATATAGAAATTATAGTTTATGAGTAACATTAGTCACTAGTCCTTCTGGATTCTGTATGTTGTGATATGGGAGGAGATCAGTGTATGTGGAGGGTGACACCATGAGTTGCCATACAGAGTGACTCCTACCCTAGTGATGCCACTGAGTGCAGCATGTCACAGAAAGGAATTGGGGAAGGATTTCGTCCTTGCACAAAGGAAGTAGTGAATTCCTCCCACCACAATAACCAAACAAAGACATATACCAGCACAGGATAGGTCTCTCTTATCTGAAATGCTTGGGCATAGAAGTGTTTTGGATTTCAGTTTTTTTTTTTAGAATATTTGCATATCCATAATGAGATAATTTAGAGATGAGACCCAAGTCTAAACATGAAATTCATTTATGTTTCATATCCACCTTATCCACATAGCCTGAAGGTAATTTTATACACAATATTTTAAATAATTTTGTGCATGAAACAAAGTTTGTGTACCATCAGAAAGCAACGGTGTCACTGTTTCAGCCATATGGACACCCTGTGGACAATTTTGGATTTTGGAATATTTCAGATTTGGGAATTTTGGATAAGGGAAACTCAACCTGTATTACACTGGTGCATGTTACCAACAGGATGCCAGTCAGAATATTTTTTTTATTGTCTCCCTTTGTGTCTTTCCTCCACAGAGATCAAGAAAATGTGTACATATATTCCCAACCTCCTTGCATCTCACTTTAGCATAGCATTTTACCACCTTTCATTCCCTCCCCAAACTCTAACTGAAAAAGAAAAAGTGAAAGGGAGCAAGAAAGAGATGCTTTAAGTTATCCAGTGCTCTCTCTGTTTTAATTGATGTGCATTACAACTGGAAGAGGAAAAGTGAGAGTCGACTGCTTCATCCTGACTCTGGACAACTGGCACCTCATTTATCAATGGGTTCACCAGCAAGGCATAATTCTCCTACTATGAAATATGCGGATGAAATGGGTTTGTTCTAGTCAGCATTGCATGGCCCTAGGCTACCTAGGCATGCAATCATTCACACTAACAATGTTGTTTTTTTCTGCTCTGGCCTCTTCCAGAAGCCCATCATTCTTGTCTTCTCCAATGAACCTTGGTTCTTCACAAGGGAGTCATGTCTAATCAGGGTGATACTGATGAGTTGGTGCTTAACTAAATATCTGCCTAATTGTTGGAGTAACATACATGGTTAGTGGAATTCATTGTCAGTGGAGTTCATAGTCAGTGAACTCCCTCCCCACCCCAAATTCTGCAACAAGAATTAAGATGGTTTGAACATTTACAAATAGAGTTTAGGCATCCAAAGAAAAGGGGCAGACAAAGTTACCATGGGGAATGCAAACATGGCAAACATGAGAGGTATGCATAGGAATGATTTCCAGGGTGTCATTCTCTACAATGCTAGAACTTTGGGACTGAAAGAAAATTCCATGATGGGGCTAGAGAGAATTATTTTTGGAGGGGTGTTTTTCTCATATCCCCCCCCCCCCGGAGCTTTATGTCTGATGGTTGGTCAACAATCCCTTCCTCCTTCAACACATGGGGGTATGTAAATTATGGAAGTCTCTTCCCTATATTTCTATAGCTGATCCTTGAAGAACAAAACATGAAAGTTGAACCCAAGGCTGTCAAAAGTCTCAATGATAGGCAGAATTACTGAGGTCATTTCAAGCTTTATTTCAGATCCTGTTACTCTGAAAGCATCTTTGCCCCACCTGCCTTTCCATCCATCCGTGAAGGCTGTGGCTGGCATATCAGTGGGGCTACAGGAGAAGGGGAAAATGAGGGCATTGACCCCAAATAAGAATTCTGCCCATTGAAAATTTCCTTCAGTCTCCAAATTTCTAGCATTTCAATAACTTAAAATTTCAGGTCTTGTATATAATACTTTAAAACCTTTTTAAAAACCTCCCTCCCCCAAATCTGGGGTAATAAAGCCACAGAATGCATGGCCTTATCTGCCCCAGATTTGAGGTATCTTACTTTATTGCAGGAGTTTTATCTGGAGTTTACCCTGACAGGTGCCACCATTTACATGTCTGTGCCAGTTCCAAGACCCTAACAATGAGATTTTTTCCCCTCCTGCCACAGCAGCACTGCCATCATCAGCTTGCAGTAGGTGAGCTTTTAAGCTCAGATGAGGTGCCCAGATCAGATACTGGGCACCTTGTTTGCTTCAGAGCCAAGTAATGGGTGCACCAGCAAAGGTCATATGCCAAGGGAGGAGGAGATGGAAAATCTCACGGTTTGGGCTGGGAACTGGCCTGGATGTTAAATGGTGGCAGCTGCCAGTATCTGTCCTGGCTTTGAAAGGTGGAAGCAGCAGAAGCGGGAGTGACGGTGGCAGAAACATTGGCAATGAACCCAGGAAACTCTGTAGGATCAGTTGGGTATTTTATATGATTTACTTGATGTCCCTGTGGAGGAAAAATGATATGGGGTGTCTCTAGGGTTGGTGTGGGGCAGGATGGGCATTCAGACTTTTGCCCCTAGTGTAGACAAGACCACAGCTGAGAGATTAGAAATACAGTGGGCCCTTAGTGTCCACTGGGGTTTGGTTCCAGGATCCCCCTGTGGATATCAAAATATGTGGATGCTCACATCCCATTAAATACAGTGGCATAGTAAAATGGTGTCCCTTCTATAAAATGGCAAAACTGAGGTTTGCTTTCTGGAATGTATATGTTTTTGAATATTTTGAAGCAATGGATGGTTGAATCCATGAATATCCAGAATATGTGGATAAGGAGGTCTGACTGTACATCTAAAGAAAAGAGATGTGCTCACATGGCCAAGGGAATGCGAGCACAGCAAATAGAGATGTTCTTGATACAGATGATTATTTTGAGGGATGAAGGGAAATTTTGACCACCATAGTGACACCCTTGGGAGAGCAAACCTATGAGGGAAGATTGAGGAAGATGGGCATGTCATCTGGTGAAGAGATGACTGGGGGGGTGACATGATCATACTCTTTACATTCCTCAAGGGCTACCACAAAAGGAGGATGCAGGTCTGTTCTCTGCTGTAACAGAGGTTATGACCAAGGAGCTTATCACATTGCCAAAAAAGCCACCTTACTTTTTCCAGGTTCAATCTTCTTCTAGGATACACATGGATGTTATCACATATAAGTTACCACTGATTCTGCCGCAATGCCACTCACCAGATACAGGTCAGATGAAGGTTGAAGTCGCGTTCAGCTGGCAAGCTTCCATTTTCGGAAAAGTGTTGGCTGAATGTGGCTTTGACCCTTGCCTGACCTGGGCTGGATTTGTCTGGTGGCATCGTGGCAAAATCGGTGGCAACTTACATGAGATAACATCCAGGTGTATCCCAGAAGCAGACTGAAGCTGGAAAAGGTACACCGACTTTTTTGGCAATGCGATAAGCTCCAAAGTCTAATGCTTTTAATTCCCAGGAAGGTAGATTTTGATTGAATATTCAAAGAAACTTCTTGATGGAAAGAGTGGTTTGGCAATGGAACCAATGACCTAGAGAGATGGTGGTGGGGTCTCTTTTTCTGGAGGTCTTCAAAAAGAAGCTGGGCAGCTGCCTCCTGGGGATATTTTAGCTGGAGATACTGCACTTGATGGTCTATGGGGCCCCTTCCAACTCTATGACCCCCCCCCCCTTTTATCTCTTAGTTCTCAGGGATTTATCAGAAGCCACAGATGTAAAAGCTTTTAAAACAATACAAAATGAACCCTTTTCTTTTCGCAAATTTTCCTGCAGCTCCACTTTCTTTTAATTCTGATTTCTACATACAGTTCCTATATTCCACAAGATAAGATGCCAAGCTGGTTTGGATAATTTTGTGTTATCCTGCAATAAAAAGTGGCATGGTTTATAAAGTTAAGCATAATGCCTTCCGGCTTGGAGAAGGTATGCATGGATTATGAAGTGATAATGAAAGTGGTGCTAGACTTACCTACTTCAGAACATTCTTACTGCTCTGACTTGCTGGGAGCCATTCTTGGGTGGCCTGGCTAACAATTAATTTGGGGAATTTATTGAGAAATAATGGACCAGAACTGCATTAGTTGTAGCAAGAGCTAGCTATAGGGGATATACAAGATGTTAAGTCCCACTGCAAAATATCCCTCTGTCTACGTAACTCAAAGCTAGA
>CM034712.1:13642672-13655988 GCA_020142125.1 Phrynosoma platyrhinos
TGCAGACAATCCAAGCTGCTCACTTTGCCCCTCATGCTGTGAAAGACCAGGCAATGACAGAAGGTAGGGGGAAATGGAGTTAAACTGCAGTTGTTCTTGGGGCCTTTATTCCCATTAGTTCTTTCATTTTCTGGATTAGATGTTCAAAGATAAACTAAGGGATCATTCACAGCATGAAATAACCCAGTGTGGAAACAGCGTTATTTCCATTATATTCATATTTGCACCAAGTGCACTTGGTGCAATTTTTTTTGGGGGGGGAGGGCTGCCTGAAAACCCACTTACCCTGGTATATTCAATACCAATTTCCCCCCCTTGTCTTTTAAAAAGATGCAGATTGCTGCAAATAAGAGCACACCGTTGATTTGATTCAGAGCATTCTGAACTGATTCTTCCAAAACAGGAAGGGAGGGGTTACATGTAGATGGGCTGAACATACATGTACCACCTGGTCTTGCCAGTGAAGACACCGGCTCCATAAATCTGATCAGTATTTCCACCACCACCTCCATTTCCCCCAGCTTAACATTGGAAGGCTTATTTGTACATTAATACACTCTATTTATACATGTATACACTTATTTGTGTTCAGATTTGAACTACCTGCAACAGTGGAAGCAAAGTCATGCCATCAATAGTGAAAGCAGAAGTGGAATGACGAAGATGTGCATCACTTAATTGACATTAAAAAAAACAACCCAAGAATGATTCAATACATTCAGAATAGAGGCTTGATTTTAAATTGATGGACCGGCAGTATGAATGGCAATAGGGTTAAAATTCCACAGAGAGATTCAATCATGGTAAATGTAGTGGGGACTTTGATTCCATATTGCATTGCTGAGGAGATTCGGATCTCTGCAGTACAAAAATGTAGTGTGAATGAGCTCAGTACAGGTCTGTTCAAGTGATGGAGGAAGTACACACATAGGTTTCATTTCCATAGGTGAAAAACATATTATACATTAGTTAAATATTCATGTATGGCAGGGGGTTGGACTAGGGGACTTTGTGGCTCCTTCCAGATGTAAGATTCAGTGATTTTGTACAATGTCTTTAGGTTGGAGGGAGGGAAGACTCTTAATTTATACCTTATTTTTCTTTCAGGAGAAAAAAAAACTCAGCAAGGATGTTATGTCAAGAATACTTATATATTGGTTCATCCTGCAATGCAAAGTCTGACTGAATCATATCAATAAGACGTCATGGAAAACCCTTCAATATGACCATAATCCAAGTTTAAATTCCAACTACAGAGGCAGAAGAAAAAGAAATGAAAGGCTTCTATGCTGGAGTCCAGGAGGAAACTGATTACACACTCAACCATGTATAAGTCTAGACATTTTTGTCAAGATATCAGTTCAAAAACCCTGGATCAACCTATCCACAGGTCAATGTAAGTACTATACTTTAACTCTTATCCAACTAGAAACCATCCCCTTCTTACATAAGTGGTGAAAAGTGAGAACTTAGTCCATCCTGAAAGAAGCACTGACTCCCTCTTCTCTCTCCACTGAAGTGCCACTTCTGGCCATTTTGAATACCTGGGCAGCATTTTTTGGCATTGCTTTTCTTTGTTTCATCCTTTACATCCTTTTTTATGCATTCCTAAGTTTTACCCTCAACTAATCCACAGGTCATATCAAATTCCATAATTTTGGCCCCAAAAACCTGTCCTCGACTTATACATGAGGTCAACTTATAGTCCAGTATATATGGTATCTCTTGCAGAGTCCTTCTATTTTAAAATCCTAGTAAGATTTCAAAAGCTTCACTGTTTTTACAGTGATCTGGGGTGGGGGGGGGGCAGAAGATAATGACAGGCTGTTGTTTTTTTCTGGCAGGTATCACCCCATGTTCAAATTAAATTCATCTTGGTGCAGCCACTGAATAACTTTTACGGTGCTCCTAATAATTTCTCATCATGTTTCTTAAATGTATTGGCTTCACAGACCAAAAATCTCTTTTATGTCAACGCACAGCGGGAGGGGCATTCATATCTGTGCCAGGCTGCTGTTTATACCACTTTTACTCCCTGCAGGGTATAATTCTATGTCGTTCCGCAGCACAGTAAACATTCAGACGGGTGGAGAGGAAGGTCTGGAAGAGAGGATTGTTTTCAAGTAAAGCTTTCTATTCTGTGAGACCAAGGGAGGGCTGAGTCTATGAAAACACCTGGTGAAGCCTGCTTTTTAACAACATAGTGGGAAGACCTCCATACTTAGTTACAGCAATGGGCAGATGGAGCCTCTTTGTTTTTATTATTTATTTATTTAATTTATACCTTGCTTTTTCTGAAGGAAAAATAAAAACCTCAGCAAGGATGTTATGTCAAGAATACTTATATATTGGTTCATCCTATGGAACACGGGAAACAGCCAGTATAATGTAGTGGGTTGAGTGACAACAGAAACAAGGAGGAGTCAGAAGAAGCTTATTTCTAAATTAATTCACTTAAGCTGACCTTGTTGTTGTTGTTAACTGCCCTCAAGTCAATCTCTATTCATGGTGACCCTATGGATGAGACATCTCCAAGCCCCTCTGTCCTCCACTGCTCTGCTTAATTCATGCAACCCCTTAATACCCGTTGCCTCCTTAGTAGAGTCCATCCATCTGACATGTGGCCTCCCTCTCTTCCTACTTCCCTCCACCTTCCCCAGCATTATTGTTTTTTCCAAAGGGTCCTCTCTTCTCATGTTGTGTCTGAAGTACGACAGTCTCAGTTTGGTCATCTTGGCTTCTAGGGAGGTTTCCAGTTTAATCTGCTCTAGGACCCACTTGTTTGTCCTTTTGGCTGTCCTCAACACTCTTCTCCAGCACCACATTATCTCAAATGCATTGATTTTCTTCCTATCTTGATTCTTCACTGTCCAGCTCTCACATCCATCCATGGTAATAGGGAATACAATGGCTTGTATGATTCTAACTTTTGTGCTGAGTTGTATATCTTTGCATTTTAGGATCTTTTCTAGTTCTCTCATAGCCACCCTCCCCATTCTTAATTTTTTTCTGATTTCCTGACTGCAGTCCCCATTTCTATCAACGGGAATTCTTTTACTATTTCTCTTTATTAATTGTCTAGGTTGAACTTGAGAAGGTCCTCAGTGGTCATTATTTTTGTTTTCTTTATGTTCAGCATTAAGCCTGCCTTTGCACTTTCTTCTTTGATCTTGGATTTATTTCAGTTTCAAATAAGGTAAAGGGATGCTCAAAGCTTCCCCTGGCATTTGTCCTCCCCTGGATTGGAAAGCCAAGACTAGTCGGTCATTCCTTTTCTATTTCCTTCTCCTCATTCTGTCTATATTTGATCAAACATTTATTTTTTATTTCAAAACAAATCCTCCGATCAATGCCGAATATATCGTTATGTCAAGGCCCAGCTTCCCTGCTTTCATCTCCTGTCAGTGGTGCACCTTCACGTCAATCCACAACCCCAGTCAAATTAAAAATAAAGAGTGTTGTCAGGTCCGGAAATGTAGTTATTTCACTTGTCATTTCTTGTTAGCTCTGTCTTTCACCCATGTTCAGTGAGTGGATAAAATATTTAAAAGACTGCAGTGTGCTCAATCAGATGCAATTGAGATGAGCACCCAGGGTTGTCAGCCAGAGAGGTCATTGGGCAATTTTACTCTTTGTTTTCTTACAAGGCCATTCCCAGCCAAATATTACAAAAGTGATCCAGCTGTGCATGAACATCCCCTGGTTGCTGAAGAGCACAATGTAAAAATACAGAATCTTATGTAACATTGACAGAAAGATACATGGGTTGGGAAGCAAGAAAACAGAATTTGAGGTACAATTTTGTACAAATGATAAAACATTGGATTGGCCAAATATAAGAATTATTGCTGAGGTTTGAGATGGAAGATAAACAAATTGAAGAATTCATGGTAAAGTGAGCACAACATTTTGGTTATAATAGCAATCTGGAAAAATGTAAAATCCAAAATTTTACCTTCTTGGTAATGTTCCTCTGGATACATTAAGTTCTACCAGAAACAGCAGAACATTAAGTTGGGACAATGTAGCTTTGCTCCTGGGGTTGTGTTTTTAAGGTACAAGGGTTTTTGAGCTGGGAGGTGGGATCCAATCCAAGCTGAAGGACACAGAAGGAAGGACCTTGTAGGACAACCTGATAGTCAAGATTAGAGAAGAATTAAACCCTGAAAGGCAAGTAGAATGCAGGAATAGAGAACAAGCAGGAGGCCAGAACAGAAGGGCTAGTCAGAACCAAAGAGGTTCAAAACAGAAGTTAGGATCAAAGAATATAAGATCCAAAAAGGCATGACTAAAACAGAAAGTTTCAAGAAGCTAGAACCAAAGGTTATAAGCTTCAAGTGAAGCATGTCTTAAATAGAAAGTTCTCTTCTACTCTATTTCCTATCCAGGAAACAGACCTCAAAGTCTTCCCTATAATGGGTTGGCCATATATTTGGGAGTTAGGAGATGATTTTAGCCTGAACTTATTGAAACTCCTAACTTTCCTGTGAGTGGGAACCCACCAAGAATTGTTGTAAAAGTATCATGGAGCCTATAAATGATCTCCCTGCACTTCCTTGATGAGTGTAGGACTTTTATAGGGAGGATGACATTTGAAACCAAATAGCCTTTGGAGTTCTTTCAAGGCTGCTAGGCTATAATGGATCCCTCTCTCTGGTCCTTTGAAAGTTGCTGCTCTCTCAAGTTGTTTGTATCTTCCCTTCCCTGAGTTGAATGGATTCCAATAAAATGTGAGCTTTTATGACCCTTCCAGTCTACAGTTGTCAGCTTTGTCAATTTTTTGTCCATAAATACCCAGGAGTATCAAAAGTGGCAGAGATAGCACACACAGGAAACTCTGTCAACATCCCCTTCTGATAGAGAAATATGAATTACATAAGAAGTAATTAGACAGATCAAGTAGAGAAATAAATCATTTTCATAAGAGATAGAATCATAGAATCATAGAGTTGGCCCTGAGTTGTGCTGCATCTAGGAGAGGAAAAGGTAGAGAGAGATTGTGGCTTCCCATCTAGAAATGACTGGCGTTCGTTGTTGTTGTTGTTAAGACTCCCAGCTAGGAACCCAAGCTGGAGGTGGATTTTTCAAAATCCCAGAAGGTGGCAGTTGCTAGGGGTAAACAGAAGTCAAAATAGTCTAATCATCCATGATTTCCCCTTAGGCTAGCTGTTCAGCTGTACTTCCCTCCACAGGGTTGCTGTACATACTACTGAGACAAAGTGACAACATGCAAATTAAGTCATAGGTTGCTGTTCTTGTTCCTTACCTCTTTCATCTCCTTATTTCATCATCATCTAGATCAATGATTCCCAAACTCTGGCCTTCCAGATGTTTTGGACTTTGGTTCCCAGAATCCTAGCCTTTTGGCCAAGATAACAGAGGCTCCTGGGAGCTGAAGTCCAAACCAACTGGAAGATCTAAGTTTGGGAGTCACTGATCTAAATGGTCCTTGTGGTTTCAACTCTTTGCTTTTGTGATTTTTTTTCCCATGTGAAAAAGAAGAAAGAAGACCAAAGCCAGTCAGTTTCAACCATTTGTAAGGTCAGCTGACAGTATGCTCTGACAGAGATTCTGTAACCTGGGGGCAAAGCATAATGCTTTGTTTGAATAGTTCCTCATCCCTTCCAGCCCTGGAGTGCACTGTGGAGAACATTCATGATGGTTCCCACAGCAAGTTGCCATGGCTGGCCAGGGATAGAGATGGAGGGATGCACTACACTGGGCATCTGAGAAGATTTGTTTGTTGTTGTCATGTGCCTTCAAGTCATTCCTGACTTGTGGAGACTCTATAAAACCTATCATGGAGTTTTTGGGTTGTCTTTTGGGGGGGGCATGTTTCTTCAGAAGAGGTTTGCCATTGCCATCCTCTGAGAGCATGTGATTTGCTCAAAATCAATCAATGAGTTTCAATGGCTGAACCCAAGATTTGAACCCTGGTGTCCAGAGTCCTATTCCATTACATTGCACTGGCTCTCATCTGGGAAGATAGCACTAGCTTTTTAAATTCCAGCTGCAGAAATATAAGTGGGTACCAGCTGGCTGGTTGTTAGTAAATGTCCATGGTGGTACACTATGGATGCTTGTTTGTGTGGATGTTGTTCAGGGAGAGATTAAATACCTCCTTCACAATGCCCAAAAAAGAATGTGTGTGGCAGTCTTTGATTATGCAAGCATATGTCACCAACATCATTCCAGGCACCTTGTCCTTCTACAGGATAAGGAGGGAGTGGAAATATGAAAGAAGCAAGCCCACAGCTAAATATATCTGATAAAAAACACAACATTGAGCACTTAGAATCACAGAATCTGAGGGAGTGTATTCCGTTGTCAAACAGCGCTTACTGTCAGGAAGTTCTTCCTAATGTTGAAGTGGAATCTTCCTGTAGTTTGAATCCATTGCTCTGGGTCCTAGTCTCTGGAGCGGCAGAAACAAGCTTGCTCCATCTTAAATATGACACCCCTTCAAATATTTAAACAGGGCTATCATACCACCTCTTAACCTTCTCTTCCCTAGGCTAAACATACCCAGTTCCCTAAGTCTCTCTTCATAGGGCATAGCTTCCAGACCCTTCACCATTTTGGTTGCCCTCCTCTGGACACACTCCAGTTTCTCAACATTCTTTCTGAATCGTGGCACCCAGAACTGGACACAGTATTCCATGTGAGGCCTGACCAAAGAGAATAGAGAGGTACTATTACTTCCCTCAACCTAGACACTATACTTCTATTGATGAAGCCTAGAATCACATTGGCTTTTTAGCTGCCGCATCACACTGTTGACTCATGTTCAACCTGTGGCCTACTAGGACTCCCTTTTACACATAGGTTATGTTAAGCTGTACTATATCTGTGCATTCCATTTTTTTCTGCCTAAGTTCAGTACCTTACATTTCTCCCTGTTGAAATTCATTTTGTTAGTTTTCACTCAGCTTTCTAATCTATTAAAGTCATGTTGAATTTTGATCCTCTTCTCTGGAATATTAGCTGCTCCTCCTAATTTGGTGTGACCTGCAAATTTGATCAACATGTCTTCTATTCTTTCATCCAAGTCGTTAATAAAGATATCGAATAGTCAGGGGTCCAACAATGTTGGCCGCATTGATGACAGAAGCATTTCCTTACCCATAGACATTAACTGTTTCCCTTCCCATGCTGTGGGGAGGGACATTTACCAACATCTACCTCTGCTCTAAACAGAGCATCAAAGTTGTGCGGAAAGGAGGGATTTAGGCTCCTTTCATGCTCCTATGTAGATTGGCAGCTGTTTGGAACCTGCGGATCCCCTGTCAATTTCCATTCACGTGGGATCCAGCCCAGAAGAAGCAAATAGAAATGTTAAGAAATTACTAAGATTCTCCCCCCTTGTGTAATCCCCCCCCCATTTGCTTAACATTAGCAGCAGCTGTTCTGTGAACTACTTTCATGAGCCTCTCCTCTGATCTTCTGCTTTTCAAGGCACAGCCGCCTTTTTAGCCAAGAGAGTGTCCTTTCGTCAACCAGGCAGAAGGATATATTTAAAAATCACTAGTCTGTTTGCTAATTACCTCAGGGAGCAGAAGAAAAGTGAAGATTTTATAGTGTAATCAGCAGAAAAGTTGAGCGTTCTCATAGAATTTTGCTGACAGTGAAAATTCTTCTTCTCTTTCTTCCCCCCCCCTTTTTTTTTAAATACACACATCACCGACAGTATTTTACCATTCAGGTGCATTAAATTGCCTGGCAAAAGTATCACACAAACGCACACATGCAAAGACATACAGTTCCCTAGGCAGTTTCCTCCCTGCATCAACCCACCCACCAGGAACTGAAGAATCATATTTTCCCATAGAAACATCAGGAGAGGACCATTGCTATAGCAATGGAGTAGGCCATATTAAGGTGTAGCTATATATCATGACAATATTTGTGATAACACATGAAAGGGACCTTTTTTTAAAAAAATGTAGGAAATTTCTAGCAAGAAACCAGTTCTAGCAGGTTTTATTTCCACGAGGTACAGATCTTTTGCAAAGTTCCTGGCTTTTAATTGCCCATTCAAGAGCAAACCAGTCCACAAAGCACAGTGGCATGAGATAAAGGATAGATCATAACTAAATCTTTCCTGGCAGTCAGTTACAATGTCCTACGTTAGACCAAGGATATCATAATTGCATAATTAGGCATCACAGGACATTGCAACTGCAATATTGTCATGGCCACAAATGAAACTAAAACCAACCTCAAAAGGCACTCCACTGTTTTGAGTGATAGAGATCTTCTGTGATCCTATTGAATGGGAATCTGCAAGATGGGGTGGCCAGCCACCTCCTAACACCAGCCATGCCATAGGGAGCAAAAGCAGAGGGGTCTGTTGCAACTCTTCCTTGCAATGTTACTTGCTGGGGTGAGAGGCCTGGTCACCTCATTCTGTAGACCCTCATTCAGCAGCAGCACAGACCTTCATTGCTCTGGATGGCTGGCTGGCCTTTAAGGTGGATTTCAGAGGTTAGGAGTTAAACCATAATTCCAAGATTGTGGCTATGCATTTGATGCAGGATCTCAACCCTGGTCATTGAGAGGAATGCATTTTTCTCTCCAGATACTGTGAGGACTGTGGCTAAGTTCAGAGGGAACAGGCAAGCGGGAGCGAGATTGAACAGATGATGCCATTATTGAATTGGGAATATGAATTTGCCCAGCTAGCAATCACTGGACACATTATGAACTGAGCACCATTTCCCTCAGGGGCTCTTTATTGGCTCTCAATGGAAAATGAGATTCTGAGCATGTAAGGGCAATTTCTAGCCCACCAGGCATCCAAAGATGGCTCCTTTATGGCCATATGTGCATCAATTCCTTCACACTGATTGCTGTCAGAAACATTTGTTTATTAGTTGATGACACTTTTTTCTGGGGTTGCAAGAAGGTTTCTTGCTTCTTCTTTGAAAAACCTTGCTCCTTTTCTCTGGTGGACCCCATGTCACCAGGTGGTCCCTATGTCCCCAGGGCAGTGAATTCACCTTAAGTCTTAGTCAAAATATTAAAGGATGCATCAAAGCCCTGAACTAGATTTGAGAACATAGTTCAGCATCTTGATGGCTCCTTTAAAGTTCAAAGCAAAACCTGAATTCACTGCTCTTCTGACTTGGAAGCCACCACCAGCTGCCAGTTCCTCCAAAATATTCAAGGTAGCACAGAAATCATAATTTATATAGATTTGGAGATATATGTCATTCTTATTATCCATTTTATCCCTTCAGTCACTCAGATCCTGGAGGCTTCTGGATGATGACTCCCAGAATACTGTCATAGAATCATAAAACCATAGAGTTGGAAGAGACCACAAGGGCCATCCAGTCCACCACCATTCTGCCAAAACACTCTCAATCAGATGGCCATCCATCCTGTTTAAAAACCTTCAAAGAAGGAGACTCCACCACTCTCCAAGGAAGCATATTCCCCTGTTGAACAGCTCTTACTGTCAGGAAGTTCCTACTAATGTTTAAGTGAAATCTCTTTCCCTATAGTTTGCATCCATTGTTCTGGGTTCTAGTCTCTGGAGCAGCAGAAAACAAGCTTGTTCCCTCCTCAATATGACATCCCTTCAAATATTTAAACAGGGATATCATGTCACCTCTTCACCTTCTCTTCCAGGCTAAACATACCCAGCTCCTTAAGTTGTTCCTCATAGGGCATGTTTTCCAGATCTTTCACCATTTTGGTTCCCCTCCTCTAGACACGCACCATCTTGTCAATATCCTTCTTGAATTGTGGTGAACTGGACACAATATTCCAGGTGAGGTCTGACCAAAGCAGAATAGTGTGGTACCATTACTTATCTCAATCTACACACTATACTAGTATCTAGGTAGGATGCAGCCTAGAACCACATTGTTGTTGTTTTAGTTGTCACATGACACTGCTGACTCATGTTCAGCTTGTGTTCTACTAAGACTTCTAGATCCACTTCACATATATTGTTGTTAAGCCAGGTGTCACCCATCCTATATCTGTGCATATCTTTTTACTGGATAAGTGTAGTATCCTACAGTTCTCCCCACTGAAATTCATTTTTGTTAGTTTTGGCCCAGCACTCTAATCTGTTATGGTCCTTTTGAATTCTGATCCTGTCCTCTGGGGTATTAGCTACCCCTCCTAATTTGGTGTCATCTGTAAATTTGATAAGCATGTCATTTATTCTACCGTCCAAGTTATTGATAAAGATGTTAAATAGCATGGCTACTGCCCATTGACGTTGGTGGATCCTAGGAACTATACACCAAGACTGAGATCCTTTTTGATGCTGATGAAACATAAAGCTCCATCAGTGACTTATGGTGGACTTCTACAAGTTGAAGGGCATTTCTTTTATCCCTGATGCACAATGGAAGGTGGGCAACACCTGGATGCAACTCACCAGTCAATTAGTGTGTGTGTTTATGGGTAGATGGAGTTGTGTCTAGCCCAAAGCCATTGCACAGCCATTGCGTAGCTAAGAGGAAAAAATTCACAAGAAAGTACAGGATTCCTCATTGCACAACACCAGAAAAAGTACTTATACTGGTGTAACCAGGGGATCACATCAATGTCAATCACCAAAGAAGATTTTAGGCTTACAAAATAACTTTTCCATGCTCTGGAATAACTTGGTGGGATGGGTTAGGCTGAAAGAATGAGTGCCTCATTGTCATTGTGGAGTTTATGGCTGTGTGACGATTTGAACCCAATACTTCTCAAGCTGTCACTCAGTCATCCCAATCAGAAACAACTGGGAGAGGTGAGAAAAGTAGAGATGAACTTACAAAGTAATTTACAAGCTGTTTTAAAGCAAAAAGAAAAAAAGACTTTAAAAACACAACAGGGGCAAGTCATCACTCCATGCCCTCTTCTGTATAGATAACTGTGAAATGTACGAGATGCAATGTTTCCTTATCTTAATTTAGAAGCAGCCTAAACTCATCTCTCTGTCACTCATGCCACATGATGGGAGTGTAATTTTCATGGGTCTGTAACACAGACTAGGCAGAAAATGTGACAAAGTGTCTTTACTTCCCTTATTGAAGTCTCTCTTTTAAGCATCACAGAATACAATATAAGTGATATTGTACAGAAGCCAGCATTCACTGGTAAGAATGGAATGAATATTCAAAAAGAAAAAGTTGAGAAATGTTTTTCTCAAGTTGTGAGATTCACTGACAAGGAAAATCCTAGACCAATGAGAATCTTTATAGTTCAAGATTGGCACCCCATTGGTGGCACATGTACGGGTAAGTTGCTCTATGCGTTAGGGGCAAATTCTTAACCATAGCTCAGTACATGCATTCTGTTGATAATGTCAGAAATGGAGTTGTACA
The DNA here is from genome assembly GCA_020142125.1 of Phrynosoma platyrhinos. Taxonomy (NCBI): domain Eukaryota; kingdom Metazoa; phylum Chordata; class Lepidosauria; order Squamata; family Phrynosomatidae; genus Phrynosoma; species Phrynosoma platyrhinos. Next base: position 13,654,006 of record CM034712.1, read on the forward strand.
TGCAGCGGTGTTTCACTGTGGTTATGCATTGAACCTGTGACAATCAGAAGTAGGATCCCTTGTTACAAGTTGTTGTTACGGCATCACTCACTGGTTGGAAGGGGTTGAAAATGCCATCCTCCTTGCACCCCAAATCACCAGCTGGTTGTTAAGGTGGGCTAGAGGGTCAGGTCAGGAGGTCTTATTTAGTTACGTATACATAACTAAGTAACACACACACACAACTAAGTAGCTGATGTAGAATATCAGTGACAAATAATATATTTTTTGGCATCAAATACATTTAAAATGATTATTTGGCTTAAAAAACACACTTACAAAGCAGCATTTTAATATAAATTTAAATACAAATTTTGTGCAGATTGTTTTCTCTTTTTTGGTTCAGAAATAAGACAGAGCAGATTTATAAATGAACAGATGCTATAGTGACACACAACAGCAACAGATTGGCTGTTGCTAGGTCTAGTTAAGATCACAGTTCACTTTCTCCCTGGTTCTGAGTTTGGCAAGGAGAAGCTTTAAAAAGGCTGTTAAGACGGATCTCTTCCAGCAGGCCTTCCCAGAATTATAGATATCTTGGCTTCAGAAACCAGAAATCTTTTTAGGAGAATCCACTAGGAACATCTTCAGTAGCTATGTATTGGATACTGCCACTTTTATTGATCAATGCCGCTGTATCATGTTTGTATAATTGTATAATGTTGTTGACCATTGGGTCATTTTAACTTGTATGTTTTAATCTCTTTGGATTTAATGCTTTTTTAAGAGGGGGAGGGTGTTGGGGATTTGATTGGATTGTGTATTTTTAACATTGTTAGCAGCCTCGATTGTTCTCAGAGGGGTGGGATATAAATTATTATTATTATTATTATTATTATTATTATTATTATTATTATTATTATTATTAAGCCTTTCCATCCCATCCAAGGGGAAACCATTTGATTGGTTTTAGGGTTGCCAAATTGGATTCTTAAACTTTAATCCTTAACAGATCTTGGAGCAGGATGAGGTACCATAAAAATCCATCAAACAGGAGGAAGATACATGTCCTTTGTTTTCCAGACCCAACTTTCAACCACTTCCATCCCTTCCCAACATGGATATCATTATCTTGTTGGTGTTGAAAGGAGGGAGGAAGGAATAGAAGAGCACCAGCTCTGTTCTTTCTATCTCATCACACATGTCTTGCCTCTTTATTCTCTAACCCTTTTCTTCCCTCTCTTGCTCTCCAGAAAGCTGCTATGGAATATTTCCAAGGTTAACCATTTGTTGCAAATGTAATACCAGACTTTAAGCCTAAGAAAAAACAAGGGAGGGGAAAAAAATAACATACACATGTTTCTCTCCATCTAAAATGTGATCCTTAATTAGTTCCAAACCACTGACTCAGAAGTTCTTTGCCCCTTGTTCATCCTGGGCATGGCTTGGCACTTTTTCATTTCTTAATAAAGTTTTGCTCTTTAATGATTCATGTTGCCGCTCATCACTGTGACTGTGCCTTACAGGAACTTGGCATAGTCTTAAGGACCTTTGCTCCAATCCAGCTTGTCACTCCAGATGGCTGTGAATTCACACAGCAAATGAGATAGTATGGTCACAGTTGCAGAGATGCACACATTTACCAATCTACACTGTTGCCGGCTTGGGTATATTTCCACAACTACCTTACAGGAGTTTAAACTTTGATTGAATTCAAATGAAAAGATGCGCCAACCATCTACAGAGTGGGCCATTTAGTCACTGGTTCTCAGCCACCTGTTCTTCAGGTGTTTTGGACTTTACTGCCCAGGATCCCTAGCCATAGGCCATGCTGGGTGGGAATTCTGGGAACTGAAATCCATGACATCTGGAGGAAGAAAGTTTGAGAACCAGTTATCTATACCAATTATTGTCTTTTCATATTTCCAATGCCTCAAAGCCTAATGATGTCACCAGAAATGTCAGGGATGATGGGAGTTGTAGCTCTTCACCTCTGGTTCTAAC
>CM034712.1:13656088-13685469 GCA_020142125.1 Phrynosoma platyrhinos
TACATATTTTATTTCTATCACTGTATGTCCCATGTTGCATTTTCCTTAGTGACAGGACTGGATAGCCCTTGAGGGTTCTTCCAGCTCTAGGATTCTATGATTCTATTAAGAAGGGTATACCGTGGTTCTTGTGACAAATGGGCTGGATGTTGACTGATCTGTTCATAACAGAACCTGGGTTTGGGTCATGCATCAATTGGTCTTCTCACCAAGAGGACAGGAGGAGGCAATTTTATTTGGCTTATGCAGGCAGGGCCTGGGTTACACATTTGGGAATGCCTTTGTGAATTCTGCCCGTGTTTACCATACTTCTCATCCTTTTATGCCATGTCTCTTTGTATTGGTGCTGGCCGACCCATTCTTGAAGTACACTCATTTGGGAACAAGTTTGGTTTCTCCTCCTTCTGTGAATCCCTGAAAAGAGTGCCTCAGAAATGGAAAAATGCTGTGCACAAAAAGTGCCTTGGTAACTTCCCACAGCATAAATCTTCAGGTTCCCGCACAGCATTGCCAGTGCCCTCATGCGTGTATAAAATGAGGGATGAGCCAAACCATCTGAGGGAGAAAATTTTTTATCCTATGGTCCACAGACAATGCTCTCATTTTTTTTTTTGTTGGTGCCCACAAAATTAAAAGATGCCATTCAAAACTGCTTATCAGCTGCTGTTGCGGCACTGTCATTCCCCAAATGACACCTTCTGGAATTAGTAACTGGGCATTTTGCTAAATCTTTTGATAGCAGAATGATCTAATGCTGAATTGTTTCCTGACTGGGTTGGTAACACACAAATGGCCTCTTGATAATTTGTGGTGCATCATTAGTTCCCTTCCTTAAAAAACACACAAGTCTGGGTTCTTCATGTTAGAAGTGCAACAGCACTTAGCACCGAATTCTCAAGAATGAGATTTACATATGTCTTCTGTCACCCTTCAGAAACAGATTCAATAGTTTTACCCTAGCTAAGACTAATTGATAGGAATCAGGGCTTTACCTTCTTCCAGAGAGCTGCTCCTCTAGACACTTACATAAATAGATCTTGAAGGACATCTTCCTTCCTTTCCTCTTCTCATTCTTCCAAGAGAAGACAATGATTAAACACACAGAAACTCACATTCACAAGGATACTAAAAATCTCAGTATGAAGATGAAAATGTTGCAGTGGTACATGTACAGATCATTTAACTCCAGAGTAGTTGGCAAAAACACACAGTGACCTTGATGGAAAGTGTACCATGAAGTTGGGATGACCATGAATATCCAGCCAAATTAGTATGCTCCTCTCTTTTAACAGAGGCTGGGTTGTCACTTGGGCATTTTCCCAGAGTGCTTGAAGTGTCAATTAAGGCAACCGACCATAGATCACAACAGTCTATGTCAATGAAGCTCCTAGAGCACCACTGGGGATGGAGGCATCATACTCACTTATCTCTTTAATCATGAAGCTGGAGTCTATTTAAAAAAAAAAATCGAGTCAAATCTCTGAGCCAGTACTCCATGCTTAACTGCTCTTCAAAAATATTTGCTGCTATTAGCGATATGTGAAGAGTTGTGAAGTAAGGTTGCTGAAGAATTTTGTTCAGCTTATAGTTTTGAAGCCAAGTGGCTCAGTTGAAACACATCTTCAACAACTATGTTGATCAGAATACACCTGACTTTCATATCACACATATCACTACATTTTGTGATGTCATTTGGGGATCAATAAGGAAATATGAGCACGGGGGAAATATATACAATTTTAATGTGATCTTTTTTGTTGATTTTATTTCAGTCTTTCCAGAATGGATGGATTGACAGTGGACCACATGCAAAACTGGTGCAGCTCGGAATTATATCCATTAGCTCTAATTTAAAGGCTTGTAGTAAAAATGAAAATAAATTTACATACCTCCTATACTACTGAAGCTTTTTTTTTTCTTCTGTTAAGCAAAAATCCAGTGGAAAAATTATTTGAATAATTTGATGAATCCATGCTATGGCACTGGGTCTGACAATATTCCCAACACACACTCCCAGCAAGATTCTAGCATACTCACAATTGTATTCCTTCAGCATAGTGTAATGCATTGAACCTTGGAATGGGACATTAGGAGACCAGGGCTGAATCCTGTCTTGACCATGTAAACTCACTGGGTGACCTTGGGCAAGTCACACACTTTCAGCCTCAGAGGATGACAACAGAAAAATCCTTTCTGAAGAAACTTGCCAAGAAAACCCCATGATAGGGTTGACTTAGGGTCGCCATAAGTCAGAAATGACTGGAAGGCATACAAGTCACATACACTGGGATTTTATTTTTTAAGCATATTTTTTATGGAATATTTTCATATAACATACACAAAAACATTTAACATAAACAACATTAGTAGTTGTTCAATTTTATTCTGTTTCTTTTTACTATTCTACTATACATTAATTGAAAAATTCTACCTTGTCTATAGCTAAAATTATTTGGTCAAGCTGGTTTTTGGATCAATCCCAGTTTCTTTTCCTTTAAACTTACTTCTTTCTTCCCTATCTTCTTCCCTCTATTTTAACCGTTCTTGTACCTTCTATGTCTTCTCCTACTAATTCCTTTCAGTCTATCCCTATCTTTTCTCTATGAATCCATCTTTGAATCTTTGTTTATTTCCTTCTTTCTTTCCTGTTTTCTCTCTGCCTCCCTTCTATGTCCTCCTTCAGCTGTCTTGTACACTTCCTCTTACTTCCTTTCACTTACTGGTTTCCAACTTCCTTCACTTTTCCTCTGGGGTTTTGATCCGAAAATTATATTGACCTTCCTTAACTAATCTTTCACACTATTACACCCACATTTCAACACTTATATAACATATCCTTCCTGTCTTACAGTCTTGATTATATATCATTATTTCTTTTGTAAACCTCTCTACTTCCTACTAAAATGTTTACTACATATCATTTCACTAAACTTCTAAATATCGTCTTCTATTCGTTCATCTAGTTTGTTTGTCACTCCACATGATCTAACCTTTATTTAGTTTTAAATAAACTAAACACTGGGATTTTAAAGGTCTGAATTTTGCCCTCCAGAGTCATAGTTCAATGCTCAAACCACTGTGCTGGTTCTCATATAGCCATGGAGTAGCTATTAACAAATTTGTGTTCTACCTTAATACCAAGTGAAAGTATTAATTTTTGATCATCCTGCCATATGTTTTTCTGCAAAATTAATTGTCCACATTCCTAAATTACATGATGCACACATTTTTGCCTTCATGAAGGGCCCACACCCCAAAATACAGGATTTCCCCCCAGCATTGTTCAGTCTATATAAAATAAAAAGCTTTGCCATCTTCAAATAGAGGTCATTCCACCATTTTTTTTTCAAAAAAGGGACATCTTGGGTACCCCAAGCCTCTCCCATGTTCCCTCCTGACATGTCTGTAAGCATGGTGGGATTGAGAGAAGGATCTCCTCTAAAGATCTTACAACTAGTGCAGGCCTGCATAGGAGGACACAATCTATCGCAGGGGTAGGCAACCTTTCCCCTTTAAGGGCCGAGGGACTTCAGCTCCCAGAAGCCTCAGCCATGTTGGCCAATAGTCCCATGTTGGCCAATAGCTCCTGGGATTCTGGGAGCTGAAATCTCTCAGCCCTTAAAGGGGAAAGGTTGCCTACCCCTGATCTATCAGGACAGAATTAACTATCAGGACAGAATAAACTAGCCTGCTGTGTTAAGGATGGTGGATTTGACAACGCATTCAGACAGTTCTTGTCCATAGACTGAAGAAAAACATCATCTTGTCCTTTTCTCTAAGCAAAAACATATCCTGGAATGGCTTGAGTAAATCATAATACACCATCTTTCTTTTTTATTTCCTTCCTAGCACTGACTGAAATGTAGCAACTCTATTGACAATGGTCTCAATGTCTACCTTTTAAAAATCCTGTTGCAACTTTTTTTATGGTGGGCGGGTGAGAAATCACACACATAAAGAAAGCTCAACAACCTTAATTCTCTTCATCCCACCATTATAAATGATGACTATTGTAGGCAGGGGCACCACTTCTAATCCAATAACTACTTCAGGTCCTGGGATGACTGATGATACAAATGACCTGTGATGATCATGTGCGGGTTTGTTCTCTGGAGCACCCTGCAATTTCTTCCTTCATCCATCAACATTAAAAGTTTTTGTTGGGATAAAGGCTGCTCACAAAAGGTGCTGGGGGTGGAGGGTGAAAGGAAGGACCTCTGAAATAAGCCTGCAATATTATAAAAGAAGCTCTTCATCATCATTTTAAAAAATGTATCCTCCTGCCAAAATAGTGGCAACATCTGGTCTCCTAGAATGAAGGTGGTGATAGAGATACCTGGATGATTCCCAAGAGCTCAGCAAGTTTTCAGTAGCAGCTGCTGGCTTTGAGGTGAGTATGGCAGTAAATCTACTCTGGGCTTTCAATACAGACTAGAAAAGACCTATCTAAAATATTTTTCTCTCTTTTTTCCCCCTCTTTCTTTCTTTTTATTTTCATGACAGTCAGAATTTGGGCAGGTTGGGGTTTAGATCCATACTGTATATTAGTTGTATGTTGTTGTTGTTACTACTACTACTAATATTCCTTTCCCCTTTTCTCTCTTTTTTTCTGTCTTTTTTTTCTCCCATCGGTTTCTTTATCTTTAATTGTATATTATCTTGACTGTAAATTTGATTCTTTGTGTTATAATTAATAAAAATTAATCTCAAGGGAAAAGAAAAGACCTATTTAGGTGGTTGAGTCCTTCTTCTAAAGCATATTATTTATTTATTTATTTACTTTTAGTGTATATCCCAACAGTAAACAGTCTGGCCTCATATCTGCAAGATCAATAACCACTGTTTTACTTACTTTCATCTGGAAATTGATCACAGAGCCACCTTGGAGGACCTCCAGTTGTCCAGAGAGACTATCTGTCTAGGCATATGGAGGTCCTCCAAAACAACTCTATAGTTAACTTCTGGCACAAATAGAGCATTTGCCATTATCTGTGGTTTTAGATATCCATGGGAAGTCTGAGAACATACCTCCTACAGATATGAGGGTTGGACTCTATACTTATTTATTATTTACTTAAACCCCATCTTTATTTATAGCCCAACTGAATCCCCATCTGTATTTAGCTAGTTAATATATATTCTAACTTTGGGCCTTTGCAGACTGCCATAAATAGTGCAAATTGAGTCCACTTTAACTGCCCTGGCTCAATGCTAGGGAATCATGGGAATTGTATTTTTTTTTCTGAGACATTGAGCCTTCTCTGTAAGAGAGCTTTGGTGTCATAATAAACTACAGTTCCCATGATTCCCTAGTACTGAGCCAGGGCAGTTAAAGTGGACTCAATTTGCACTATTTCTGGCAGTCTGCAAAGGCCCTTTCTCCCATATGGACTCCAAGGTTCAGCACCTTGGACAGCTTCTTCAAACTCTGGCTAAAACTTTGAGAAGATTCATCATCCCATTGACATGGAAGCCACCGGCTAGCAGCTGTGCAGGGATTTATGATGTGCCATCATTCAACAATAGCACTCACCACAATCCTTGACTGATGGCCAACTTGTTTGGGGCTTCTGGAACAGAAGTCCAATACACCTACAAAACATAAGTTGAGATCTATAGCTTTAAGAAGCAACATCTTAAAGTGCTTTTCATCTAAGAGCCTGAAGAACAGCATGCTGCAATACTAAAACCATCTCTTTTCCAGGAGAACCAGCATGGCATAATGGTTTGAATGTTGGACCGTGATTATGACTCTGGAGACCAGATTCCCAGCTCAGCCAGAAAACATACTGGGTGACCTTTAACAATTCACTTGCTTTCAGCCTCAAAGAAAGGCAATGGCAAATGTCCTCTGAACAAATCTTGCCAAGAAAACCCCATGATAGGTTGGCTTTAGGGTCACCATAAGTTGAAAACAACTTGAAGGCACACACAACAACATTCTTTTCCACCATTGAGTGAGGTCCCTTAAGCTACATGTTAACAAAGAAAAGTTTGTCAAACTGCAAAAAGAGAGAAGCTATCACATATTAAGTTACCCCCATAAAATAATATACTTATATTTGCATTATGTATGGAAAGAATGAGTTAATTACAAATTATTAGTTATCTGTAATTAGTTACTTGTTTGACATGCTTCTGAAATTGGGAAAGAATACTGATGTGACATCACTGCCTTTACACCTGTTCGAACTGGCCCCAAATCCGATCTCAGAAATGGTCAGAGCACAATTTGGCACCAGCTTCTTGATCTTCATCATAACTTTTCCACTCAGACCTCTCTCTTTTTTCTCCTTCCTCCCCATCTGGCCTTGTTTTGCGGCCTGACTTCCCATGGTGTGACCAACTGGTTCACTGGCAAAGCACAGGTGTGTAGCTCATGAAAGAAGTGAAAATGACACTCAGGAGGCAGAGGTGAGTTATGTATTCCTGGTGTGTTCCTTCTGTTACATTTCCCCAAGAGTGCCCCCACACCTTACCCAAGAGAATGTCAAGAAAGAAAGTTAGAAATTGGCAGAAGAAGAAGGATGAGATAAGCCAATTGCATGGAAAATCAGGGAACTAGGAAGACAGGGCAAATTATCAGACAGAGAATGGAAAACTCATTTGTTAAGCTAGTTTGGAAATCAGCAACAAGTGAAACAAAACAACATAATAAAACAAAAGGCTAATTCACACAGGGTTATTTCATCCAAATGTGTCACTGAATCTACAATTCAACAGGGTTCTGTAACCAGTCCTGGCTCTAGACCTATCTAAAACCTGTATCAGATAGACAATTCCACAGTGAGGATGCTTCTAATATTTGTTTTCCATCTCAGTCACAGGTTGTGGAAATTTAAACTAGTTTCATGCTTAATGTGAGCCACTCTCAGATATATTTATATGAAGAATATTATATCAGTAGCTTCACCATTGCCATGTACCAGTGCAAGAGCTGGACAGGTCAAACATGAAATCTCCCTGGAAGCCAAGATGATAAAGTTGAGGTTGTCATACTTCGGCCACATCATGAGAAGTCACGACCCATTGGAAAAGACAATAATGCCAGGAAAGGTGGAGGGATGTAGAAAGAGAGGAAGACCTAATGCTAGATGAATGGACTCTATTAAGGAGATCATGAGTATGAATTTGCAAGACCTAAGCAGAGCAGTGGAGGACAGGGAGTCTTGGAGATGTCTCATCCACAGGGTTGCCATGAGTCAGGATCAACTTGAAGGTAGTTAACAGCAAAGCTTAATGGCAATTTGCTGAGCATTATCAAGAATCCTAGAATCAGAACTATAAAGATGGAAGGGACCTCAAAAGCCATGTAATCCAACTCCCTGCCAGCATAGCAACCAACAATTCGAGATGAGAGGTGGGCATCCAACCTTTGCTTAAAGACCTCCAAAGGAAGAGGGTTCACTATCCTCTGAGGCACTATGCCACAAGCAGCTCTTATGATCAGAGAGTTCCTTCTAATATTCAGGTCAGTTTTTCCCCTTTGTACTTTGGATCCTTTGGCTTCTATCTTAGTATCTGGAACAGGAGAAAACAAACTCTCTCCATCTTTTATGTGACAGCCCTTCAAATATTGAAAAGCCCTATCAACATGGGCCAGTAGTCCATTATGACTGGAACTGAGACAAAGGGAAAGATGGGATAATGTATACCAAAATATATTTTTTAAAAGAAAGGAACAAAAGATAGAATTTGGAAAAGTTACTCTTTGGACTACTACTTCTAGAATCCCCCACCAGCATGGAAGCTGGTGCTGTCTGAGAGGTTTGCAGAGTTCCAGGCCATAAAAATAACTTTCCCAAAAGACGAGAAAGGGAATAAGGTCAGAGTGGGCAGAATTGTTGAACTTTAAGCCCTAGCCAGTACAGCCAGTGGCAAAGAATGCTGGGATCTGGTGTGGAGCAATGTTTGGGGGAGCATTGGTGTCACCCCTCCTTAAGGTGCATCTGGTGCAGCTTGAACCCCTCACACCACCTTTAGTGATGCCCCTGATTCAATTTAGGATTGCAGACACCATCACTCCCAGTGACGCCCCTGCTGCTCCCCAATCCATATATTATGTTTCTAACACTGCTTCCAAACTGTTCAGTTAATGTAGATTGGCATGACTTTAACTGCTATGGCTCCATCTGATGGAATCCTGGGATTTGGAGTTTGTTGTGGCACCAGAGCTCAGAGCTTTCTGATAGAAAAATCTAAATATCTCACAAAGCTACAAATCCTAGAATTCCATAGCATTGAGCCATGGCAGTTAAAGTGATGTCAAAGTTCATTAATTCTGCAGTGTAGACGCAGCCTAGTTGTCCACAAAAAATGGACACCTTAGGTGTACAGTTGAGAAGTACAATGTGTGAAAGTGACCCACTACTCAAATGGTATGTTGGCATTTTCTTTTGGGTTGTTTTTTTTATCTGTTTGCATTTCTTTCTGGATGATTGGAATGAGAATTTTTAAAATACTAACAAACAAACAAGCAAAAAAACACCTGCAATTCATTCTTCCTGGAAATCAATCCAGATAATTTTGCCATGGTCTGTTGCCACCGCAGCCAAGCCAAGTAGCCATGATTCCCAAGGTAAGGCAGGTGTCTTCTCCCCAGAACAGCTGTTGCTGTTTAAAAGAATATTCCCTTCATTTTCAGCTTCAAAGCCCTGATGTCAAATTCTAAAAAATGCACTTCAACTGTAATTTGTATCTTTGCTCCACTTTTCTTGCAGCTGCCAGCATGCCTGGATTACTAGTGTGACAAACAGAATGACTATGTGCAGGAAGGGTTGCCAGGGAGGGGAAATGGTCTGGCATTATTTCTTTAGATTGTTCCAGAATGCTCAGGCCTCCATCCTAAATATTCAGGATTCAAATTATGAGAAAAGTGATTCTACCTAAACATTATGAGTAACGTATTTATTGTAAGGGCCATTCCAGTAAGGGTAGTGGACTCTTCTTCTTTGGAGGTCTTTAAACAGAAGTTGGATTGACATCTTCCAGGCAGTGAAGTCACTAGGGTTGGCATCACCTGGTGGGATAACTCATGGTATCACCCAACTATTGAATTACACCCTTACCACAACATATAGAATCCTTAGTTTTTTTGTACAAACTCCAGTAACAACAAAAATTCACCAAAAAGTTTATTGGGCCAACCAAAATGCACAATATTCATGTTGTAAGCTTTCAAAACTTCACTGGCTTCTTCATCAGGCAAGGTGTTACAAATCAAACAGGAGAAACAAATTGAAGATGTTATTCATAGGCCTGCATTTTGATGTCCAAGAAATTTAACATCCATTTGCAACACAAAAAAGATACTTCTTTTGGAATCCAGCATCTCTCCGTCCTTTGTACTAATGTTACTCATAAATCGTAATTTCCTTATATCACTAAATATAATGGCAATAATGGTGACATGAACAACTAGCAAAAAACAGACATCAAATAGAGATAAAACTATACAATAAAACAGTTACTATCAACTTTTATCTAAAACACAGAGAGCTCTAGGATAGTTGCACATTGCCACCTTGTTCATGAATTGTGTTGTTGCACAGCCAAATGCCTATACATGTATACATGTACAATGCACATTAGTGTCCAATATGCATCCACAGGCATTTGTATGCCATGGGCACAGCCTAAGGTGAAGTAGACATATGATCTTTAACTGCTTTGCTATGGAAATGCTTGGTCTCCACTGCAAGAGGATATGTGGATATCTTGGGGGAAGTTAGAGTAATCAGCAAACCCATTTACCTTTTATTGCAGTACTATCTAGGTCTCCCACATGTCTTTGGGCCAGTGTGCCTATACCATGTCAAACTTCCTAGTGTTCCAAAAAATCATAGTGCCTTCTGAAAAACATGTCTGACACTAGATATCTAATATGAAAATATGAAACCTGATATTTAACATGAGATGTGCAGGGCATGCTAATAGTCCTTTCCTCAAAAGCTTTCAATTAAAAATATCCTGTCTGAATAATAATAATATTTTAGCTGCCAACAGAAGAAAAATAAGGAAGGGCTATTCTAGCCTCCCTAGGGAGGGAGTTTAGGGACATCCTCCAAGAAGGCCCTATATTATGTTCTCATCTGTGAAGGGTTTGGAAGTGAGAAAAGGACCTCTCCTGTGGATCTCAGGGTCTGATTAAGGTCATATGAAGTGATGCAGTCTGTCAGCCTGGCTTATAAGAGATGATGATGATGATGATGATGATGATCCAAAATGTTAGAGTAGTTCAGCAACTATTCAACAAATCTCTGTTGTGTCAGGCTGAACAATCAACCTTTCCTATTCAACTGTCCGCTATATTGGCTTTATCTTTGTGCTACTAGAAATCAAGCTTGAATTCCACTGCAGCACCGCATGACTGCTTAAATCAGTGTGAAGGACAGCTACATTAGCGGCTTGCATAATGCTAACAGGAGAACAAGGGCCAGGTTATTTAAAACTTAACAGCCTGATCCTTTAAGCTGCAGAACTCTCTTAATACCAAGAGTCTTCCAAACTTGTGCCAGGAGGCTTTGAGAATCCCTACCTAGATCTCAGAGCAGAATGGTTTAACTTTATTTTTCATGCAGCCCTTGCAACAAAATGCTGCCATGTCTTATGATTCAAATCAGTGGCATCCCTGGGATTGGCATCACCCGGTGCGATAAACTCATGGTGTCACTTCCCGTTGACTTCTTTCAATACCACACCATACAGAACCCTTAGTAATGTTTTTTGGTACTAATGTTACTCATAAATCTTAATTCCCATATATCACTAAATGTAATGGCAATAGTTGCAACATAAACAATTAGCAAAATTAAAATTATAGCTTTAAATGACAATATTATACACACAGCCTAAACGTATCTACATGTACATAGATTCATGTCGTCAAAGTGAAAATTTGATAGGATGTGATGTTTAATATAAAATTTTAAAATATTTTTTTTTAAAAAAATAAAATTTTAAATTTTAATTTCTTTTATAATCTGGGGCCCATTCTGCTGTTCCCACTGAATGTCATTCCACTCGCACCATCTATCAGTTTTTCATCCTCCCACATTCAGATTATTAAAAATATTTGCATATTCTCATTTTAAAAAAACTTGGGAAGGGGGAAACCTTGCCTCTACAAGTGACTCTAGTAGGGAGCTGTCATAATTAGCAAAGATCGGAATAGATAAATGTGATCTGCCATTATATATGGTATTATTTAAATATATTGCATATGGAGTAGAAGTCTAAGTTTCTCCATGCCAGGAGCTTGGGAAATCTTAATCAAGCTCTGATGATCTGGAAGGCAATGAACTGAATCTTTCCCAGTATAATTCATTAGCCTGGGAGCTAAAGAGAAGAGGCCAAGCATAGACATTCATTAACAGGGAAGAATTTATCCTCATTGAGCTTCACACTAGGAGTGTCAACTCTGTATTCCTCTGAAAGAGGCCTTGGGGGCTTAAGCCTCCAGCAGTGATACCTAATGGGCTCACCACAGAAGTTGTCATTCTAAATGCATTGGCATTAGCAGGATAACTTCTAAGTAATGGGACCATTTGATTCATTTGGTACCATCACTGTTGTGAGTGTCTTCAAGATTTGTAATTCAAGCAGAGGAGAGATGATCAGTTTGGGTGCGCATGAAATGTGCCAACTAAGGCTCCTTCTGGGATTATCCTAGGAGGAAGAAACCACAGTGGATGAGAAGAGACAACAGTATGAATTATGGATATGTCTGAGCATCTGCCATTCGTCACTTGCTATCATGGGCTTTAATGCATAATCAAAGAGAAACCAGTTGACAGACTTGTGTATGACACAGAAGCCACCAGAAAGCAGATAAAACAAATAGCACACACACACACACACACACACACACACACACATTGGGCATGTCTACATGGGGTGTTTACACTGGTTTCCCCCTGTCCTTATGTCATCTAGCCCAGATGATGCAAAGCCAAAGCCCCAATTCGAGTTGGTAGGGCAGCTGTTCACTCATTGCTGTTATGTGTAGCAATTCACCTGGAGGTGAGGGAGAAGCAATGTAATAATAATAAGCAGTCTAGAGGTGAAGAAGTCAAGGAATCAATCCATAGCTGAGAAAACCAAGAGAGAGGAACCTGTGGAAGAGTAATCCCAAGATTAAGTCCCAATCTTTCTAGAAAATGAGACTGAATCTCTGAGTTGGCCAGGGTCTCTGGGTGGCTGACTTTATTTGCTGCCCGCCTTCTCTGGAGAAGCTGAGTGTTCAGTGAGAATGGATGGAGCAGCACCAACTGAACTGCATGTATACCAAACCGCTCCCCAAACACTCTCACACTGCTGCTGTCTCAGAGGGAGACACAACACTATATGCCCTGCCAAAAGTGCTTATCTCCATGGTGTGTGTATGTGCTGTGTGCTTTCAAGTCATTTCTGACTTATGGAGACCCTAAAGAGAACCTATCATGGGGTTTTCTTGGCAAGATTTCTTCAGAGGGAGTTTGCCTTTGCCTTCCCTTGAGGCTGAGAGCATGCGACTTGCCCAACATCACTCAGTGGGTTTCATGGCCAAGAAAAAATTGAACCCTGACCTCTAGCACCAGAATCCAACACTTAAACCACTAAGCCAGGGGTAGGCAATCTTTCCCCTTTAAGGGTCAAGGGACTTCAGCTCCCAGAAGCCTCAGCCATGTTGGCCAATAGTCCCATGTTGGCCAATAGCTCCTGGAATTCTGGGAGCTGAAGTCCCTTGGCCCTTAAAGGGGAAAGGTTGCCTACCCCTGCTCTAAGGTAATGCACCATTAAGCCAGCACAAGTCACCCACAGGATTCCAGATCATTGATGTCTTTTCCATTCCTAACATTGGAACAGGTACCATTGACTTGTTCAGGGACTTGTCAAGCTCAGCATGAGGTTGTTAACTTTACTGTTGCTTTTAAAAATATTCACTTTTACTATGGAGAGGATACAAAGCAGTTATCCACCAGGTTTGCAAAAGAATTTTATATCAGATTAGGGGAAAGTGTACGTTCTCCCTCTCCCTCCCTCTCTCTCTCTCATTCTTTCTTTTTCTCGAGGGCTCAGTTTTTAGTGGAAAACGTTGCTCAGGAAAGAGATAGCAAAGGGCTATCCAGTTCAAACAAACACATTATCAGAAGCTGAACAGAAGGCTAAAGGGAGCAATCTTTATGCTAAGGATTTCAAACTGAAACACATCCATTTGTAATGCTGTGTCAAAGTACAGATAAAATGAAAAAGAAAATGGAGGGGGGGGGGAAACATTCTAGCATGACCCATCAAGGAGGAATCATGGTGGAATGCAGAGTGCAATAGTTCACCTGTGAGCACATACACACACACGTGTATCACATTTGTCTGAACAATGATAGGGCTAAAGGTCCTGGCCCTGTGTTCTTCTTAGGCTGCATGGATTCCCTCGCATCCAGAAATGTGGAGGGGAAAACACCTCTCTGTTTCACAATCATCGCATTGCTGTACATTCGATTTGTATGCTTTCCTTCCAGCCTTGATTTGTATCACATCACAAGATACAAAACAGAATCTTGTAGTGGCATAGGCATAGTATCAATTGGGATTCAAGAAGTTATTCTCTAGGTCCTTGAACCTTGTCCAAAAATACTCCCTGTATCTGCTAGGATTTGTGGGTTGCTCCTATGGAGAAGGGGGGTGAGCAAAGAGGAAGGAAGGGCAAGAAAGAAATAGGGATTGGTTCTTGTCCTCATTGCAGTTTGCTATAGGGAGGGGACGAGGATTGATAACCTCATTCCTCTCCATCCTATGGAATCTTGGAAGTTATAGTGTGTTTTGACATCAGAGGTCTCTGACAGAGAAAGCTAAATGTCTCACAAAACTACGGATCCCAGAATGCCATAGCACTGAGCCACAACAGTTAAAACATGAGTCTGCATTAATTCTATAGTGTAGATGAAGCCTAAAGTAGGGGTGGGTACTATGTTGCCCTTTGGCCTGTTGGACCTCTACTGACTTCTCCAATGTCCTCAGCACTCCTCTATTTTTTCCATTCCCCCTGTTTTTTGGACTTCAAACAGCCCAAAATAGTTTAAAAAGCCTTGCTAAGAGATTTTCCTGTTGTTTTGCATGGTCGCAGGTCTAATAGAGCAGGAAGTCGACTCCAGAATGTCCTCGAAGATTACTGAGAGTGAAGAAATATCACTTCCAAGTGGTGACTGTAACAGAGTATGGAAAATGAAGCTATGCAGCCCCTCAGAATCTGATCTATACCCACTCCTTGATTAAAGCATGCTTGTGTATCCTTTCCCTCTCTCTTTTGTACACATTTTAGCTTTTCACTTAAAAAAATATAGTATAGAGGATTTGAGGAGGGGGGGGTGTTGCCCTCCAAAACACACCCCAAGGCTGGCAAATGTGTAACATCCTACAGCCAGGTGTGCTTTATTGTTCAAGGAGCCTCAGAAGTTGAAAATTGGATACTTTCACCAAGATTCTTGTCTTCAACATAATTCTTTTCTATTCCTTTTCACATTTGAAGTCCATTGCTCCATCTTGGCATCCATTTGTTTGACCCCACAGGTGACTCTCTGCTGTGTGAGCATTGCAACAGCACAACACAACATTAAAGCTGTAAAAGCCAGGAAGAGCCAAGCTGGACCTGCTCAATGGTCCATTTCATTTTCCACAGTGGTTAACCAGGCAGCTCGAGGAAGCCCACAAAATGAGACTTGGAGGCAATCCTTTCCCTTTGTGGTTGCCTGCCCCCTTTAAAAAATTCTACTGTTTACTAGTATAAACTCTCTCTGAACATGCTGGTTCTCTACAGGACTGGAATTAGGACTTGACATCACTGAGGAGAGCAGGGAAATTAACTTTTAAGAAAGAAAATCAATCAAATGCTGACAACCTCCACAACTCGGCAGTGTTAAAATGTTGCTCCACACACAGTTATGGGTGGTTTCAGCATGCCATCTTATTCATTACAAAACAAACAAACAAACAAACAAACAAACAAACACCTGCTTTCTGAGCAATACTGCTGAGACACAACCCTAAAGAAAGACCTCTGCCAATTCCTGCCTGAACTCCTTGCCTGGGCTCTAAATTGGCTGATGATAACCCATAGGCAATCATGGTCCTGTAGGATATTTGGTCAGCAATCCCTGTCCCTCTATCATCACTTTACAGGATCTGCTCTTGTTGGGGTGCTGAATTCCCTTTTCCAATACTGGCTATGGGCAGTAATAAATTTATTGTATTGAATTCCCTTTTCCATGCTGAGTCGCATAATGGTAAACAATGTTGTCATCCAATAAACTGAGACATACAGTCCCAGGAAGTATCCAAACTCCATAACCATACCAGTTTGATACAACCTTTAATTGTCTTCACTCCAACCTACAGTATTCTGGGATTTGTAATTTTGTGATGTGCTTAGAAATCTCTATAAGAATCAAGGAGTAGCGCTAGCTATTATTCAGAGGAGCACACTACAGATTTCTAAGTTTCTTGCCAAACTAGAGCCTGAGTCTGTGTAGGATGGAGACATAACAGTAAAAGTGATATCTGTCTGCTATAATTGTGTATAGACATAGTTAATATTGATAATATTGTGCACTATTTTATATTGCCCTTCTGCAAGTTGACTGCCTGCACCAATATGAAAAACTGCCTTAAGTGAAGAGAAAGTATTTATTAAGGATATGATGGCTGATATTCTAGATCAGCTACTTAGGTAAGTAGAAATGACCAAGGAGCATCTCCTGGCCCCATACTTCTAATCCTGCCTTGTCATGCATCAGCCATGATGAGTGATGTGGGTCTGTTCTCCTGTTGATCCAGGCACAGCAAACGGACATTTCTGCACTCTTTCCACCAGTGATTTCTGGTGTGACAATATGAAATAGCATCCCTGTTGTAAATCCTATTCACATCAAAGACTGCTCTTAAAGTGAATATAAATATCAATCTGCTTGCTGCATCCTGATCAATAGGAGAACTCCATCACTTATAGCAGCTGACCCTCACTGAAAAACTTTTATTATTCCTACATATTCCCTACACTATTGAATACATTGTTGTTAACTACCATCAAGTTGACTTCAGCTTATGGAGATCCTATGAATGAGAGACTTCCAAGTCACCCTACATCACCAGCCTTGTTCAGGTTTGCAGACTCAAGCATTATTGTCTTTACTGGTGACACATGTCTTCTCATGATAGGTCCAAAGTACAAAGTACAATGAGTTTTGTCTCATTGGCTTCTAGGGAAACTTCAGGCTTGATTTGCTCTAGGATCCATCTATTGGTCTTTTTAGAAGTCCACAGTATCTGTAGAACTCTTCTCCAGCATCACATTTTAAATGAGATCTTTTTCTTCCTATCAGATTTCTTCACTGTCAAGCTTTTACAACCATACATAGAAACTGGAAATATGTTGACATGGACAATCCTAATTTTGGTATTCAATGACATATCTTTATACTTCAGTATCTTGTCTGATTCCTTCATAGATGTTCTTCCAAGTACTCGTCTTCTTCTGATTTCTTTTCTGAACTCTCCATTCTGATTAATGACTGCATCAATGTATGGGAAATCTTGAACTATTCCATTGTCTTCATTGTCTACTTTAAAACTATGTAAAATTGAATACATAGGGATTGTGAAAAGGAATCTTTAGGTTATGCATTTGTAATAGTGATGGAGAATTCCAACCTACATTTCTGCTAGATAGAGGAGAAGGATGATAGGGTGTGCTGTATGTTGCTACATGACTAGAATAATCATTGCAGGAAGAAGAGATGGAGGAACTGAAGTAAGACCAGAAAATATAGCTCTATAGACAAGGAAACAATGGATTCAATGAGATAAAAAAGGAACATTCTAATGAGCCCTAACTACCTGTCTCTAACTCCAATGACATCCTGTAGGTATATAATTGCTTGCTTATTTTTTCCCCAGTTCCAAATATTTGGTCAATGGCTGGTTTTTATGCATTATCTTCTAGCAGAAAACCTCATGACCAACTGCTGTCTTATGGCCCAAATAAAACCAGCATTATAGAAATGGGGGAGAATTTGTATGTTCACATTTTCTTCATGCTGTGGCCAATGACTATCCAAGGAGCAAAGCCATGGTGGACTGGGCTGAAGAAATACAATCCTTTCACACACAAGCACCCACTCTAACTCTGTGCAATGTCAATTAGGATATTCTAGTTTGTATTTAGACTTGCCTGCTGTGTACAAAGCTGATTAGTACTGCTTAAGCTTGTAAAGCTACTGAGAGTTAATGGGCAGCATCTGAAATGAAATCCTACTTGTTTCTGTCAAAAAGGAGTAGGGGGGACAAAATCAATGTTCTCATTCTTCCAGAACCTTAACAACTCTGTTTGGCAACCCAAAGCCTATTATTATTATTATTGAAACTCACTCTGCAAGAGAGAGTATTTTGAGAAGGTGAGAAGTACTTCAGCTGTTTCTATTTGAATAGAAGCAGGGCTGTCCCTGCTTCTGTTTTAAAAATAAATAAATCCCCAGCTTGATTTCACTTTTTTAAAAAAAATACTCAAAAGATTTCAAAGAAAATGTATTTAAAGCAAGGTATTGACAAGTAATACCTATGTGGTAGATTGAGTATTCAAGTCTATTGGACCAATGTAGAAGAGTTACTGGAAATGAAAACAAAATGGCCTCTCTCCACATAACAGTTTAGGGTTACCCAACTGAAAGATGGAGAGAGCTCCTGTACAACCAAGTAAACAAGACATGAGAGAGCCATTCTTGGCTATTCTTCTCTCCTCCAGATTATACAGCAGTGGCTGTTGGAACATGGAGGGATGACATCTCAAAAGCTGCTTAGCCAAGGTATGTTTGAGCTGTGCTTGGTGGACCCCTGAGATCAGCCATACACATCTCCATCATGCCCTGACACTGTAGATTGTGAGAGGTCCTCTCTCCCTGTTCCAATTACCATTGGTCTAATTTCTAAGGGAGAGAAGAGCAGCCAAGCACAGCTCCAACATTCCTTGGCTAAGCAGCTGTTGAGATACCATCCATCCATGTTTCAGCAGCCACTCCTGTGGCATCTTGGGGAAGAAAAGAGCAACCAGGAACAACTTTCTTGTGTCTTGGCAGCAGCTGGTGAGAGGTCCTCTCTCCATGTTCCAACTGCCATTGCTCTGGTCTCTGAGTGTCTTGTTTTCCTATTGAACCAGAGGCAGATGCCAGAAGTTCAGAAGCTGAAGGAGCAAGCAGAGTTCAAAACTAAACAGTCCAGAGTCAGGAGTCCTAAATCCTAAGCAAAGTCCATGGTAGCAGATAACAAGATTGAGAAACAGTCCAGGGTCATAAATGACAGTCAGCTCTCACTGTAAATGCAGGCTTGGGAAAGGAATCACCTTTTTCTTGTAAAGCAAACTGATTCAGCCCCACCCAATGTACAGACTGTATTTCAGGAGGGCATTTCCCTGCAGTATGCATGCATGCGGCCTCTTACATCACCTTTGGAAAATGAACTGGGTCTGTTCTAGATGCCATAGCCATTACATTCCTAGAGGCTCTCTCTCCTACCTCCTCCTCCTCCTGTGGATCACTCAAGTGGCTGTTAGGCTGAGCTGGAATTTTCTGATTCTCAAATGCATATCATCAAAAGCCTTTCATGCCACTTTAGGGTCTCCATAGCAAAATCCAAGAAAAGGTTTAGAATTGGTGGTTAAGGTAGGTGACAACCCCATAAAGCAGGGGTAGGCAACCTTTCCCCTTTAAGGGCCAAGGGACTTCAGCTCCCAGATGCCTCAGCCATGTTGCCCAATAGTCCCATGTTGGCCAATAGCTCCTGGAATTCTGGGAGCTGAAGTCCCTCGGCCCTTAAAGGGGAAAGGTTGCCTACCCCTGCTGTAATCTAAATGGAAGTTCATAGTGCATGAACTACTGAAAGTAGGTTGTTTTACTGAAAAATGTGGACCAAATGAAATTTACTCAGCATCCCTGAGATCAGTATGAGTAGCCTTGCTTCTACACTATCTTGTTTAAAGAGAAATTAGGAAGCTCAGTAATCACTTTATAATGTTGGGAATTCCCCACTGCTAAAAGAGGTATATCGTGCTATTGCAGAGATGAGAACTTAGCTACAGTGCTGAGTTAATGCATTTGAGAGTAAATAAACATTACTGATGGTACAAATGCCTTCCTTGAGAATCTTAATGATTGCAAAATTTTCTTCATTAAAGTCAGACACCTAATTACTAATTGCTCTGTTAAACCATGTTTTGGTAGTAGCTGAAATGCAGCTCCTAATTTATTTACCTATTAAAATCTTTATATGTCTATTACTGGCACCGGTCTGTGGCTCCTTAGAAATATAAAGGCAATTATTGACAGGATCCCAGATGCTAACTAGAATTTAATTTAGTTAAATGGTGTATGCTACAGATCGGCTTCCTCTCCTTCCTCCATAGATGTCCATAAAGGAACAAAGAGGAGGCCATTAACTGCTGCTTAAATGCACTTTGCATTTTCTGAATGACACCTGGGCAGGACTAGATGAAGCATTAAATGATAGAGTCGGTTGCTCCCTCAAACTCTGTCCAGAGCATCTATGCCACTCCATGTGCAAATTTCAGTTGGCCAAGCTTGTTGAGGTTTCATTGGATAGTGTTTAAAACATATTCCCAGTGGTGCTGCCAGCATGGTGAGTTACTCACTCTGTGGTCAGAACAAGGTGCCCAGACATGCAGTGATGCTGGGCACTTCATTCTTACCCCAGACTGAGCAATTTACTGTGGTGGTGGCTGTGCCAAGTGGAACAATGGGACACACAAGTGAACAGTTGCCTGATATCACAATGTAGGGCCCCAGGTAAAAGGGGGTGGTCAAGGTGACTCTAGGACCAGGATACACCAGGCTTTTCTTAGAATATTCTGGCCCATGTAGACACCACCAAGAATTCACCCCAGTTGCTCAGGGCATGCAATTCAAGTGATGAAGACCAAGCCTTAAAAACAAACAGTTTCTCTGGTTGGAAATTAAGGATGTATCCACATGCAGAAAGAAAGCAGTTTGACAGAATCCTTGGCTCTGTAGTTTGGGGAGGCATCAGAGCTCTCTGACAGGCTAGGCTAAATGCCTCACCAAACCACAAATCCCAGGGTTCCACAGGATGGAGTTGTGACAGTTAAAGTGGTGTCAAAATGCTTTATTTCTGCAATGTGGAAGAGCTGCCTGTCCTCTAAGCTCTGCATTGAATAAAACCTTATACTTTCTCCAGCTCTGTTTTACATGCTGTCATGCTGAAATTCCAACCCCTTGCCCTGAGGACCGGAGTAGAGGTTCAAGGTTCAGAGACTCAGGGCCAGGTCCTGAGATCTGAGAACCTAAAGCCTAGCAGCCACAGCCTCCTTTTTTCTCTCCATCTTTTTCTGTCTTGTAAAGGCCATTTCAAGTCAGGAAGATTTCATTCAGTCTCCAAGCCCTCTGGAAGAATGTACTTCGGTGACAAGGGTTTTCTCTAAGCCACTTGCAACTGGCCAGCAGTTCATAAGCCCTCACATCTGGTTCTACTTATCTGTTTAGCAGATTGCACCAAAATAAACCACTAAGATTAAAACCTCAGATTTACAGGCACATCTGTGTGTGCCAATACAGCTCTTTCAGCAGCCTTTTCTCTGCCTGGAACAAACTGGGATTCATTTAAGAAGCAATGCAATAAAATAATATCAAAGAAAACCAGCAAGCTATGTTCCACTGTTCATGCCGATTTCCCACTGCAGACTCATGCAACAATTTCACTTTGATTGTGTTACATCTCTAGGGGAGAAAAACCTTCCCAGAGGGATGAGGCAACATATACATACATTCCTATGGACTTGTACCCTGGATTATGATTTTTTTTTGTAAAGCTTTGGGGAGGCAGCTCTTCTTGCAACTTTAAGTAGCTGTCCAGCCTCTTTTTTGAACATGTCCAGAGAAGGAGACCCCACTACACCTCTAGGCAATTGAGTCCATTCCTGAATAGATCTTACTGCCAAGAACTTCCTTCTAATGATCATTAAAAATCTACCCTCCTGTAACTTAAAATCATTTACACTAGTTCTACTCTCTGAGGCAGGAGGAGAGCCTACATCCTCCTCTTTCTAGTACACCTAAGGTATTTTAAAAATGTATTCATGTCACCCCTCAATGTTCTCCTCAACAAGCTGGACATGCCTAACTCCTTCAACCTCTCTTCATATGTTTTGTTTTCTATACTGCTTATCCTCCACATTTCCCTTCTCTGAACCCACTCCAACTAGAATATATCTTATAGTGGAACTATTACTTTGCTTGACTTGGAAACTATGGTTCTATCAATTCAGGCTAAGATAGCATTTGTCTTCTTTTCTGCGGCATCACATTACTAGCTCATTATATAGACAGATCTTGTAGTATCTTTGAGACTAACTGAAAGAAACATGTTGGCAGCATGGAGCTTTTGTAGACTTAAGACTACTTGGATCAAATGCATCTGAGGAAGTAGACTTCAGTCTACAAAAGCTCATGATGTCAACTTCTTCCTTTCAGTTGGTCTCAAAGGTGCTGTAAGATTTCTTTGCATTCTGGTTTTCCAGACTAACATGGCTATTTCTTTAGATTGAGGCTGTCATATTTTGGTCACATCATGAGAAAGCATGAATCATTAGAAAAGACAATGATTCTGGGAAAGGTAGAGGGAAGTAGAAAGAGAGAAAGACCACACACCATATGGTTAGAGTCTATCAGGGAGGCCATGGGCACCAAATTCATCTGAGGAAATAAACTTAAGTCTATGAAAGCTCATGCTGCCAACTTCTTCCAGTTAGTCGTAAAGGTGTTATAAGATCTCTCTACATACTGAAATTCTACAGACTAACATAGATATACCTTTGAATTCCATTGCTGGCTCATGTTCAATGATCAACAATAGGCCCAAGGTCCTTTCCACATATAGTACTGCTGAGACAAGTGTCCCTCATTCTGTACCTGTGCATTTGGGTTTTGTGGCCTTATTGTAGAATTTTGCATTTGTCTCTGTTGAATGAAATTCAACAGAGACAAATATAATATGTGAATGTAATAATGCAATAACATTCACATAAATAGTGACACATCCACTTTAGCTATACATTGTCTGCCTCGGGTGAAAAGGGGCATAGAAAATGCGTAGCATCAGGAATATATCCTTCAAGAGCCATCTCACCTCCTCTTGTCTCCAGGCTGAAAGGAAGGGCACAACCAGCAGTGGCAAATTTATCATTACATTAAAAAAGAATGACATGGGAGTATTTTGCAATTTTTGTGGGAAACAATGCAAACCTTGAATGAAATTGATTTAAAATTCTGCAATAGCCAGGCACTTTAAATTATCAGCACATCTATATTTTGTCTACACAGAGAGTTTTCCCTTTCCTTTTCTGTCACAGAATGGATCCATAGGTGGTGAAAAAAAAAAGATTTATTTACATACAAATTATCCGTGAAGTTTGGGGAAGAGGATGTTCAGTTGTTTTGGGAGATAATCAAAAGCTCACTCTCATCCCCTAACAATGGCTCACCAAGAATCGGTGGGGGAAATACCCAGACGCTTCAAAAGCATTTTGTCCAGGAAATCACATCTTTCCAATTTTCCAGATGACAGGTTGCATTCCAAACCCGTCACACCACATTACTCTCGTGATGTGCTGTAATGCAACATTGCTGATGCAATCCAATCTGATGTGTCTAATTTGATACATCCACTGGAATATTTTGGGGGAGAGGATTGTCCATTCCCTATCCCCATCAACAATGCAACTTCAAAATAGGAGGGTTTTTTAATAATAATAATAATAATAATAATAATAATAATAATTTTAAAAAGTTAAAGTTAAAGAGCTTTCTTTCATGGGCAGTATAAGAGATGTTAGTGGCTTCATCCAAAAGAATGCACTGATGCTCTCAACTACTCAAGGAGAGAAGTGGGGGTGAAATTGTACCTCATCATAAGAATGGAAAGGTTCATGCAATATTTCCCCACTGTATACTACCTAAGCTAAAATAAACAGACATCTAGGTTATAGCTGAAGGTTAGAAAATGGGTTGAGGTCATCGCTAAGTAATTCTGCAACTGCTTTGCATGCAGAGGGTCACTAGTAATTCCTGCCAAAGGGATCTTTCAAATTATTGATGGTCATGAGCTAGAAGTGGACAGAAATGTCAATGTTGGTTTCTCAGTGTGGATCACATTTCTGGTCTGAAGCCCATTTTATCTCATTTCCATATCCACTTGCATTTCTTTCACATTCACCCAAATGTCTGTTGTTGTTGTTAACTGCCCTCAAGTTGACTCGTGGTAACCCTGTGTATAAGACATCTCCAAGCCTCCATGTGCTCAACTGCTCTGCTTAGGACTTGTAGATTCAGGCTATTGACCTCCCTAATTGAGTCTATCCATCTGGTGTTAAGCCTGTATTGTCTAATTTCCCATGCATATTTGCTAATAGATATATTATTTGCATGTGTTTTCCCCCGAGATACACATAACTTGAAGACAGAAAACAACAACAAAGCTGTGTCCCATATTTAATCTGGCATCCCAAATCGAGAAAGAGCCTAGCAAGTAAATATGACTTTCTGACTCATAAAGGACTATAGAACTATAAAGGACTATAGAAGCAACACTGGGGCAAAATTTTCACCCTCTTGCTTCCCTGTTGTGTGCACCCTGCTGTGTGTTGATTCAGCAGAGTCATTGAATGCCTAAAAAAGGCTCTTGGGTTCCTACTGGAGCATCTTGAATCATAGAAAAAGTCCCAGCTCCATGAGGTTATTGAAGATCAAAAGAAGTCTGCAGGAAGGTTGGAAATATAACTCACGAGCCTAGACTTCCAACCTTCTTCATTATTACAGAGTCTTAGCGTTTCTAAAAAGGATGAAAAAAAATTCAAGAGCTCTTTAACTCAAGTATATCTGACTGCAAAGAGAAGCTTTGGGTAGTTCTAAAATATAGCCTTTTCAGTAAATTACAGACATGGATGAAAGCATTCAAGTGAACCTGGGAGATAAGAATAATAGGGTTGCTTTCTTTCTAAATTAAGGTATTTCCAAGGGGTCAGCGTGAGCTTGGTTAAAACCTGAAAAATCAAGAGTGTTTGGGAAGACAGAGGGAAGGGTTCCTTAGGTATAAATTGCCAGTGTTCACAGGTATCTGCATTTATGTTTTCAAGAGCAAGCAATTAAAATGAATCCAAACCATTTGAAGCGTTTGCTTGCATTTTAATGCTTCTCATATCAGCATGTATGGATAAAACAATGCTGTTTACATCTACATCAGTGGCTGGATTAATATGTGATCCATCAGCTTCTACAAAACATGGATTTCTTCTTCTGCTTCAAGGGATTCCATTGGTATCAATGGCAGGAGGAGGTCAACTGGCCTGTTTCTATGTATGTATGGAGATATATCCATTGTTGATATGAAAGCCCCAGTAGATGCATTCAAGACCTCAGCCTGGATCAGTGGCAAGAAATGTGTTGCCCTGTCACTATTGCTGGACTGTACTTCCCAGAATTCCTCACCCTTGACTTTGCTGGCTAGGGCTACTGGAAGTTGCAGTTCAAGAACATCTGGAGATATACACAATTTCCTCCTCTCTCCCAGATATTGATGTTCACATGGAGATCCGAAACTAAGGATGGAAGTAAATTTCATTGGTTTGGAGATTCCTGGCATGGAAGGTAAAATGCTTTTAGTCCCATTTTCATTGAGTTTCTCTGAATCCCATCTCTATTTTTTATATACTTTCATTTTTTTTAGAGTACCTATATAACTCATTTTTAAACAGAGAGTGGATGGTCATCTATCAGACAATGTTTTTGATGTCTCTTCCAGCTCTATGATTCCAAGTGGTTTTGTGGTCTCTACCCATAATGAAATTTCCACAGGTTTAATGCATTTTCTTAATTTGTTATTCATTTATTTACTGCACCATTAACCTCATTTTCACACTTTCTTTTTTATGGCTAAACCAGTGTTTTTTTGTGTGTTTGTTTTTCAACTTATGTGCATTGTAGCCTTCCATGTTCTAAAATATTTGGACAGTGTTGCACACAGTTATTTCATCAGAATACACTGCTAACCTCACAAAGCTGCAAAGGCTTTAAGTGAGGTCATATTTTTACACACATGTTGCTGGTGTAGAAAAGTTATTTTTGTGGAGGCCGACAAGTCTGACAAATTTTATTTCCATCACTGTTTTTGACAAAAGTATCCATCACACACCTCCTAACACTTCCTACAAAGTAACCTCTTCCTAAATGTGAAAAACCTCTCACAGCTCCTGAGAACTGGCATGAAGCTGATATTCTCAACCACCACAAGCCCCTCGAGAACTCATCTCTGGCAATTTTCAAAGTAGCTATGTGAACAAGCATGGTATAGTTGTTTGAATTTTGGGCTATGATACCGGAGACCAGGATTTGATTCTCAGGTCTGCCATAAAACCCACTGGGTGACCTTGGGAAAGCCATATGCTCCCAGCCTTGGGATGGCAAACCTCTTCTGAACAAATCTTGCCAAGAAAACCCCATGAAAGGTTTACCTTAGGGTCACCACAACTCAGAAATGACTTGAATGCATGCGACAGTAAAGATCTTGAAGACCTACACCACCTTATACAGCCCTTTGAAATTTTTGGGCAAGGGTCAGGGTTTGCACCATTCTGCATCTCACTTTCTGGATCGCCACCTTTTTGGATTACATTATATTCCATTCCCACAACTGTATAAATATGCTTTATGCCCGAGACCTTAATACCGCCCAGTACTGCATGTGAAGAAGTGGGTTTCAGCCTTAAATGTGCTGCTATATTTCTTCCTCCCCTCCCCTTTCCTTCTTCTTTTCATGTATCTCTGGAAAGTGATTGAGATCCCAATTGTTTTCCATCATGGTTTTGACAATTTGCTATGCTAATGCAGAGAACTTCTATTTCTCTGCAAAACTAGTGCCTTTTCTCTTTATGAAGCTATTCTTCAACATGGCAAACTCAACAGGACAGGCTGATTGATCACAACACAAACATCTCATCCAATGTGACTATTTTTATTTGTTTACCCAACAAGGCAACTCTTATCTCATTTTGCAGTACTGCTTATTTTTCTGAAATGTGCAAAAACTTTCTGTGCAAAAATGCATATATTTTCTCTGAGATGGACAACCTGCCATCTTGCAGGCCAACCATGTCTGTCATCTTGCATCAGTTGGCATTGAAAAGATTTTTTTAAATAGTGAAATATGAATAACAATTACAAGAAAGAAAGAAAGAAAGAAAGAAAGGTGTTTTATATATAAGACATATAGAAAAAGGAAAAAAGGCATAAAAAAGAAAATAGTAGCATAAATAAAGAAATACAGCCAATTCAGTACTTATTAGCAATCCAATTCCCACAGCCTATGTGAATTATAAAAAATTATAAAAAATTATAAAGACATTAAAAAAGCTTTTGAAGTGCTAGGAAGAACTTCTTGATGGTGAGAACTGTTCAACAGTGGAACACACTGTCCTTCTAAGCTCTAAATTCATTGAGATCCCAGTACTTCAGGCAAAAATCTCTATATATACTTGCCTGCTGGAGGTCCTAGAATCATAGAGTTGGAAGAGACCACAAGGGCCATCCAATGCAATCCCATTCTGCCATGCAGGAACACAGAATCAAAGCACCCCAGAGAGATAGCCATCCAGCCTCTGTTTAAAAATCTCCAAAGGAGACTCCACTAATCTCCAAAGGAGTGTGTTCCACTGTCGAACAGCTGTGACTGTCAGGAATTTCTTCCTAATGTTGAGGTGGAAGATGTAGCTTGCATCTATTGCTCCAGAACTTTTTTCTTTGTTAGTTTCAAAGGTGCTACAAGATCTCTCTACATACTGATTCTACAGACTAACACAGCTATATCTTTGAATTCTATCACTGTTGATGCTTGCTCAACTTGTGGTCTACAAGGATTCCTAGATCTCTTTCACGTGTAGTCCTGTTAAGGTCCCTCTTCTTTGTTTCACCACTAGGACCTCCTCTGCTCTGTCACCCCAGTTGTGGAATATCCATCCTTGGAGACCTAATTGAGGGCAACACTGGTATCATTCCTACACAAAGTAAAACATGGCTTTCACCCAAAGTCTTGAGGACCACATTGGTTTCATCCAAATCTGTACATGTGTTTTTGGTTCTCACCAATGGCACTATCTTTCTGTAAAGGTGGGAACCACTTCTGAACCACCATGAAGTCTACAGCTATCCTTCTCTATACTTTCTTGCTTCTTCCCACTTCACATTACTTGGTCTTCTCCCAGACTTTACACTCAAACATTTGCCAGTTGGCTTTTGTCTCCAGTCTGACAATTATACAATTTTGGCAAGATGAGTTAGGTTAGATGGAGAGATCGTGAGTTGTCAAAAGCTAAGGGAGTGCCATGGCTGAGCTAAAGCCAAATTTAAGCTTCCAACAAGGCCCAAATCTTCCTAACCAAGGCAGCACATGAATTTCAAAACAGGACAGGGAAACTCATGCAGTTGAATTTCAGGAACAAAGAACTGAGGCATAGATGTCCTTGTTCCCATTCAACACATCTGCTACTCATCTCCATGGCTGCATTAGCACTGGAGAAATAATCCAGTTTGATACCACTTTAACTGCCATGGCTCCATGCTATGGAACTCTGGGGGTTGTAGTTTGTTGTGGCACCAGAGGGCAGTTTTGTGGCAATCATGGAGCCACATGGATTATTTCTCCAGTGCAGATGCAGCCCATCATTTTCGTGTCTCTGTCTATCAACACTCACATAGACCAATGGTCTGGTATTGATGTTGATGTGTCTACACCAAAGTAACGCATATTTTCTGCACTCAAAATTGAATTTTGAAACTTGCATCAATGGTGCTGAACTTGGCATTTTCCATTTACAGTCAGCCCTCCATATCCATGGATTTTTTTTTTATCCACAGATTCAAGCATCCAAGCATTGAAATTATTTGTTTTAAAAAACAGATAATTTTTAAAAAAGCTTTGATTTTGCCATTTTATACAAGTTTTCTATGCCATTGTATTTAATGGGATTTGAGCATCCATGGATTTGGGTATCCACGGGGATCCTGGAACTAAACCCCTGTGATTACCAAACCCACAAAACTATTTGACTAGAAACATTTGTTAGCATGGTTGCACAATTTATTCTCCTTATGTTAGTTGTGGAAGGTGGTGCACCTGTTAAAATGAATGGATGGAATAAGTGAGCAAATTGTCCCATATATCACATGTCTATTTTTAAATATGTCTCTCTTTCAAATAAAACCCAAACATTCATCTGCTGAAATAGTCTGCTGTTCTCAGATCAGCCTTAGCTGTACTCACACACACTCATCTGTTTAGTTGCTGTTGCATGCTTTCAAGTCATTTCTAACTTGTGGTGATCCTAAGGCAAACTTATCACAGGGTTTTATTGATGCAATTTGTTCAGAGGGAGGTTGCCCTTCTCTTACTCTGAGGCTGAGAGAGTGTGACTTGCCTGAGGTCAGCCAGTGGGTTTCCATGGCCATATAGGAATTTGAACCTTTGTCTTCCAGTGTTGTAGTCCAACACTCAAAACATCACACCATACTGGCTCCTGACTTGCCTCCTAATAGGTCCTACTTGAAGCCCAGTGAGGCTAATTCAGATTAGATATGGAGAACCAGTGTGATGTACTGGTTTGAGTATTGGACTACAACTCTGGAGACCAGGGTTCGATTCTTCGCTCAGCTATGAAACCCACTGGGTGACTTTGGGCAAGTAACATGGTCTCAGCCTCAAGGGAAGGCAATGGCAAACCTCCTCTGAAAAAATCTTACCATGTCTTCCATTATAGGTTTACTTCAGGCTCCATAAATTGAAGCAAGACTTGAAGCAAGACAACAGAGAGAGAGAGAGAGAGAGGTTTGTTCTGTAAATCCTGTTTCAAAGGTAACCTTTCCTCATCATCGGTGCTATCAGGGAAGATCGCTTCTAACTTTGCATGTTAAGTACGACAATTAATTAGACATAAAAGAGAATTAATAAGAGGTTGTAGAGAAAAGGATTAGACCAGACATTTTGTACACTTGAAATGTGGTAGGCAGTTAACTCTGGCTTGTAAATATTAGACAAGGTTAATATTTAGCTTAGAGATCAACCTGAGTATGCTATTATTGCTCTCTTGCACTGCTTTTTCTTTGTCTCTTATGGGAAGCTATGTCAGTTTGTTCTGAGATCATGTTTAAGGTGTTACTCAAATGTTTCACCCTCTAGTTTTTGATAACTTATCAAAAGTAACAACTTTCTTCATATATTTGTGGGGAAATTCTTAAGATTTTTTTTTAAAAAATGTGATGTCATGGAAAACAAAATGCTAC
>CM034712.1:13688817-13702520 GCA_020142125.1 Phrynosoma platyrhinos
CCCCCCCCCCCCGCTTGCTTCATTGCAAGACTGAAAGAAGTAACTTTGTTGGGCGTCCCCATTTCTCACACTTATAGTTCAGAAGGATAACTTTCCTAACCTCTGTTTATTTTTATTTTAGATTTTAACATAATTGCTGAATGTTTGAAGAAAGGACTGGTAGGTGACTAAAAAAAACACCATAAAAACCAAGCAAGTCATTTGAAAAGGAAGCTGAATGTAATAGAAAAAAAATATTGCTGCTTCTTCATTGCTGTCTCTTTTTGAAAAAGCTCACCAGACAGCAAAATGAAATGCTTTCGAGTTTCCTCAGGTGCATCCGAGTTGCTGCTATTATACCCACAATTTCATGACCAGGCAAACCGATCCCTTTGTGCACCTAGGTCTAAGTGTCAGTCAGGCAGAAAAGTGATTCTCATTACACTCCAGTTGAGAAATATATCCTATCTGAAGTGATGACATTTGCGGCTTGCCCTTGGGAACCATGACCCCATTGGTTGACATATCTTTAGTCAAACTTTGAAAAGGAGAAACCAACAGGATGGTGAAATGGGCTGGAAATCTATACCTTCCATTTCTAGCTGAATTTTATGAACAGGCTCCTTACACTGACAGCTTTGGAACAGAGGCTGGTTATCACCTATACAGACTTAGGGGTTATTCACACTGTGAAAACAATCCAGGATGAATCTGGGTTAAATCTCTTCTAGAACATGGCCACACAGCCCGAAAAACCCACAAAAAACTATAAATCTCCATTGTTCACATGAATCCTGAATTCACCCGGGGGGGGGGCACTCCCCAAAACCCCACTTAATCTGGGATAATTGATTATCGGGCTTTTCCCCAAGTTTTTAAAAAAGATCCGCCTCATCAGTAGTGTGAATAATCAATGTGAATAGATCCAAATAGATCTGGGATAAAATGCTGTATACCAAGAAAGGGATTCCAAATGTATTTGCATCATTGACTCCATCTTTATTCGAATGCTTGCATGTATGCATAATAATAATAAAATTTATTTCTATCCCACTCCTCTACTGAAACAATCGGGGTGGCTTACATCAATAAAATATCACAATACAACCGAACTCACAGAGATGTGTATTGATGCAGTTTCATAGTGTGAATAACAAATCCAGAATGTATGAGTGAGATGATTATCATCATGCTAAAAACAACAACAAAACAATGTGTGAATGATCCAGTTTGGCTTGGGTCCCAGCTATCTGATGGACCATATCTTCCCATATGAGCCAGCCCAATCAATCAATAGTTTTTATTGTGGTCAATGACCATTTTCAACAACCAGATTCCAAAATTCATATACATACATAAAATGCATGCATACTACGAGCATTAGTAAAATGTATACATCTATGAACATTAGTAAAATATAAATATAGATGTAAATAGAAGCCATATGGAATATAAAATATCAAACATGAAATATAAAGGCATAAATATATAAGGAAAACCTAAATGTTTACTAAAACCTTATTTTCGCAGATTTTAACTGCAGCAACATAGACGTTTCCTATCTTGGTCAAAATGCATGCATATTGCCTTGACAATGAGCCAGCCCAAGATCTTTGAAAGAGGTACTTCTTTCAATCCCACGACTTTCAAAGGCATCTCAGAGTGGACCTTCTTGATGATTGCTCCCAGGCTTTGGACTCCTTTCCTAGGGAAACTAGGTTGGTTCTTCCTTTGCTTTCTTTTAAGATGAAGAACTTTTAATTCCAGCAGCCTTTTGGAAACTGATTGTTTTATAAGGAAAAGTGTTGTTTTTTTAAGTGTGCTAGACTGCTTTTATTTTCTTTTTTAAATTAAATGTTTTAAACAATTTCAATTGTGTTTATTATTTAATTGGCATAGTTGTTTGAGTGTGCAGTACAGCTCTGGAGACCAAGGGCTCAATTCCCAGCTTGGCTATGAAACCCTTGGAGCTCTGGTGGCATAGTGGTTAAATGCCGGTACTGCTGCCACAATGTTGTGATTTCGATCCCATGCATGGCTCCAAGGTTGACTCAGCCTTCCATCCTTTCGTAGGTCGGTAACATGAGTACCCAGCTTGCTGGGGACAATTGACTTACAGATTGTAAACTGTATATGAAGCTGTATAGAAATGTAAATGCTATTGCTATTGTTTGGTGACTTTGGTCAAGTCGCAATCTCTCGGCCTCAGGGGAAGGCAATGGCAAACCTCTGAACAAATCTTGCCAAGAAAATCCCATGATACCCCAGCCAGATCCTGGCTGATTTTGGAAGCTAAGCAGAGTCAGCTTTGATTTGTACTTGGATAGGAGACCACCAATGAATCCCAAGTGGCATAGGCTACATTTCAAAGGAAGGAAATGGCAAAACCACCCCAGAGTACTCCTTGCCCAAGAAAACCCTATGAAATTCATGGGGTCACCATAAATCAACAGTCGACTTGAAGGCACATGCACATACAAGATGAGGAACAGCTTCTTGGATGGTAATAGTGAACAGCCCAATCTTTCACTCCCAAAAAGGTTATGGGTGAATGTTTAACACAACACTACTTGAAATGGCTAGAGAAGAGATGAATAATACATTTCATTGGGGAGCCAATTGTCACTTTCCATCATCCCAGAATTGTCCAGGATTGATCTTTTGAAGTGAAAAAGGAAACATAAAGATTGGATTTTGATGGAAGATGTTTGGGGCATGAATCTTGCCAATGAAAATGTGCTGGTTTTCTGACAGGGAGGGATGCTTCTGCATTCACAACGTAATTTTGAAATTGCATCCAGTTTTCCTTGTGCCTTATCCAACCTGCTATTGACAGCCCAGTGTGCCTTTTTAAATGCACTCATTAGGACATTTAATTTGCAGCCGCTGCAATTTATATTTGTAATTTTGGTGGCAATCAATAAAGAGAACAAAGGAGGTGTAGTCAAGGTTTAACTAAGACAAATGGAATGCAGGAAGGTTTGTTTTGCTTTGCTTTAAAAACATTCCTGTGCCTTTTTTAAAAAACCAACTTGACTTAGAGGGCTTAAAGAGAACTGAAGATAGGTTTATAAGCTAAGATAGATGAATAATACATGCTTTTTGTGGCCAAGGAATGTTCTTATGGTCAGCATGACTCCTTCTGACTTGGGAAATATTAATGTAGTGTAATCTATAACAGAAATCAGCTAAGCATGCCAAGGGCACAAATAAGATGATAAATTTCTGATAGACTGAATGGCTAATGGGCAGTGGGAATGTGTGCCACCAACAGGAATAGATGATTTGTTATGTTCCTACCATAATTCAACAAGAATTTAGAAAGCTTTTCTGAGATCCTACGTCTCAGCCTTCATTTTATACATTTATGAACCGGTAGCTAGGTTGAAGAAATACAATGAAATTTTGTTCGTGATGCTCTCTTTCAGTACTGGAAAGAGTGCGCTAATGCACATCAAGCATTTCTGACATACATCAGACACTTCTGATGCACATCGGACACATCTGAGGTGCACCAGACATTTCTGATGCACATTGGGTGCTTCTGATGTGCATCAAGCACTCCTGTTCTCTGGTACTTTCCAGCTGGTGTCCAGATGATATGCTCTGGATATGCTCTAATTTGTCAAAATCCTTTTTGAATTGTGGTGCCCAGAACTAGACACAGGATTGTTCCAGGTGAGGTCTGACCAAAGCAGAATAGAGTGGCACTGTTGCTTCCCTTGATCTAGACACTATACTTTTATTGATGCAGCCTAGAATCACATTGGCTTTTTTAGCTTTTAAAAGATCTCTGCCTCTTGCTGAGGCAAAAGAACTCCTTTGTATAGGAGAGAGTATTCCATTTCTCATTTTGGCAGTCATTGTAATTTACTCTAAAGGGGATGGGTGTCCTGTTTTCCCTTGGGACGCCCCTAGCCTGAATTCAGTTCAGGAAAGCAGTCCAAAGGATAATCCAAAAGAATAGTCAGAGTCCAGGAAGAGTTCAGGGCAACAGGCAAGCATCAAGGAACAAAGCACCAGTGTTGTTCTCCCAAGGAAAGGGATGGTTGTTAGCCATACTGGACCAAGGGAGGTAATGGGGTACTTAAAGTCCATCCAAGTCTTGGAGGTGCTCCCTAGTTGCAGTGTGCTTCTTACTTAAATGATGACAGCACTGATGTCTTTCTCTTTCTTGGTGTCTCTCTGCAGGTATATGCACTGTATGTCTGACTCTTCATTTGAAGGTTGTGACTGCAGGGAACATTGTTCTTGTGGCTGCTGAGAACTTAACACCCATGCTGACTGCAGGCTGCTGGAGTTGCTGCAGCCAGACATGTCTCCTGGGTTCTCAAATTCTCCATCAGAGCTTTCAGACTCAAGGGATATGACAAGATCATGGATGCAGAGCATGCCATTGGGTCTAGGCTATATGAAGGACTGTATCTTCCCATATGAGCCTTTCTGAACTCTAAGATCTTCACAGGAAGGCCTTCTTGTGGTCTTTCTATCCTCACAGCATTGAGGACATTGGGTGAGAACATTGGAGAAGGTCTTCTTGGTAATTGCCCCCAGACTCTAGAACTCCTTTCCTCAGGAGGCTAGACATCCATGCTGTCCTTTCATCAACGTATTTTTGGGAAAAGGCTGCAAGGATATTTAATAGTAGGCTGTTCTCCTGATAGTTTTAATGAGTTTCTTTCTCTTGAGAGTTTAATTATATTTTAACAGAAACTGTTTGTATGTTTTTGCCTGCATGTTTTAATTGGCGTCTGTTTTAATTACGGTAAGCTGCCATGAGTCCCAGTTCTGGGAGAAAGATAAGATATACATGTAAACAACAACAACAACAGCAACAATATCATCTCACTATCATTAGCAACAGCTCTGCCTTACTGAACATGACTCTGCCAAGCCTAATATAACTCTGTATTGTAAAACCTGACTCTGATCTAGATTTCGAATGCTACGTAGGACTAGGGATGGGATGACATTTCACTGGACTCTGCAGTTGTGATGAAAGGCATATTTCTCCAGTTTCTGAGACTTGTTGTGAGAAAAGAGGTACATCCCCTTGAACAGCCACACAGTCCAGTGCGTTTCCAATAATGTACACTCAAAACAGTGTGTTTAATTTAAAATGTGAATGGTTGACATATGAATATCTGAGTAAAGAAATGTAGAAATGCATTTTTCTCGGTGGGAACCTTGAGCTACATAATTAGAAAAATCAGGGAGAAATGCACCATAAATGGGCAAATTCCAGTGTGCGAGAACGCAAATTCTTGGAACCTGCTGAAGAAAAAAGAATGGGGGGGGGGGGAAGGCAGGTGGGATTTGAAGAAACTGGTCCCAGTTGAAATTCAGATGGTATCCATACTACACAATTATAACACTCTGATCCCACTTTAACTATTATGGTTAAATTCCTATAAAATGCTGAGATTTGTTATTTAGAGTGGTGCTTAGATCTCTCTGCCAGAAAGCTCTAAAGCTGGCCTTCAGAGCACTGGAAGAATCTAAAAGAGAATTCTAAATCTCTCCACAAACTACAAATCCAAGGATTCCATAGGATGAAACCATTGCAGTTAAAGTAGGATCAAACTGCTGTAATTGTGCAGTGTGGGAGACCCTTTGAGAGATTTTCCATCCCTGTGTGAAGCACTGCACAGGGCAAGCCCCTAACAAATCCTACCTATACCCACATAAGAGAGATTTCCAGGACCTCCTCAAACATGAACTGAGCAGTGGCATAACTAGAGTTGGTGTCACACACACACCCACACCCACTAACTTCCTCCCATACCATACAGAATCCTTAGTAATGTTTTTTGTACTAATGTTACTCACAAACCGTAATTCCCATGTATCACTGAATGTAATGTCAATAGTTGCAACATAAAACTAGGAAAATTAAAATTATAACTTTAAATTACAATATCATGGGCACAGCCTAAATGTATTTACATGTTCATAGTTTCATGCGATTAAAGTGAAAATTTGCTAAGATGTGGTGTTTTAAAAGAAAATCTTCTCACTGATCTTTACCCCACTCACATCATCTCTTCTGCCATTTCTGCCCAAAGCAGGTATTTGGGAAACAGTGGTACCACCCCGCTCAGGGTGTCACCTGGTGTGGTCCAAATCCTCCGCATCCACCTAGTGATGCCCTTGAAACTGAGCCTGGATGTGGGAAAGAATAACCCACACGACTCATAAGTTGTCCACTTTGGTACTGAAAAAATAACATAAAACATTTTGAAGCACTACCTTCAGTTCCAGTCTATTCTTGTTTTGAGTTTTTTTGCTTTTGTTGTTTCATTTTAAAGACAGGAGATGCTGAAATCTCCATCCTTTTTTCCAACCCCAACCCCTGGGAAGTAAAAGGATGAAAAGGAGTGTGTTTGAGGAACCTGTGCCTTTAAGTCAGCCTTTCAAGATGCCAGATAATAGGCGGTGTTGTCAAGCAACCCTCGGGACAAAGTCTACCGCACTAGTACTGTCTCGTTCCTTTCCCCCATCTCTTGGAGTGAGTCATTGTGAGCTCCAACTCAGAAGAAGCTGAACAAGGGAAAGCAAGGCTGAGATAATGAGCCTGAAAAAGTCAGACAAGGGAAGGGGGTAAGGGGGAAAAAAAGAAATAAAATAGCAGGAGGAAGGAGAAAGAGAGAGAGAGAGAGGATAAAGCTATTATACGTTGAAAGGCAGATCTTCTTAAATGAACTCCTGTGCTTTCATGGCCTGCGTCTCTGTGAATCTTTTGTGCAAGTATCATTTCCAAAGTGCGAGAAGAGGCTGCTGTGAAGGGGGGAGAAAAAAAATATATGAAAGAATCCTAAAGCTTGATCATGATGCAATGTAGTTGACCTCTGCAGAAGAAACTGCCAGTCTTGGGGTTGTTTCCCATTTATAAGCTGGGTTATAAACAGTATTGAAATTTGGGGGTGGAAACAGTATCTTCCCAGCCAAAAGTGGCTTGTGATCAGGAACAATGCTCCCTGAATCTTCTTTCCTGCAACACTCAGGCCTCTGGGGTTTCAAGTTGGTTTGAAAAGATGTCATTTCCCACCTCTTCCTTGAGAGACAATTAGAGAAACCATAGGAAAGGGATGAGAGGACGGGGTTTATTGTCTGATTGCTTCCTACTCAACCTTTCCCTTTGTGGAGGTAAACTGTGCTCTGTTGAAAAGGCCTTAAGTAACTGTGCCATGGAGCCAGTGCATTATCTGCAAATGGCCAACTTGAATAGCTCTTAGGGAAGAGAATTCTGTTTATTACTGTCATGATTCATGGAGTCATTCTCTGTGCATATAAGTAAAATAAAAATAAAAATAGAGAGGCTGGGAAGGATGCATCTGCCCTCTGGATCTTGATTGGTGGGAGGTTGCATACATTCCAACATTTCAGAGATGAAAATCAGGGCATGTATGGCCAAGTAACATCAGATGGCAGAAGTTATTACCTACTGAGGAAGAATAGAAAAGCTGGAAGAGGCTGCTGCAGCTTGTCTTTGTCTGAAGCTACTGGGAAGGGCAAGATTCCATCCTCTCCTCCTCTCCTTTCCTCCCTGCTGAGTTAACTGAGTACAAAATATTTTTAAACTCAGTTTTCAGCAATTGAAATAAGCCAAGGATGGAGGGGGAAAGTGGGAGGAGGAGACAGGAACTGGAATATTTGAAAAGTAACTGGAAAAAGTAGGATAGCAGAGGATTAATCAAGAGCAGGGGTAGGCAACCTTTCCCCTTTAAGGGCAGAGGGACTTCAGCTCCCAGAATCCTAGGAGCTATTAGCCAACATGGCACTATTGGCCAACATGGCTGAGGCTTCTGGGATCTGAAGTCCCTTGGCCCTTAAAGGGAAAAGGTTGCCTACCCCTGTTCAAGAGTCTCCACCAGATTAGGGCAAGTGAAGGGTATGGAATTTTCACAGTCTCATGATTCCCAATGCTGACCTAGGCTGCACCTGCACTGCAGAAATAATACAGTTTGACAACACTTTAACTCAATGCTATGGAATTCTGGGCTTTGTAGTTTGTTGTGGCCCCAGAGCTCTTTGACAGACAAGACTGTCTCACAAAACTACAAAGTCCAGAATTCCATTGCATTGACCCATGGCAGTTCAAGTGGTGTTAAACTGCATTATTTCTGCAATGTAGAGGTGACCCTAGACTCTGGTGCATATGCTGGATTACTCAGGACTGTCTCTCCCAGATTGGAACAGTCAGAGGATATGCATTTCATTTCAGTACGGGGCAGTATTAAAAATACTGGATATTGAATATGGCCCATAAGGCCAAAGTGACCTAGTCCCATGCAAGTATAATGACCATTCACTGACCTTCAAGATGGAGCTTGGGGACTAAGTGGAAATAGTTTTAGGTGTGAAGGTATCTGTTTATATCTACAGTAGTCCCTCCACATTTGCTAGTGTTAGGGGTGAAGGGTCCTCATGAATGTAGGGGGGAAAAGAACCATTATGTGTTTTGGTACTAAGTGTTTTCTCCTTTGAAAAATGTTCCTGGATTCCAGAGATCCTTATCTGGAGTGACACTGGGCTTCTTCATCCCAGGAAGGTCTCTGATAGGACTTTGTCCTGAATGTTATGATAAGAGTATGGGGACCATATGGAACTGCATTCCATATGGGCTGCATTCCTCACTATTATCTGTGTTTGCTAGCACTGCTGGGAGCTGGAGTCCAACAACATTTGGAGGACTACACATTTTCCACCCCTGCTCTTTTTAGTCCAAACTGGAGTAAGTGATACAATTCACTAGAAAAGATAAGTAAAGTGGAAGATAAGAGCAAAAGGTCATAACTGTACCATACGTGGAGAAACTCAATCCAGGAAGCCATGGTTGTGATTCTGCAAGACTTGAGCAGAGCTGTTAACAACAGGCTTTCTTGAAGGTCCCTCATTCATAGGGTTGCTACAGGGCAAAGCTGGGTTGATGGGAAATAAGAACAGAGAGTAGGTCCACTGAATCAATGAGATTTACCTACATGTTGGTTCCCTATTGAAGAAATGATCTAATGTTCTTATCAAATCACCTTTGTCAATCTAATCCCAAAGAAGCAATTTCTGATCTGTAGCTCTGAAAAAAATAAATGTATTGTCAGTTTTGTTGGGGGTCTGTGAGTTGGCACCTAAACTAGTGTCACTGTAGGAGGCAAATTCTCTTTCTTGTGGGCCTTCTCCAGGGAGAAAAGCTTACTCACCAACTTACCTCCCAATCCTTGGATGATTCATCCCTCCCACCTTCAAAGAAAGAAAAAACTCCTGACAGGAGTAATATGACCCAGCTGCAAGATGTGGTGGATAAATTCTTATTGGCAATAAAGTTGGTCCCCTGCCACCAACAAAATGCTGGCAAGTGGGTTTTGTTGGCTCTAGGCACTCCAAATGGAGATGCTCTTTCCTGGAAATGGTTGATGGAACAGCTGACTGTAAGCCAAGAAGCTATACATCAAGCTTTTTCATTTCTTCTTTTCCTTCAATGTTCCCTTGTTCATTCCTTTGCTAAGTGAATGGATGGCAGGAAGAAGCTCCTGCTTTGCAAAGCTAAGGGCAAGGAGAGAAGCAGAAAGCTACACTGGATGGAGCTAGAAAGGGAGGAAAGGTGGAGCTTTAAGCCTCCATTGATTTAAGTCAATGCAATTAAGAGATAGACTGGATATGATGTTGACTGAAGATTAAATATAGAGCTCCAGTTAATTGGAGCCAGCCATCTGGACTCTTCTGCTAACCCCCTTGG
Source organism: Phrynosoma platyrhinos (assembly GCA_020142125.1). NCBI lineage: Eukaryota > Metazoa > Chordata > Lepidosauria > Squamata > Phrynosomatidae > Phrynosoma > Phrynosoma platyrhinos. Next base: position 13,698,530 of record CM034712.1, read on the forward strand.
GATCTGGCTGGTTAGCCCAATGCTTGTTTTGGCCTTCTTGTGATGCCAGCAGCTTATCCTTGTTAGCTGGGGAAGTTCATCCATCCATTCTGCCTATGCTGGAAGATGCAAAACAATGGGACAACCAAGGATCAGTAAGAGGAAAGAGGCAGGGAGAAGAAGATGAATCATTTGCATCATTGCAATGAGAATTAAAAAGCAAGGTCCTATGGGTGGAATCAGGGTGAATTTGTTTTGGGGATAGAGCTTGACACCTGCAGGAACTTTGTTCCAACTAAAACCTAGAATGAAGTCACTGTCCCAAGGGAGGCACTAGCTGCCGTAGGGAGAAAAGGTGAAAGAGCATCAATGGGTGTGGGAAGGCAGTATGCCATCCATCAGCAGAAACTCTCCAGTTGGAGTACAGTAAAGTAATAAAATCAATACATGTATTAAATACTTGAGGTGGAAAAAGAAACATGCCCTCTCCTATACATCCTTCCCACTATTAATTGCTTTCTCTGTGATTTAATATGATCTCTGAGGTCCATGATGTTTTTGTGAGTGTGTATTTTACAGTTACACTGCATCATGGGTTTGGTGATCTAAATGAAGAGGTGGAATGGAGTTCTGTTATTCTGATTTAGGGGGCTAGCATTTTTAACTTTTCAACTTCTCTTCATGTCACTAGCAGCCAGAGGGCAGAGCGGAAAAATACTTGAGAGCAGCTGCTCCTGCTTTGCAATGATTCTCCTTTAGCTAGGCTGCTAAACTTTGAATGAGGAAGCCTAGAATATGAGTTTTAGTATTTTAACAGTACCATGTTTGGACTCATCTCCAGATCCATCACATAACCATTTTGATGACTCTTGCTCTGTTGGGGAATGTGAAAGATAGTGGCGTATCTCACTGACAGGGTAATAATATTCACAAGCAGAAGGTGAGCAAAAACCAGTCCCACCCCACCAACACCTAGACTGAGCAGGCTCAGTCCTCACTGTAAAAACATCTTCTGAAGGCATCTTCAGAGGGTGATGACATGGAAGGTGTATGTATATAGCTGTGGGACTCTCGTTTGGGAGGAAGTGGTTTTACATGTTAATGGTGGAGTTAGTTTGTGTGTTGTACTGTGTTGAATGGTGCAGCCTGGAAGTATGTTGTGTGGGGGATATGCGAGGGGGATTTGTGTCTATTTAATTGGTAATCCATTGACTTCAGGGAAACTCCTTGAGCCTGGGTGGTGTTCATTTGCTTGTCTTGAGTCTTGACTTTCTCCCAAACCAAGAATCACACAGGTATATATATTCCATAGGCATCCATGCCACCACCCTCTGAAGATGCCAGCCACAGTTGCAGGCAAAATGGCAGGAATAAATTCTTTCAGAAGGTGGCCACACAGCCCAAAAAATCCACAGAAAACTACATTGCAGTTAGTTGAAGTCATCCACATTTAATAAAATTCAATGCCCATTCTAGTCATAAAACATGCATACACACACACACACACACACACACACACCATTCTGTGATGGCTAAAAGAAAGCCATTCATAAATATGAAAAGATGTATCACTTCTATTGCCTCTATTTATATCCTGAAAATTTTTCAACTTTAATGGATTCTTTTGTTGGTCTAATTTATATTTCTTCCTAATGCATTGAGACAACACTTATTTGATTTAATTGGCTGCCAAGATTCGTTGATGGTATGGTTGTAATTCATACTTTAAGGCACACACACACAAAATGATCTGAGTCTATTGTTTGTTTGTAGCACAAGGAAATTCATCAAAGCAAGCAAGATTTTTTAATAGTTTCTCTCATTAGAGTCTCTTAATTAGGTTTCTTCTGTTATTACATTAGGGGATCTGGAGGTGCCCCTGGTGAAAACTTCAAAACTACAATTAAATTAACTTAAATTTGAGACGAAACCTTGAACTTCACTTCAGTTGCTTCCTTCTTTGGTTCAATTTAATCTAGGTTTTAAGACCCATTCTGTCCCTTGGGCTGTGGTTATCCTATAATTATATTCTTTAATTATAACTGCAACACTGGTGGGGTGAGGAATCTGAAAACAGAGGTCAGGAGTCAATAAGCTTTCTTAAACACACCCAAAATTTGGACTTTCCCAGGGAGATTAACAAAAAAAAAAATCTTTGCATAGAGGAGATCCATCAATCCCACACACATAAATGATTCCCCATAGTTTTAACCAGAGCTTGGGGGGGGGGGCTTTTTGCAGGCTACAGTAAACATGTTATGCCAGTGTGGCATTGTGATATGAATGTTGCACTAGGATTCTGGGAGATCAGGGTTCAAATTCCTGCTCAGCCATGGAAGCTCACTGAGTGACCTTGGGAAAGTCACACATTCTCTGACTAAGATGGAAGAAATGGTAAACCCCTTCTAAAATAATTTTGCCAAGAAAACCACTGAGCAGGGCTGTTGGTCTCTCATTGATAGGGTCGCCATAAATCAAAATTGACTTGATGGCAGTTAAATACAACAAAGACTTGCCTTAAGGTCATCATATGTCAGAAATGACTTGAAGGCACACAACAACAAAAGCTGGCGAGAGAAGGTGGCACCTATGTCAGTGCTGATAAAGAATCCACTTTGGGTTTTAGTCCAGACTTTAAATGAACTATCCAATTTGCTGACTATTTGGAGGATAGAAATGTGCATTTTGGATAGAAAGAAACAAACACTGTGCTAGTCCACCTTAGGTTCATCATAAATTGGAAATGACTTGAAGCTACACAACCAGCACCATAAACATTCTGGGAGCTATCATCTTAACATGGTTCATAGAAATAAAGGAAGCTATTATGTAATCTGTCAGATCTCTGATTTTTTGAGCTTGGTACTGTCAATTCTGACTGGCTGCGGTTATCTGGGTTTCAGAAGAGATTTTTTCTTAGCCCTATCTGGAGATCTTCAGTATTCCATGGTGAATTTCCATCCAAATAGTAATTACGCTTAACCCTGCTAAATTTCCAAAATCAAACAAAATTGGGGTAATATGATTCATTACATGCAATTGGAGACTACTGTTTAAGGTCGAAGCTTGGGGCACATGGAAACCTAAATCCAAGTGTTACTCCAAGCTAGAGTTCCACTGAATCCAACAAACTGCACCAGATCAATGAAACTCCATGATTTTGACCTTCTTTGGCCACATCTGCATTGCAGAAATAATCCAGTTTGACTCCACTTTAACTGCCCTGGCTCAATGCTAGGGAATTCTGGGAAATGTAGTTTTGTGAGATATTTTGCCTTCTCTGTCAGAATGCTCTGGTGCCACCACAAACTAGAGTTTCCAGAATTCCCTAGCATTGAGCCAGGGGAGTTAAAGTGGTCTCAAATTATTTCTGCAGTGTGTTTTGTCCCTTTGATTCCTTTTAGTAAAATAGCTTAATGACCCATAGTTTGACATTGGCTTGTTTCAACCAAGTCTTATTTAACATTTGCCAATTTTTAAAATTTCATTTGGAAAAGAAAGAAAATTGTGATTAATCAAAACTGGAAGCCAAAAAGCTTTTGAACTCCTCCTCTCAGTGATGAAGAGAGTAATAAACAGAGTAATAATGCTAACATTGATCTCTATGCCCTTCCACAACAAGCAATCAGGAATACATTTGCAAAGTTTAGTTGTGGACTTGAGACATTTCTAAGGCTCTATGGTCATCAGTGGAAGAAAAGCACAGTTCATAGTGAAGACCCACCATCTGTGAAATCTTATTATACCTATTATACCTGTAATAAATTATTATTATACCTAGTATAAACTCTTGGCTAGGGACTTCTCAAAGACCTGAATCTTAGCAGGTGGCACCTCCAAAGCTATAATACAGTCAATCAGAGTATGGGCCATGCTTCCTTTCCTCTCTTTGGGGACATCTGGGAAGAAAACAAGATGGCTGTCATTTTCCAGGAATGCTGGGAATCTCAGAAGCATCATTTACACTAGTCAGGTGAATGCGGTGGTCAGGAGTGCCTGCTATCAGCTTCGG
>CM034712.1:13708268-13718717 GCA_020142125.1 Phrynosoma platyrhinos
CCCCCCCCCCTTTGCCTGCTGGGCCACCTTTGCAATGGTGGGGGTAGGGTGTTGTAGGCACAGGGAGCACCTTTTAGGTCTGGTGGGGGTGGTGGCTGAATGGGAGTTGCCTCCTTTTCTTCTCTGGACAGCAGTCCTGGTAGTCCTGGAAGGCAGCCCTTTCCAGAAGGCTGGAAGTCCCAAAGACAGTCCCTTCCCAACAATGGATGCTGCCTGGCAGGACTGAGTGGGAAAGAAGGCGATGGTGGCAGGGTTGACCATGGACTCATTTCCTTTTGCAGAAAGGGAATGAGTCCATGGTTGCCACTGTTGCTGCTACCAGTACCTCCCTTTCCCAAACAGGCCAGCAGCCCTGCCAGATCTGAAAAGGACCCTAGCAGCACTGTATCCTCACCAGCAGCTGTAGTCAATGGATAGCAGAGCTACCCTGGCTGGTGGAAGGGGAGAGTCAGGGGGATCTTGGGATGGATGATGAGTAACTCCCCAACACATTTTCATCTCTGCTCTTAGATGTTACCCAATGTGGCCCAGACCTCCTGTATCTCCTAGTGATGCTTGTGGGAAACTGTCATGCCCTGTTTCCAGAACATGGACATGGACTCTTTCTCAGAGACTGAAGCAGTGGACATGCTGGGATTTGCTGGTGAACCAGAGTAGGAGGAGGTTCCAGAGCCACATGTTGCAGAGACAAATCAGAATGCAGTACCTCCTGTGGCAGACAGTCCTGGCCACTCAGATACATAACTTATCCATACTTACTGAGTGGAGAGAACAAAGGGAGGGCTTGAGGAGGTCTCAGACGATTTATAGGAAGCAGCAATTAATGAAGAAGCAGCTGCATTGAATTGCTGATCTATAAATTCCCAACCCTTCCAGAAGTTGCCAGAGATTATTTGACCTGCCAGCCTGAACCTGGACTGTATATGTTGACACTGGATGCCATTTACCTAACTTGGACATTGCTGAACTCTGTTTGGGACTTAAGGCTTGTGTTTACTAAAGTAAAGTTAGTGCTGAACTGTAAGCAATTCTGTGTCTGTGCTTGCTTATTAGCTACTGGCTATCATTTGTGTAGCAATCAGCCTTTATCTGGTTGCTTGGATTGTGTTTGGGACAGAAACCCTAAATGTAGATCTCTCTGATAAGCCATATCAACATCTCATTTATTTTCATTTTCAGACAGGATCCTGTATGTGGCTTATGCTGGTATAATCTGCCACTTCGAATATTTTCAAAACACTGCAGAAGTGGTATCCTGAATCTCCTTGTACAATGGCCAGATGTTTGATCATGACATGCATCCAAAGGTCTCTTACAGAAGCAATTGAATAATTGTTGTTCAGTGTAGAATGTCTGCATTCAAACTTGTAGAAGTGGAGTGGTACTTGCAGGTTTGCACTACACAGGAAGCTGTGCATTGTGAATTCTACTTGTTGATGAACATTGTGCATTACATATTGCACCTATGCCTTGGGCTGTACATTCAGTTGTGAAACACTGCAGTTCAAGTGGAGTTGTACAACTATGGTATAATTCTATGGAGATAAACATATTCTCCATCTCCTGGATGAAGGAACTCAGCCACTATGTTTGTTCCACTTGCACAAAAGCAGCTGAAAGGCTACTGAAACATCTCCCTCTGGCCATTATTTGGCCAGGAGGTCTCCCCAGGTGCTGTTTGGGAGTTGTTTTGCACCAGAAAGTAGGAGCATCCTTACACTGAAGGGGAGTAGCAGTGTTTCTTCTCCAGTGTAAATATTATCTGGATGGTGCCCAGGCACACCCACATGGTCAATCAGTACCCAAGGGATGTTGTTTCATCCAGAAGCAATCCAGCCACCCTTGCACACCTAGAAAGGAGGCACTGCCATTGCCTGCTGGACTAGAAGTGTGGGCATGTAGATGGAGGCCTATGCTTTGCCAGGGGTGTCACTAGGGGGCTGCGAAGGGTGTAGCCCACACTAGGTGACTCCCCAGAAGAGGAAATTTCCATTGATGTGGCAAAAGAGAGGGTTAAATGCACCCTTTTGGCTACTTCCCCTATGCACTGGGTGACACCAGGTGTGGGGATGCTATTATGCTTTGCCAGCACTCATATAGCATCAGGACATTCATTTCCATCAGCAATAGGTATTTTGTAAACTTAAGCTCTCTTAATTGTCCATTCCTAGTCAAGCCATCTCAAAAACCTTTCAGAACAAGAAATAGCTCACAATGCTATATTGTTGTTGGGGAAAATCATTTTCCTCTTCAGCTACTATGAGAGTTTCAGCAGTGCTCAGAAGGAAGAAGGAGGGCTGAAGAGGTTGACAGCTGCTGTCATAGACCTTGCCAATCAAAAGTCCCAGGACTTCAAATGAGTCCTGTTTTTTTACTGCAGTGCTGGTTCTTTGTCCCTGAGAACTCAACTCATTTCTTAGCAGAAGAGTATATCTAGTTTGTGTTTGCTTCTTTGTTTTAAGTGGTATCTGACCTGATTTCTCATGCGCTGAAACATGTTGAACCACTCTTCTTTTCTGTGAAGCCAGAATGGCATAGTGTTTTGAATGCTGGACTACAACACTGGAGTCCAGGGTTCGATTCCCAACTCAGCTATGAAACCAGCTGGGTGATCTTGGGCAAGGAACATGCTTTCACAAGGTTTCACAAGGTTGTGAGTTCAATACCAGTCAGGGCTCAGGCTCGACTCAGGCTTGCATCCTTCTGAGGTTGCTAAAATGAGTTCTCAGCTTGTTGGGAGGAATTAGCTTACAGTTGTAAACTGCTTAGAGACTGCATAGTGTGGCATGAAGCGGTATATAAATGAAACTGCTATTGCCATATTCACCCTGAGAGGAAGGCAATGGCAAACCTCCTCTGAACAAATCTTGCAAAAAATAAAACAAAACAAAACATGATAGGGTCATCTTAAGGTTGCCATAAGTTGGAAATAACTTGAAAGCATGCAACAGCAATGCCTTATCCCTATTCTATTCTTAGTCTTCCTATGTTATGTTTGCTTCTAATATCCCATACTCTGTTAGAGAAGTCATGTGCAGAAACACTTTAAGTGAGGTATACCTGCACTTTGATAGTTGTCAAGACATAGAGATATCTCAGCTGCAATTTACAAACATAGCAGAGCAGGTGAGACAATGAGGTGGTGACTTGCCCAGACTTACATAATGTGATTCACAGCTGGAGTCCTGAACTTGGGCACCTCAAATCCTAGACCAGTTTTCTAACAACAATCATGCTGCTTTATGCAAAGCTGCTGTCGATTTTGAATACACATGGAGAAAAAAAGGACCATAGAAGATTTCTAACCGTTATTCTGTCTTTGAATACGGGATCAGAGAAATCAGTATATGAAAAGATGGAGAAAATCAGATGAGGATGTTAGTAGTGTCCTTACTAAGACACACAAGTATTTTTAAAGGTGGCAAGGTAATTTAGAATGTCACACATACACACCCTGCATTTAACCAAAAAATCTGACTCCAGTCACTAGTGCTTTAATTGGAATATGTTTGTGTATTTGCCACCATGTAACTTAACAACACTGTGTAAGTACTTTTTAATTCTTGGAGTTCAGCCAAAGAAATAGTAATCACAAATAAAACATCAGTTGGGGATTAGTAAAATTTAGCCTTCAAGCGGTTGGACTGGTACCAACTGGGAAGGGGCTTTGAGAGTCTCCAGTCCTGAATACTCAAAATATAGTTCTGCTTTGCTCTGAGGACTGGCCCCAAATACATTGTTGTTTTTTATTTATATAGTATCTTAATGTTGTTGGGTGATGTACAAAAATAAAGTGAAAAACCCCACACATCTCTGTGAAAGGATAAGTAATAATCATTTAAAGAAAAGGAAATATAGGGGGGAAGGGGGATCAATATGAATATGAACAACATCAAAACAGGCCAGATAACAACATACTCTGAATATGCAGAATTATATAAAAATAATTCCATAGTCTTTAGAGAGCAAGACATTTTTAACAGAGGTTTAAAAACAGTGTGATGTGGCATCTAAAAATACCAATATGATTCTAGGCTGCATCAATAGAAGTATATTGTGCATCAATAGAAGTGCCACTCTATTCCACTTTGGTCAGGCCTCACTTGGAATAATCCTGTGTCCATTTCTGGGCATCACAATTCAAAAAGGAGGTTGAGAAACTGGAGCGTGTTCAAAGGAGGGCGACTAAAATGGTGAAAGGTCTGGAAATCATGCCCTATGAGGAACGACTTAGAGAAATGGGTATGTTTAGCCTGGAGAAGAGAAGGTTAAGAGGTGATATGATAGCCCTGTTTAAATATTTGAAGGGCTGTCATATTGAGGAGGGAGCAAGCTTGTTTTCTCTTGCTCCAAAGAATAGGATCTGGAGCAATGGATTCAAGCTACAGGAAAAGAGATTCCACCTCAACATTAGGAAGAACTTCCTGACAGTAAGAGCTGTTTGACAGTGGAAGAGGCTGCCAAGGAGTCTCTTTCTTTGGAGGTTTTTAAAGAGAGTCTGGATGGCCATCTGTCAGGCTGCTTTGATTCTGTGTTCCTACATGTCAAGGGGTTGGATTGGATGGCCTTTGTGGTCTCTTCCAACTCTTTGATTCTATGAGAAACTGGGGTCCATCTGCAGGTATTTAGGGAGACAGAAAGGAAGAAAAGGCAAGCTGAGCCAAGGAGCCAAAAAGAATGGGACAACAAACACAGAGTTTGAGGAATTTGTCCCAAGCAGGACAATAAAGATTCTTTGAAACATATGATGGGCTAGATTGGGGGTAAACAAAGTGGGCTCTGTGGCTGCCTTTGGCCCCCAGGACTGTTTTTGCAGCCCCCCAAGGCCCCCGCAGGGATCAAAAAGAGTTTCCTCCTTGATGTGATATCATCCTCTGTTCAAGGTGTTCAGACAAGTACTGCTCCATTTCCACTATGAACCTGTACTGCCTCAAATACAAATGTGAAAATCATTGTCACGATTCTCCCATCTCTACTTCAAACCTTGTTTCACATAAGAATAGTTTTCCCAAGATAAGCTTGGACAGCATGGTATCTGTTTATTCAGCACGCAAATACAAGTACAAGAACAGGATCGCCAAGTCAATTCACTCATCTTGGAAACAGATAGCTATATTTGTAATGAGAATGAGATCTACAGAAGAAATTAGATTTTGAAAAAAAAATTGGTAAACTATAATGAACTGCATGCAAAAATATAGATATGGAGAAGGAATGCTGTAACTTTGTTTGTGGTTTTGTTATGTTCTTTTTTGGTCTTTATTGGTGTTTTTTCTTGGTTGAAATGTCTTCTTGTTCTATGATTCTTTATTATTTGTTGGGTTAATGTAAAATGAAAGAGGAGGAGGAAGAGGAGGAAGAGGAGGAGGAAGAAGAAGAAGAAGAAGAAGAAGAAGAAGAAGAAGAAGAAGAAGGTTGAAGTATTAGCATTAATGCTTGTGTCTAGGTCTATGTTTTCCTTTGAGAAAGGGCAGTATCTTCTACATAGAAACACTGATTTATCTCTACAGTCATTTGATCAATGTTGCTTGTAAAGAGGTCACTTCCCATACCTCTCCTTTTCCAGAAGGTAATAAAATGTTATGATTCTTTATTTGCTAGCACATTTTCCTCTCTTCTCTCAACAAGCATGGGTACAGAAACCATGGTGTGCTCCTAAAGATGTTTCTCTTCTGACTTGCCCACATGGAGGTCAGCTATCTAGGGACCTCTGTACCAAAGCATGGTTTCCTCTACTGATTCGTTATTTTTGCAGAACCTAGATGTAACAATAAAGTAAGTTTCTTTTTACCTACCAATGTATCCTGTTTATCTACCAGAAGCTCAGATCTAGTTGTTTTTACCAAATACCTGTGGAATGCACACTTGGTGTTGCTGCTGCTGCTAAACTGATTTAACCACAAATTACCAAGCCAAAATTCTAACAAAGGTCTATCTCCTTCTCTGCCAAGGACATCATCTACTTTAAATATTGTGTGTGTGTGTTCATTCATGCACACACATGTGCATGCCTTGCAGACCTGTGATTTCATTGTATAGATAGTCATGGAGCCCTCCATTCCTGTGCCAAGGCAGCTATCTGCATGGGCATCACACGGAGCTGCCCTGTACACTTGATTTGAACAAGTCAGAACAAGTAAATGCTTTTGGGTGCCTCATTCTGACATCAGAATTGAGCAACAGCAACAGCAACGCAAAGCAAAACAGCTTCATTTATATACCGTTTCATATTGCACTATGGGATGTCTAAGCATTTACAATTGTAAGCTCATTGCCCCCCAACAGTTGGGTACTCATTTTAGCGACCTCAGAAGGATGCAGGGACAGAGGGCCAGGTAACTGTGGGGAAGCAGTACTGGGTACAGGATAATCTGGGCTGCCCCTGAAGTAGCCTAGCCCATGCCAACAGGGTTTCAGATCTTCCGTTCTGAATGTTTAAAAAGATCTAAATTATCAGCACCCTGTTCATCTAAGAGTTGGTTTGTTAAAAGCTTACCCCATTGCCACTTCGCTGCTAATCTCTTAATCCAGTGTCCCCCCTTTGAAACACTCAGACGCTTTGTGGATTTGCACAAATCCTCCCTCCCCTGTTTCCAACCTCCAGTCTGGTTTTGGAGACCATTTTCTTCCGGCATGAGAGAAAATGAGATCATCAGCTTGTATAAATCTGCAGAGCTGCAATGAAATCAATAGAGCTGCACCAAGTTTACACCCCAGTTGATTACCTTGGTCATTATCTCATGTCTGGTCTATCTATTGGCAGTTGCTGTTTCCTAGTTGTCCTGTTAACTCAGTAGCAAATTACTGTTTGAGTCCTGGCCTGGGGCCCTAATATTTAATGGTTTGACATCCACAGTGAACATTGTAGCCATGTATCAATTACTATACAATTAGCAGCTGAATTGCTGCTTGATGCAAATATCAGTAGTGATGCTTTTCTTTTCATTCCTTTTCTTCTTCCTCCTATTTTAGAAAAAAAAGAATGGTTCAACAGAGAGATGTTTGGAACACACTGAGAGGTTGGCATTGTGTCTAGGCCTTTTCTGAGTGCCTCTAGAAAGGAAGACAAAGTGTCCCACCAGGTAAATTAAATGCCTAGGCCTTGTCTTTGGCTTTTGTTTTGTCAAAATCCCTCCCCCAGCACTCCCCAAATGGAATGCATTAGGATGTATGTGTCTGCATTAAAAGATATGCAGCTCCTTTTGAAGACTGAATCCCAGGGGAGGAGGGAGCTAAGAACCTTCCACCTCTTTCCGCAGCTTCTGAATGCTTCTGCAACTTATAAAAGCCACAAAGCCAATGCAAATGAAATTAGAGGTGATCCATTTATTGAAAGCTGCTTAGATGACCTGAAGCAGCATTTTTATCACAGCACGCAGTTCACAAATGGTAGTCCCATAGCTCACAGGAGGCCAATACTGGAGGCACTGATATTCTTGGAAGAGTAGGAATGGAACACACCAGATGATTCCAGGAGCTGGTAATACAAACAGCTGTTACAGGCAAGTTGAAGTTTCTGATCAATAGCTGATCAGAAACTGGAGGCTTCTTGATATTCCAAAGCTCCTTTTAGGCCTATTGTTTGAACCAGATAAACATTTCATATATATATATATATATATATATATATATATATATATATATATATATATATATATATATATATATATATATATATATATATATATATATATGATGTTCTATAGTGTTTTTTGTTTAGTTTTTGTGGGTTTTTCGGGCTGTGTGGCCATGTTCTAGAAGAGTTTCTTTCTGACGTTTCACCAGCATCTCTGGCTAGCATCTTCAGATGTTTTTTGTTTGTTTGTTTCTATAGTGTTTCCATAGTGATCCTTCAGCTCATCCTTTTTTAAATTTATTTTTCAAAACCACATGCTTTCCCATAAATATATGTTATCCTTCAGATTATATATGAGGATAACTTTAAAAAAAATGGCTGACATTCCACTTGAGAGTTATGTTTTCAAAAATGACCTCATGTGTGCACAAAGTTAAACTGAGTAGCAATAGCAAGTACATTTTTATACTGCTTATCAGTCCACTTAAGCACTCCCTAAGCTGTTTACAATGTATAAGCTAATTGCCCACAATGAGTTGGGTACTCATTTTTAGCAAACAATGGAAGGATGCAAGCCTGAGTCGAGCCTGAACCCTTTGGCTGGGATTGAACTCACAACCTTATGGTTTGCGAATGAGCGGCTGCAGTACAGGCATTTAACCACTGCACCACCAAGGCACCAGAGTAGTTTGGCAATGTATGTATTTTCCTAATCATGCTAATAAAGGTAAAGGTATTCCCCGTTGACAAGGTTGTCAAGTTGTGTCCGACCGTCGGGGGCGGCGCTCATCTCCATTGCTAAGCCAAAGAGCCAGCATTGTTAGAGACTACTCTGTGATCAAGTGGCCAGCATGACTGCACAGAACACTGTTTAGTCATGCTAATACAGTACATAAAAAGTAAAGGTAAAGTTTTTCCTTGGCAAGATTGTCTAGTAGTGTCTTATTCTCTAGTCGAAGAACCAGCATTCTGAAAGATGGCTCTGTGGTCATGTGGCCAGCATGGCTGCACAGAACGCTGTCCCTTATTGCAATAGCTCCATTGGCTGTTGGTCCATTTCCAGGTAAATTCAAAGCACTGGTTTTGATCTATAAAGTCCTGTACGGTTGGGTCCAGACTATTTGAGGGACTGTGTCTCCCTTTATGAGCTACTAGAGTGTTGAGATCATCTGGAGAAGCCCTTCTCTCTATCCCACCACCCTCTCAGGATCATTTGCTGGAAACAAGAAGGTCTTCTTGGTGACTGCTCAGGAACTCCTTCCCTAGAGAGGCCAGGGATGGCCCCAACTCTGTTCTCCTTTTGGCAGCAAATAAAAACATTCTTGTGCCATCAGTTTTTTTCAAATGGACAAAGGTTAGGCTTTAAATAATAGGTAATTCATATTTTAAAGTTGTTCTGAGGTTTTAATATATTTCAGGTTTTAATGCATAATAGTTTTAACTTTTAAAATTGTTTTATTGTAAATTTTATATTTATATAATTTAATGCCTTTGTAGTGTTTATTTTTCACTGCTTTATTCCCTATATTGGGAGAAAGACAGGGTATAAGATAATAATAATAATAATAATAATAATAATAATAATAATAATAATAATAATAATACAATGTAAAGGCATCCATTGCTCAAAGAAAGCAGCAGGGTGACTAATGTCCTATGATGTGCATCAGGATACCGGCTAGGAAATTAAGAGCACAATGAGAGTACCCAATGAGTATAAGAAGTTCCTAATGCACAGTAACTAGTGCTCACCAGAAGTGACCAGTGCACATCAGAAGTAACCAATGTGCAACAGAAGTGCCCCAGTGCACATCAGAGGTGACCAATGCACATCTTTGCAATTTGCTAGCAGAGTTACACTGCATTTCTAGAATGCAAGTAGAGTCATAAAGTTACAAAGTGTAGACTGTGATATAGGCTCTTGGCCAAAGGTTTTCTAACAACACACATTTTTGCAGAATCTCTGTGCCTTCATTCAGACCATTTCTCTCTGCCAAGAAAATGATAATAATAGTGACACACTGGTTTCTTTGTGTGTCACTTATTCCAGCCATTCTCCATGACTAGATACTGCCTAGCTTTATAAGCCTGTCTTTTTGGACCTTGGGAAAGGAGGAAAATGAGTTTTTAAAAAGATATATAGCCTTTCTGTGAGCTTTAATCTAGCCAGTTTTACAATAAGTTTTGAAGCTGATGTGGATACATTTCAGCCCCAGTCTTTGACTGCAGGCCACATGGTCAAGTTGGTAATCTTCAAAGAATATTGTGGACCTGGTTAGATTAAAGCTCACAAAAGGTTACATGTCTCTTAAAAATTCATTTTTCCCTTGCCAAGGTTCACACACACAAAAAAAAAATAGTGTGTAGTATAGCCATAGGCTACAATTCATTGTGTATTTATCTGGATCTAAGCTCCATTGAACACAGTGGGATGCTCTTCTGAGTAGATGTTCTTAACATTGGGCTGCAGAAAAGCTGGAGAATCAGAAAGTTTTGGCAATATCCACAAAGATGTCAGCCAATTCCCACAAGACAGACACAATGACTTGGTCCTTCTTACAGTAGACACTCTGAAATTGGTAGATCTTATGTTAGATCCTGAGCTATTGGGTAACTCATTTTTCCAACAAGTTACTGTTGAATGTAGTCACCTTTTGTGGCCATGTGCTGGAATGGAGTTATTTTTTGCCTGTAAAAACCACAGCTTTGATTTACCATTTTTCAACGGGACAAGGACTGGTTGCTTGTTATCCATAGAATGATTTGCTAACTGCCCTTGAGTTGATCCTGACTCATGGTGACCCTGTGGATGAGACATCTCCAGTATTCCCTGCCCTCCATTACTCTGCTTAGGTCCTGTAAATTCATGCCTG
>CM034712.1:13723131-13747927 GCA_020142125.1 Phrynosoma platyrhinos
TTTGCCTCTTTGCACTCTTCTTCACATACCTTAGCTTGGCTAGTTCCTCAATGCTTTTGCAAATACCAGTGGAATTCCTGGCAATATCTCAATGCACTGCTAAGGTATAATAAGTTAACCATTGCTTGGTGGCAGCAAGGATTTTTTTTTGTTTTTAGATAAAAGCTAGGCTCAAGGAGTCCCATCCTACACAGTAGGAATGATATAATTCCACTGTTCCAGTAGCTCTCCCAGCTACCTGCCTGTTTCTAGGCACAATTTGTAGTGCTGGTTATGACCTATAAAGCCCTATATGGCAGCTCATTTTCCATTAGGAGTCTGCCTATATTTTGAAATCTCCTGGTGAAGTTCTTCTCTCTATGCTCAAACACTCATAGAGCTTGTCTACACTAAAGATATACTCCAGACACACTCCAGTCCCAGTGATATCTGGCCAGATGACATAGGACCACATCAGCAGCAAAATTGCTGTTTTAAGCTGTTGATTTTCGTTGTCCTGTCTAAGAGTATCAGAAGCACTATATATTGAACCAGGCCCAAGAACAACTTCCATTCTTTTAGATGTGTGTCATATGATCAGTCCTCAACACCCTAAACTAGCTTGCTGCTCCATATTAGTGGAGGATGCTAGTCCATGGCTAGCTGGCTTCTGGATGTGGAATAAGGAAAGATTATTTTGCCCTTTGTCACAGGTAGCAAAACATTTTGTGCTAGGGTTGGCATTATCTTATTTTCTCTAGCACAGGTCATCCCCAGTCAGATTCTCTGTGATGGGGGGCATTAAGAGTGAAACAGGTAAAAAAGCATACAGTACATCAGGAGTTGCTGAGACTAGAACCGGAAACACACACAGAAATAATATTGACTTAAGTATAGGACTGAGAGCCAGCATGGCATAGTGGTTTGAGTGTTGGAGTACAACTCTGAAGATCAAGGTTTGATTCCGAGCTTGGCCTGGAAACTTATTGGGTGATCTTGGGCAGATCACAATCTCTCAGCTTCAGAAGAAGGCAATGGCAAACCTCCTCTGAATAAATCTTGCCAAGAAAACCCTATGATACGGTTTCCTTAGGGTCGCCACAGGTTGGAAATGACTTGAAGGTACACAACAACAACAACAACAACAACAGGATAGGACCAGCCCAAGATGTTTTACTCCCTGGTGGTTAGGATAGTGTGGTCCCTTTTGCACCTTTCGATGTACAAAAGCCAACCAGAAAGGCAGTTCAGCATTGCCAAGAGGACAATATTCTCTACCATAACAGAAGCAAAAGTCTGTGCTAAATGGTAACAGGACAGGTATCTAAGAAAGCTCAGGGGCAATGGTGGGAGGTACTGCCATTAGGATAGGGAAGGAAATAAAAATTTGAACATACTGCAAAAACAGTAAACTAAAATAAAAACAAAGTTTCTTAAGCTTCAGGAACCCTAATGGGGAGAATCTGAGGCCGCTAAGAATCTTTGCTGGTGAGGACAAGTTCTCTGTGATATGTATGTGTGGCTTTTCTTCACTGAAATGGGATATTTATTTATTTATTTATGCAAAAGACAGGTTTTATATACAGAAAACAAAACACATTGCTGCTCAGAAAACAAGTCCCTGTGCAGAGTACAGCACTTTTTGCAAGAAACACAATATTTCTGCTCAGTATTTTCTGCAAAACAAAATAAACAAGCAAACAAAATCTGCACAGAAAACAACCTGCATTTTATGCAGGGAAAAAAATGTGCAAAAAAAAAAAAAAAACCCTGTGTGCATTTTTTGCATAGTTCTGAGCTATGAATGGTCTTCTAAAACTGAGCAGTTTTGACAGCTTTCTCGCAGTGAGGAAAAAAGGTGAAACGATTCATTCTTGCCTACAAAAATGAAAGGTAGAAAGATTTATTTTCCTAGATCAGTCCACTGTGAGGTGGTAAACCTGCTCTAGGATTTACAGCCACTCCTCCTGCAGCTGATCCAGGTGACACAGAAGATCTGTCAATGCCAGAACTGGGATGACAGCTCCTGAAGCAGCTATGGGAAGTTGTTGTTGTGTGCCTTTAAGTCATTTTTAATTTATGGAGACCCTAAGATGAATCTATTATGGGGTTTTCTTGGCAAGATTTGTTCAGACAAGGTTTGCCATTGCCTTCCCTTAAAGCTGAGGGAGTGTGACTTAACCAAAGTCGCTAGTGGACTTCCATAGCAGAGCAGAGATTTGAAACCTGGTCTTCAGAATCATAATCCAATGAAAAGCAATGGTAAAATTAAGAGTGAGTCTACTGCCCTATTGTAACAGATCCTCCGACTACCCCTGGCAAACTCTGCCACTCCATCCTCAAGCATTTAATTCCTGAAGCAGTCACCACACCTCACCTGATGGCTCTGCCAAGGTATGTATGTATTGTTTGTCCATCATTTTCTGTGAATATATTTGATTCATCAGTAGCAAGAGCTGTTGAATCCCACAGTAGAGTTGTCATATATACATAAATTTCAGTGGCAGCCTGTGAAGTGAGTTGAAAGTGTCAGTTTCCGCTACAAAATGGATGGCCCCATGTTTGGGGAATAAAACATCCGACATTGTTCCATGCTATTAAAGTTCTTTCTCTCCTCTTCCATCCCCTCCTGTTTCTTACTGGTAGCACTTCTTCTTGTCCCTCCATTCTCGGGAGACTTTTCTTCTTCAGCCTGCCTGCCTGCATTTTAAATTCAAGTTGTTATGACAGATTTCTTAGCGAAAAGGGACACTTTAGAAGCGGCAGCACACACAGAGTTCTGGTCATGCTAACCGCATAGCAGGGTTCTCAAGAAATAGCAAGAAAGTTAGTGTTGTGTGTGTGTGTTTATTTTACAGTGCACATCTGTCAGAAGCAAAAACTCATGGCTGACAAGGCAGTGACCTAGTTTTACGCAGCCAAGGCGACCTGTTAAAGCGCATAAAGAGGCTAACATGATAAACTGTCGAGCATTCCTGACCCTCCAAGATCACAATTCTGAATGTTTAGAGAAGACACTTAGAATGGGAATGGGAATGGCAGCTATGAAAGAACTGGAAAAGATATTGAAGAGCAAAGACATATGACTGAGCACTAAATTCAGAATTGTCCAGGCCATTGTATTTCCACTTTCCATGTACAGATGCAAGAGCTGGACAGTGAAGGAAGCAGACAGAAAGAAAATCAACCCATTTGAAATGTGGAGCTGGAGAAGAGTATTTAGGATACCATGGACAGCCAAGGAGACAAACAAATGGGTTCCTGAACAGATCAGACCAGGGCTCTCCTTGGAAGCTAAGATGATCATGTTGAGACTATTGTACTTTGACCACATAATGAGAAGGCACAGATCACTAGAAAAAACACTAATGCTAGGAAAGGTAGAGGGTAGAAGAAAGAGAGGAAGACCACAAATCAGATGGATAGACTCAATCAGGGGCATTATTATGGGCAAGGGCTTGCAGGATCTGGGCAAGACAGTGGAAGATAGGGATTCTTGGAGATGTCTCATCCATCGCCATGAGTCAGAATTGACTTGAGGGCAGCTAACAACAAAACCAAGAACACTTAGCCAAGGAAATGATATGATTTCACCAGAGTACACATGTGAGAGGAGAGGGATCTGTACTTAGTAGCAAGTTAATGTTCCTTCTTTCACATTGCTTCTTACAATAGTTCCATTACACAACATCCAGATGTTGCAGAACTTCAGCTCCCAGAGGCCCTTGCCAATGCTGGGAGTTATAGCTCAACCACAACCAACTATGTAGGCAGGGTCACACCATTTCCACTCCTGCCTTATCTGAAGTAAGAGTTTAGAACTGGAACAAGGAGGAAAATAACTGTTCTTTATGCCTGAAACTCAGCTTTAGAATGCATTTGCAAGACCAACTCCCCTGCTGCATTCAAATAATACTAAAAAATTAGTATGGGATTTAGTGGTTTCACATGGGAAGCTTGTGAAACAATATCCTAGTCCTGTCACTTCTATTGTGAGGGTAGGGAAACATGTGGCCCTCTGGATGCTTTTGGACCCCAGCCCCAGCAAGTCTGTGCAATGGCTATGCTGTATAAAAAAAATATGACAATGCTATCAGCCATACAAGGAGTGGGTATGGTGATAAGTGGTAAACCTTCCCCCTCTTGGGGCATAACTTCCTACAATGGATGACAGAGACCCTCCAAAATTCTCTTCTCTTCTTTTCTTTGCTAAATCTTCATTCACCAATGTTTTGCTTTTGCTTTTCCTATTTGATGGCTCTTGGAGAGGCTGGAGCATCACAACTTTTTGTTCAAAGCTCCTTGCCTTAAAATCTTTCCCATGCAGCCGATTACTCTGTCTGTTGTACTCAATATCCTACAAAGAACAGATCAGTTTTCATTACTCAGGATGTAGAAACAACTTACTCTGCACTTTACACTGGGGTGTACCTTGACTAAGAAGAAGAAGATCAAAGTCTTTCCCCTGAGATGCAGTGCAGAGGCTACAAAGTTGCTTTGAACTGCAAAGGATTTTTTCCCCCAAATATTTTTTTAATTGGAGAGAAGGTGATCCAAATGACTAATGCAGAAGTTCCTTGAAGACTAGAAGTAACAGAGCAGGGGCCTGATTCTCTGTATGTTCACTCAGAAGTAAATCTCTCTTGCAGCTAACATGGTGCAGTGGTTGGTCAGTCTATGACTCTGGAGACCACAGTTCAAATCCCTGATCAGCCATGGAAACCCAACTAGGGCTTCATCCACACTAGAGAAATAATCCAGGTTGACACCACTTTAATTGCCATGGCTTAATAATGGGAATTGCATTTTCTGAGACATTTAGCCATCTCTGTCAGAGAGCCCTGGTGCCACAACAAAACTACAAATCCCAGAATCCATAGCATTGAGCCATGGCAGTTCACGTGGTGTCAAACTGGATTGTTTCTGCAATGCAGATGCAGCTTAGATGACTGTGAGCAAGTCACACTGCCTCTCAGCCACTGAACAAATGTTGCCAAGAAAACCCCATGATAGCTTTGCCTTAGAATCACCACAAGGCAGACACAACTTGGAGGCACACAACAAATCTCTCTTGGGCGGCATCTACAATTTAATCTGCACTGCAGAAATAATGCAGATTTGGCTGCAATGCTAGAAATTTGGGGACTGAAGATGACTTCTTTGAGGGGGGCAGATTCTTATTTATGGGTACAATGTCCCCATTTTGCTCCCTGGAAACTTGTAGTTACACCCCGAGACCATTTCTTGGGTCCCTTTCTGGGAGAAAAGCAGCATAAAAATGAAATGATGATGATGATGATGACGACAACAATAATAAGAACGTTTACTTATAATGCCCTTTCCACCAAAGGATGGAACATCAAACATATATAATCATAAACAGACAATAAAAATGATAAAATGATAAAATAACATGCTGATATACTAAAACAACTCATCATCAGAATAAATAAATAAATAAATAATTTCTAAATTCTATGTCTCACTTTGCCTAATGGTAGGGCCAGCGCTAGCAGCCATGTATAACATTGAATCTTTGCTGGATGATTCAGAAATCTTCCACCTTCTCTTTTCTCCATTTTCCCATAGAAAAACTCCTGCCCAAAATGTCACTTCTTCAAGTTTATGGCCCATGACTGCCTGTTGAAAGCTTGCTTTTCGGTTCCTTCCATCAATTAGCCAAACATTTGTTCCCCTCCAGGATTCATATCCCAAGAAAAAAAGAAGAAGCTCAGCTTGGAGAGTTCTGAGAGAACGCATTGTTAGGTTATAAAAGCGATGCATGAAATGGTGCAAAATCATGGTATTCATCGGGCAAGTTTGAAATTCTAATCAGTTCGCAAAGGGTGGGTTGATGGTGGGCTAATCCAACCTTCTGCATTAGCATTCCTTCAAGCCTTTAACAATGAGCACAAATTAAGTGGAGCAACTGCATCTGAAAAAAAGAAAGGTTTTCTGATCTTTATATTTTTGATTATTATTTTAGAGAGTGGGAGGTGGGTGGGTATAGGGGAAAGGGCTCCTGTGAAATGTGGAGGGTACGATGCGGCGGTTCAGGTAGCTTGATCGCATCTCTGTGTTGCAAAGATGGCAGGGCTGTCATTTCCATGACAACAGGGAGGCTCCGTGTCGGAGAGAGGACCCGTCCAATTTTGCAATACTGTTGGGGATTGGATTGAAACAGGGGAAGAGAAAGATTCCTTTAAAATGAAGGAGATGGAGGAGGTGGTGGAGGAAGAGAAAAGGGGGGCTGGGCCCTTTGGCGGAGAAAAAGGCATATTATTTAGTTGCAAATTTAGAACAAGGTTGTGGGCAAGGCCCCCTTGAAAGGACTGCACTGCATCTCCCAGTATTCTTCACCATTGGCCAGGCCTGTTGCGGGAAGCAATCTATAAATACCTGAATTTTGTTTACTCTAGCACAGTGGTTCCCAAACTTTGGTCCTCCAGATGTTTTGGACTTCAGCTCACAGAATTCTTGACTGTTGGCCAAGCTGGCTGAGGTTCCTGGAAGCTGAAGTCTAAAACACCTGGAGGACCAGAGTTTGGGGATCACTGCCTTAGCATAACATTCCCCAACCTAGGACCTGCCAGATGTTTTGGATTGCAACAGCTATCCTGTCCCAGGCAGCATGTTGGCTGGGGCATGATGGGCGTTGTGGTCCACCACATCTGGCAGGTTCCAGGTTGGGGAAGGCCAAGTTGGTTTAACTTTAGGTTCATGGTAAAGCTCAGTTGGGAGGTCATGGAAGTTTCACAATCCAGGCCCTAAAACCAAGCATACTGGCTGTGGGTTTTGGGTGCCTTCAAGTCATTTCTGACTTATGGCAACCTTATCATAGGGTTTTCTTGGCAAGATTCTTCAGAGAAGGTTTGCATTGCCATCCTCTGGAGCAAACTGGCCTGTCCTCCTATTTGCAGGTGGCAAATTTGGTTTAGGTTGATAGAGGTTTCTATGGATTTTGAGGCTGGGAAATACTTCTTAAATAGCATCTGGGAGGATGGGAGACATTCACCAGGGTGCCAATAGCATCTGCCAGCTGGTGACCACCATTCTGCCATTCTGCCCATCCCTCAGACTGATTCTAAGACATCTGGAAGAGGGAGGGAAGACTTTCTTGAGTAGAAGAGATAGTTACCTTTTCCCTCCCCAGTGAAAGATATGTCATTTAAAGATCCCAAAAAGGCATCTTACCATATTAGACCATTGAATCAGGAACAATGCAAGTGTGTACTAGGGCTAAGAAAGTGAAGACATCCAGAAATCCATACGGTGATGGCAAAATTAATGTATTTATTAGACAGAAATAATAAAGGAAGTCCAGATACAGACAGGAGCGCGCGCGCGCACACACACACACACAGTCACTGAAACTAATGATAACCTTGTATGAAGGTTACTAAAAATGATCTTCCCTGTGGTTGCATCTCATTTAACTGCCATGGCTCCATCCTATGGAATCTTGGGATTTGTAGTTTGTTGTGGCAACAGAACTCCCTAACAGGGAAGGCTAAATATCTCTACAAATCCCAGAATTCCAAAGCATTATGTCATGGCACTTAAAGCAGTGTCAAACTGCATTATTTCTGCAGGGCAGATGCTGATGCAGTCCTCTAGTTTCTCTTTTGCTTTCTCACACACTCTTTGCCAGCCAGCTGCCCAGCCATACCTACTCCACTTTAGGAGTCCCTATGTTGAGAGAAAGGCAGGATTTAAGAAAGAAGAAGAAGAACAACAACAACATGTCCCTTCCACTTCCCTCACGGTTTTCAATGCCCTGCTTCCAACATTCAATAAGCATGTGTGTATGTGCGTGTGTGTATGTTTATACCTCCTCTTATGGCAGCAGTGGAAAATCTGTAATCCTCCAGATATTGTTGGATTCTATCACACATCAGCCCCAGACACTATGGCCAAAGTAGAGATGATGGGAGTTGTAGCCCAACCACATCTGAAAGGCTAATGGTCCCCATCCCTGCTTTTGGAGTTTTGCCCTTCTAAATATGCTACGTTATCCCTTGCCATGCAAGGATGGTACTGTTTGGGCTGCAGAAAGATGATCAGTCTGAGGATGAGTTTGCTGCCAGTGTAGGATACAGATATAGGTGGTGTATAGTGAATCATCAGTAAATGTCAAAAACTTGACTCTTGCTCACTCTCGCTCTTACTCTCTGTCTTTCTTTTTAAAGTAAAACAAAACAGTAAGTTTGGCTTAGCTCACCGCATTATTGTTCCCTCCACCTACTGAAGCCCTCTGAATTTTTTTTTTATTTTTTTGGCTTTAGCAGAAATGCTATTGTATTGATTCAGGGACAGTTTGGAATATAATGGAGTGTGACTGGTGCAACTTGATATGTTCTAGCCTTGTGCTACTCTCTCTTTCGAGCAGCTTGCATGTGAGTGTGTTGACAGATAGGACTGTTGCTCTCTTGGCATATTTTAAAGTCTTGCTACCTTCAATAAAAGTCGTGTTGACTCCTGGTTTCCAAGAGAAGGAGAACACAAAAAGAAACTGGCTAGGAAAGGAAAGGGAAAGGAGGTACTGGTGGGGAACACACACATACACACAGAGAGAGGAATGGAAGGTTCCAGAAACCAGCAGGGAAGGACTTAAGACTAGCCTAATTGGTCTTTGGATATAAATAGAGCCTTGGCACATGCTCCAGTAAGCCGAAATCTGGTTTTCTTTCCAAACCAGCTAACTCGTGTTCCCAGTCTTTTTCTTTGGCAGTGAACTATGGATTTGACCATTTGCATAGACCTCCGCAATTCCTGAGTTGGTACCCAGATGTTTTACTTAGGGAAAGAGAGTGGGATGGCATACACACAGTGATGCATTATGATTTTGGAAGAGGCTAAGTACAGTGCTTGGCATGCATGGAAGGTCCATCCAGTGTCCCAGTTTCACTACATTTGTCAACGCACTGCCTCTGGAACAGCCTCAAACAAGGCAGAGAGGCAATTGCCTTTCCCTATGTTTGTCATAGGGTCACCATGAGTCGAGATTGATTTGAGGGCAGTTAACAACAACAATAACAGCAATAATTTTTTGTGGGTTTTTCGGGCTGTGTGGCCATGTTCTAGAAGAGTTTCTATCTGATGTTTCACCAGCATCTGTGGCTGGCATCTTCAGAGAATACTGGAATGGAAGAGAGTGGGCGAAACGTCAGATAGAAACTCTTCTAGAACATGGCAACACAGCCTGAAAAACCCACAAAATACTATGGATGCCAGCCATGAAAGCCTACGACAACAACAGCAATGTTTGTCCTTGATCCTCAATAATAGAGCTGGCTCTGGGATTTTGCTTCCTGAGCCAAAGGACAAAATGGTCCTCCCTCCTAAAAATCATTTGGGTTGGCAGTTGAACTCAAAAGCCTACCTTATTTCACATCAAACCATTGGTTAGCCCATTTTTATTTTTATTTTATTTTTTATCCCGCCTTTCTCCCAAAGTGGGACCCAAGGTCCAAACCACACTGTAGAAACAATCCAGTTTGAGACTGCTTTAACTGCCCTGGCTCAATGCTAGGAAATTCTCAGAATGGGAGTTTTGTGAGACATTTAGCCTTCTCTGTCAGAGAGCTCTGGGGCCACAATAAACTACAATTCCCAGGATTCCCTAGCATTGATCCAGGGCAGTTAAAGTGATCTCAGACTGGATTATTTCTGCAGTGTGTTTTGGTTAAATGAGAGATGTAAACAATTTTCTCCCTCTTCTAAGAAAGCCATTGAAAAGCACACCATTTTGGAAGGCTATTTGCAGTTTGGCACTTTTTCTGTGCAAAATTCACATATGGTTGTTTTATATGGGAAATAGCCTTTTTGACACAGGAAACAGCATTCTCTGCATGGAAAATAATAGTGCTTCTTAGTCATGACTGTGACACAATTTCCATGATAGTAACTACCAGCTAAACCTACTTTACTAGACATCAATCGTATGAGGAGAAGGAGGTCCATTTTGCCAGCAGTTGGTGCAGGAGTGAATGCTATTTCCATCAGGTTGGAAATCTCAGGCCAGGAGAAGTTACTTAATTTCTTAGTATCAGCTATGTGGTATACTTAACTAAGTAGTTGATGCTGGATTCTGGCCAATGATATAGATATGTTGTTGTTGTGTGCCTTCAAGTCATTTCCAACATATGGTGATCCTAAGGTGAACCTATCATGGAGTTTTCTTGGTAAGTTTCTTCAGAGGAGGTTTAAGACTAGATAGATCAACTTCTGTACCCTGAAGGTGCCAGATACAATCTGATTTTGGAAGTTAAGCAGGGGCAGCCCTGGGTAGTACTTGGATGGGGAATCACCAACCAATACCAGGCACTGTAGGCTACATTTTAGAGGAAGGAACTGGAAAAACCACCTCTGAAGATCCCTTGCCTAAGAAAACCCAATGAAATTCATGGGGTCACCATAAGTCAACAGGTGACTTAAGGGCACACAAAGATAAACACACACACACAACATACCAATTACAAGAGTTTCAAAACAGTGGACTAACAATTTATTGTTGTTATTATTTTATTTATTTATACATTTATGTATCTTTTCAAAACTGCTCAAAATATTCTTCATGCCTTTCATGGTAAAGAGATGCATCAACTAGAAAGGCTTTGCATTCCCATCTTCTGACCTTTCTTCTGTGAACTGCACATGAAAAAGTCTTGCCAAGTTGCATTAAAAGGGTTGCCACCAGAAGAGTTGGTGGGTCATTATCACTTTTGTTATGGGGGAGAGCAAAATAATAATAATAATAATAATAATAATAATAATAATAATAATAATAATCTTTTAAAAAGTTGTTGTTCAATGCAGTTAACAATTGCCCATGTAGTTTGGTGGATCTTCCCAAACATTCATTCTTGGGGGAAAACTCCTCTAAAGCTACTTTACATACCCAGTGGGGGAATGATCCTCAAATGTGCCCACAAGGAGAGAAGGAGGGAAAGCAATCAGTTGAGAATTAAATTCCAGTTCATCTTTAACAGACTGCTAAGAAAACTATTTCCTTTGAATAAATTGCTCTCAGTTAAATGCATTTCATTATTCATAGATACTATTACATGAGGGTTTTTTAATATTAAAAAATATAACTTGCTAATGGAAATTCTTTGCTTCCCTTTCCCACTATTATGATCCTGAGCTTGTTTGATGTTGCTAGGGCCCTTTTAGATTTTTAAGGACTCCATCTTGCATTTCGAAGACTTCATTTTAGGACATGGCAAAGCAGCCAGCTCTAACTAATCTGGGCTCGCAGTGGTGTAGCAGAGCCAGGGTTTAGAAAGTCAAAGCATTGAGACTTGAATGGCAGTGGCAATGAATGGGCATTCTTCTGGGTTCTCCGGACCATCTTAACTGATGGCCAATCTACACTGCAGAAATAATGGAGTTTGTCACTGCTTTAACTTGTTGTTGTTGTTAACTGCCTTCATGTCGGTCTTGACCCATGACGACCCTATGGATGAGACATCTCCAGCCCCCCTTTTCCTCTACTGCTCTGCCCTACTCCTGCAAACTCTTATTCCTAGTCTCTTGAATAAAGTCCATCCATCTAGCATGTGGCCTTCCTCTCTTTCATTCCAGTATAATGTTGTTGTTGTTGTTGTTGTTGTTGTTGTTGGGTGCCTTCAAGTCATTTCCAGCTTATGGAAACCCGAAAGTGAATCTATCGTGGGGTTTTCTTGGCCAGATGTGTTCAGAGGAGGCTTGCCATTCCGAGATTTTAACTTGTACAATAAATCTTTACTGATTTATTTTCTGAAACTCTGGGGGGTTGCAGACTGCCAGAAATAGTGTGAATTCAGTCCACTTTTAGGGTTAGGGTTAGAGTTAGGGAACCATGGGAACTGTATTTTATTGTGGCACCAGAGTTGTCTGACAGAGAAGGCTCAATGTCTCAGGAAAATAACAGTTCCCATGATTCCCTAGCACTAACCCTAACCCTAAAAGTGGACTGAATTCACACTATTTCTGGCAGTCTGCAACCCCCCTCTGTCTAGATATATTAGACAGTGGTCTTCAGTGGAATACTTCATTCAACATGCCATTATTATCTACATCCAAGTCCTTCCCAAAATGATGATGGGAAGCAATGTCATGTCACTTCCTGGTCCTCCATTATATACATCAAACAATAAACATCCTATATATTATACCAACCATCACAACAATTGCATAACAGAATTTACCACATTTGGGCACCAGCAACACATACTGATTCCAAACAACTGAGCTAGACACAGCACAAGGACATTGCTGCCGGACCTGTTACAATAACCACATCAAGGTCACTGCAGAGATGAGTGGCTATATTCTCAAATGTGCTTAGCAAAGAGGTCGCAACAAGCCTCTGCAGGATCTAGGCCTCCATTCTCAAAGGTAGATGTTAATGGTCCTCTGAAGAGCTCTGCTGGATGGCTATTTGAGGATACAATAGAAGCAGTAAAATCAGCTTTTTGCTCCCTTCGCTGCCCATAATGCACATGATTATGTACTCTAACAAGTGTTCAGCCAGCTTTACAGTGAGACTTGTGCCATTTGTGCTCTAGTCACAACCCAGGTTGTGCACATTACTTGCAGCTCCCTGCAATACTAGGAAAAAGAATGATACCAAAACACTAGAAAGGGCACTCAGGAGCAAATGTGCTGATGGCCCTTCATATCTCCCTATTCCAAAGTCAAACTAGGTCCATGATAGGATTACTAGCTCAATCCACCAAATATATATATATATATTTCAGCATCTAAAAATCCAGCAGATTCTGTTAGTCTCTGGGGACAAACCATGTAAAATGGTTCTGAGCACCACAGTTCTGGGCACCACAATTCAAAAAGGATGTTGAAAAACTGGAGCGTGTCCAGAGGAGGCGACTAAAATGGTGAAGGGTCTGGAAAGCATGCCCTACAAGGAATGACTTAGGGAGCTAGATATGTTTAGTCTGGAGAAGAGAAGGTTAAGAGGTGATATGATAGCCTTAGAAACTGTGGGTGAACATGTGAAGTTCACAGCCGGCATTTCTCTGAAGATACCAGCCCCAGATGCAGGTGAAACGTCAGGAATACATTCTTCTAGAACACGGCCTCACAGCCCAAAAAAATCTACAAAAACCTATGGGTAAACAGTCAGCAAAATTGTTTCCAAGTACAGTCTAGCAACACCCAGAATGCTATATGATTTCTGTTCTGATCTAGGACATAAGAAAACATTCTGCTTCTTAAGAAAAAAAATCTTTCATATACAATTGATAATACTTCATTGACAGTATTTATAGGGATATCTTTACAGTACAAGACAGAAACACACAAACACTTTTGTGATATCCAAGCAAGACTATGTCAAACTTTGAAAGACCTCGAATATAATAAAATAAAAGCAATCTTGAAAACATCTTAAAGTTATTTCCAAACACCTGGTGAAACAGCATATGTCTTAGGCTGCAATCATAATGTAAACATCTCCATTCCATGAGCATGACACAACACACATGCAGAATAGCAATATTGTGTGTCATATGTCCATGAAATAGGTGCTGTTGCACAACACACAGTGCACTATATGCAATGTGCAACTGCTATGCACAAGATAGGATGTGCAACTGCAATGCCCAATGCCCACAATATGCAAGGCACAACTGCAACAAGCAATGCATGACTGCAACATGCAAAGCACAAGGCACAAGCACAACTTGCAAAGACAAGGCACACAGGAACATGCTGTTTGTACAGCTCTGTTTCTGTAGCTATCAGCAGAATATGTCCATTGTATGATAGCGCCTTTCAGGCCCTGTATACATAACGTGACTTATGTGTGCATATGTTCCTAACTTAACTGTCTTTGCAATATATAGCCAGGGAGGAAATGATGCAAACTGCTCGAAAGAGTGCATTTCCAGAAATGGTGAGTCACTACAAAAATGGCCCACCACATAGAGGGCAACCATTTTAATTTCTGCAAGATTACAAATCTGCTTCTCTGTGTGAAAGAATTTTGGTTTGGCTCCTTTCCGCTCCTTCACAATGCCTCGGCTGCAGTTTCTACAGTGCTTTCTTTAGCATCTTTTTACTTCTCTCCCTTGAAAAATGTTAGCACCTTATTAACACCTCATTTTTCTATCAAGATCTTGATTGGTTTGGTTGGAAAGATCTGGGGCAGGAGGGAGAATGGAGGAGCTGTATAAATATCACACAGGGCTCCGCTGGAACGCTCACATATTCAAAGCCATGAATGATAGAGCTTCGGTCTACTTTGTGCAACATTCTCTGAAATGGCTGGCAGAGGGAATGGAGCAAGTGGAGAATGAGAGACCTACCAGGTAGCCACCCAGAAGGCGACACAATTGTGGGAGTCATTTCAGGTTGGATCAAAGACCCTTCAGCTTGAATACATTCTCGAAACAGTTTAGTCAGACATTTTAAATAATACTAATAACGATAATAAAAGGGCCAGACTTTAAAGGGAATCAGTCTTCCATTATAATTGCCTCATTAGTTCCCAACGTCTTCTGGAGAACGTTTGGGGAGAGGGGCTACATAAAGGCAATTAGGTTTCCATCCTCCTACAGATCTGCTGAGATCGAGTCTCCCTTGACTTTAATTGCTTTTCAAAATTGTAACATCGTAGCACACAAACTTGTCATTGGTGTGTCCCCCTGCCCAGGCAGAAACATACCTAATCTTATTATGGCCTCTCCATGCAGGCAATCTTATTAATAGCCACCCTTCAGGGATTTTTTTGAGCCATGGATTGCTTTCATGATTGGGAGATGAGCTACATGTATAAATAGCACTGTATCTCCAGCATGATTTTTGTGGTTTTTTGTTGTTTAGGCTTTGACCTCTCTTGTGAGAGTCACAAGGGGACTTTCAGCCGCAGTGGGTTTCAAAAAATTGGTGATATTTCCAGCTCATATCACACACCTGTGGGCTTGAGGTTTGGTAGGCTTTTGCTAGTCCAAAAGCAACATTTCTGACAGTTTTGCAAATATATTGTTCTGTGCTGAAATCGGATCAGTGTGGTGTAGTGGTTTGAGCATTGGTCTATGACTCTTGGAGACCAGGGTTCACTTTCCAGCTTAGCCATGGACACCCACTGTCCAAGTCACATGCTCTCAGCCTCAAGGGGAAGGCAATGACAAACCTTCTCTGAACTAATCCTGCCAAGTAAACCCCGTACGTCGGAAACAACTTGAACGCACACAACAACCACAAGCTGAAAGCAGCTGTGGTTCCAGGCATCTCCAAGAGATTTTTTGGTCCTGACACACATTACTGCTCTAAAATAACCTTTATTGGTGGTAAATAATGCAACAGATGGAACACAGCATAGAAGAAGTGCAGCACTTTGACTGACAGGGCCCAGCATCACCTCATAGGAGTTTATCACATGGGGGGAGAAATTGGAAGTATAAGCAATGATTAACCCACAATTGCGTGAATGGTTTTCACATGCAAAGCACTGTTATTCCATGCAGAATCTGTGATTAACCCACACTTGAGTGCAAATGGGCAAATGGTTTTCACACAACATTGAGATGAAAGGTGATTAAAGTGCTATTATCCCTTGAAGAATAAGGCAAGAAACAACAGTAACTCATTCACAGAATTTTCCCATGAATGACTTTTTGCTGTTTCTTGCCTGGACATTCCCTGGTTCTTCATGGGAAAATGGCACTTGCATTAATCTTGTTTTAAACACGATTTTCATGGGTTAATCATTGTTTAAACTCCCAACTTCCCCTGTGTGATAAACTCCATAACTTGTGTAGGATAAATCCCAAACTGCAAAGGTTCATTCAGTCCAGGATTCCACTTGTTCAGGTTTTGGAGCACTTGAGAGACTTCCCCCCGCCCCTCCGGCAATCATTCCTGCAATATTTTCAAGAAATCTTTTCATCCCTAATGTCTGTTTCCCAGACCTGGCTTAGATCCTAGTCCTGTCAAGCTAAACTCATTCTCTTCCATGCATTCCAGAATCCAGGACCCAGGAACTAGGCCAGAGAATTGCATTATTTTTACACTTATCCTCCTGGCTCTGGTTCAGAGAACTTTTTATTTTTGTAACTCCTTCTCTTCTAGGCACTGCTCCAACCAGGAATTCAGAGCTCCCAAGATGGTCCCCAGGAAGGTCCAACAGGACCAAGGAGAACTCCAGCTACTTTAAATATCTCTTTTATAGAATCTTTAGTGTGTCTTTTGGGCTGAATCTGCACTGCAGAAATAATGCAGTCTGGCACAACTTTAACTACCCATGGCTCAATGCTATGGAATCCTGGGGTTTGTAGTTTGTTGTGGCACCAGAGATCTCTGACAGAGATGAATAAATACCTCACAAAACTACAAATTGCAGAATTCCAAAGCGCTGAGCCATGGCAGTTAAAGCAGTGGCAAACTGCATTATTTCGGCAATGCAGATCAGACCAGAATGACAACTTATGGTATTATTTCTAGGAATACTCCCCTAGTTCTGGATCAGTGTCATCATGTAGTCCATTCTTATTTCACCCTTTAGCTATCATTCTCTGCTTGGGTAGTCATTTCACTTCTCTAGTAGCTACTTCTCACAGGTTGGACGGGAGCTTTTACTATTAGTTGTACAGTGGTCCCTCCACATTCGCTAGGGTTAGGAGTGAAGGATGCCTGTGAATATTTTTTTTTGGGGGGGGGGAACACAAATTAAAAAAAAAACTATTCTTTTTACCTGAAACAACACCTCTCTAGGAATCTCTAGGTCCTCCAGTGCAACTATGTGATCAACATGTGACTGACGTTGGTCATAGAATCATGCTGGAAGACCTACAAATGCCCAGAGAAGTGTTTTCTCTAGGAACTTCTAGGTTCTCCAGCCAAACTCTAGGGTCAACTTTCAGCAGAGTTGCGCTGGAGGACCTAGACGAAATTCCTAGAGAGAACATATGAATCAAAACCGCAAATAATCAGATCTACAAAAGTCAAAGCCGCAAATGTAGAGGGCCAACTGTATATCACTTTCCACAGCTGCTGGTGTGAAAGAGTTTAAGAGAAGCAAATTCTTCTTCTTTCTTCAGTGCCTGAAAATATATCCCACGAAGAAGTGGAATAGCTTAAAGGCTTCCTAATCAACTGTTACTTCATTGCTAAATAATTACACTTAGTGTATCTGAAATACACTCATGTCAAATCTCATCTCCAAGACATCTAGAAAATATGAGTCATTACTAGAGCTGTGGGTGTTGTCTTTAATTAAGCTTGAACTGCAGAATCTTTGTCTTATTTGGGGTAACTTCTGGCTTTCAACAAATCGGGCCAAACTTTTGCAAAAATGCCTGGATTAAACCAGGTAAAAATGCCAGCAAAACTTTGGTTCCATCCCATCATTATCATCATCATCATCACCACCACTACCACCACCACCACCACCACCATCATTTTTTAGTAGAAGTATTATCCCACCTTTCTTCCAAAATTGGGACTCAAAGCCATTTGCAATTTAAAGTAGAACATTACTTGTAAAAAACCCACCAAAAGTGAACATTAAAATGGAATTGAACTGCAATGATTATTAAAACAATTCAAACCTAGGCTTAAATGATACAATGCAATCAAATTGATAAAACTATTTAAAACGTTGCATTTAAAATAAGAGCAATAGCATAGCATTTACATTTCTATACCCCTTAATAGTGAACTCGGCATGCTCTAAGTGGTTTACAATCGCTAAGTCAATTGCCCCCAACAATCTGGATACTCATTTTATTGACCTACAAAAGGATGGAAGGCTGAGTCAAATCTTATATCATCGGGCCTAGACTAAGAAGATGAGCCCTCCCTCCACTCCATCCAACGTCATCTTGGGGAGAGATGCAGGCC
The DNA here is from genome assembly GCA_020142125.1 of Phrynosoma platyrhinos. NCBI lineage: Eukaryota > Metazoa > Chordata > Lepidosauria > Squamata > Phrynosomatidae > Phrynosoma > Phrynosoma platyrhinos. The sequence continues at coordinate 13,740,958 of CM034712.1, forward strand.
CATCTCCATCGGGCCTAGCCTAAGAAGAAGAGCCTTCCCTCATCCGACGTCATCTGGGGGAGAGATGCAGGCCCATCTCCATCGGGCCTAGTCTAAGAAGAAGAGCCTTCCCTCCACTCCATCCGACGTCATCTGAGGGAGAGATGCAGGCCCATCTCCATCGGACCTAGCCTAAGTGGGAGGGAAAATGTTGTTTTATGTTATATGTAATTTTTATGCTGTAAACCGCCCGGATTGGACTACCAATGGGCGGTATAAAAATAAAATGTATTATTATTATTATTATTATTATAGCATCCTTACCTCATTTGTTAAAAACTTTAGCTTTAAAAGGCTTTCAAAATATAAAGGGGTTTGCCAGCTGATGGAAGGACAGCCATTCTGACCTACCCCAGAAAGGATAGGTCAGGGGCAACCACTGAGAAGATGCTATTTTATGTCCCTACCATCTTCAATTCAGACTCTCTCAAGCCCATTCATGGACTGTTGACCACAGGTTCAGAATGCTTTATAGTCATTATACTAAGTAGCCAGTGATCTATCTAGACTAGTAATGTTTCCACTGAATAGCACACATTTCATAGGGTTTTCTTAGGCAAGGAATACTCTGAAGTGACTTGGCCAGTTCCTTCCTTTGAAATATAGCTTACAGCACCTGATATTCATTGGGGGGTCTCCCATTCAAAAACTAAACAGTGATGAACTTGCTTAGCTTCTAAGATCAGATGGGAACCTGGTGCCTTTAGGATATCTCTCAGTAGTTTCATGAAGAGATTATTTTGGCCAACCATAGCTCAGGATGGTAGGAATTGAACCCAGGAGGACCTTCTGCATGCTGCAGTCTTGCATCAGAGCTGATGTTTTGTACCTTTACAAGCCTGTAGATACATTGCAGGATCACAATGAAACTCTGTTACTGAATTGCAAAGCTGCACATTTGGGAACCGATGGGAGTGCTCCAATCTGCATCAGGCATCTTTGATGTGCATTAAGAGCTCTTGCTGTGCTCTGGCACTTCTTAGGAGAGAAAAGGAGGCAATGAATTATTTGAGATTGGTCTCAAGGATATCTGACGCAATTGCACTGCCTCTTTTGTCAGTTGGATTCACATGTCTATCATATTTATCTTTATATTAGAGACTGATTAAGTAAAGGAGCATCTACCTTGTATTCTATATTTTTTTAAAAAATTAGAAAGCTGCTCACCTATTTTCCTTATACAAGTCTAGAGGTTTTTTCTACATCTTTTTGGATATGCATTGAATGGCGTAAATTACATAGCTAATGTTACAGATATTGAAATGAATCCTATTGGTTTCTATGATGATGATGATGATGATATTGTTGTTATTGTTGTGTGCCTTCAAGCCTTTTCCAACTTAAGACAACCCTAAGGCGAACCTATCATGGAGTTTTCTTGGAAAGATTTGGCTATCATACCCATTATAGTATGTCTCAAAACAATTATATAGTAATACTCAAATGGGTATGAAAAAAACAACAGGACATCAAGGGACGTTGGGTCTACTGTACCCATGCAACTAAAGTGACAATATTTATAAATGATGTCATTTTTTTAATATAAAAAAGTAGAAATTTATTCATTTTATAAAAGTGTAGGGGCACCTTTATTTAATCTTTGTGTGTGTCCCAACAGATTTAAATGAAGATTTGAATTTACAGTCTCAAATATAAAGATAAATATGACAGATATGTGAGTCAAACTGATTAAACATTCAGGGCAATTGCTTCAAATATCCTTCTGGAACTTTTTAGTATATGCATCTTTCTCCATTGCCCACCAGGCTATGATGCCTAGCGGTGTATCTCCACTATGGAAATCATGGAGTTTGACACCATTTTATGTGCATTAGTGCCATCCTATGGAATCTTGGGATTTATAGTTTTACAAGGTCTTTATCCTTTTCTGCCAAAGAGTGCTGGTGCCTCACAAAACTGAAAATCCCAGGATTTGGTAGGATGGAGCCATGGCAATTAAAGTGGTGTCCAACTGCCATATTTCTACAGTGGAGATGCCCTCTAAGTCACTCTACCATTCTACAATGGATACCTCCATGCTGTGACCTCACAACAACCCGAAATACATGCAGGTATTGCAAAATGACTCTGTTCAAATCTGTGCATATGTAAGGTCATTTACAAATATGTAAAACCTAAGCAGAATTCCAGCCATTTTGTTTTTGTGTCCTTCAAGTCATTTCCAACTTATGGCAACCCTAAGGCAAACCTATCATGGGATTTTCTTGGCAAGATTTGCCTTTGCCATCTTCTGAGGCTAAAAGTGTACGACTTGCCCAAGGTCACCCAGTGGTTTTCCATGGGATTCGAACCCTGGTCTCCAGAGTCATAGTCCAATGCCCAAACCACTACATCACCATAATAAATTGTTTTTTCCTAGTATGTCTACATGAAGGTATACCTATTTCACATATAAGGCAGTGGGGGGGGGGAGGTTAAAATAAGATGAATTTTTCTACAGTATCTTTTAATTGCTCTATTTATATAATTCCATTAAGCATGAAATGATATTTATAACCCTATTAGATGTGTTGATGATGGAAGTTTAGATCATAAATCCTGACAGAATTTTCAAAAAGGACTAATTATATACCGCAAATGATTAGAGATAATATTAACAGTTTTTATGTTAGAATGAAACAGATGGTATCACGCCAAAGTTAAGTAACAACTAGGGGAGCGGGATACTAATCTTTTCCCCCCTTTTCTTTTAATGTATAGAATTAATATCAAAATCACTCTGGCTTTGTGGATTAACAATGCAGAACTGAGGATTATCACATAGTGAAATGTCAAAAGGGGGTTGCAGACTGTCAAAAATAGTGTGAATTCAGTCCACTTTTAGGGTTAGGGTTAGTGCTAGGGAATCATGGGAATTGTTATTTTTCTGAGACATTGAACCTTCATTGTCAGAGAACTCTAGTGCCACAATAAAATTCAGTTCCCATGATTCCCTAACCTTAACCCTAACCCTAAAAGTGGACTGAATTCACACTATTTTTGACAGTCTGCAACCCCCCAAAGTTTCCAAAGAAAAGAAAATTCAGAAGGTTTGGAGAGAGCTGTAGAATTTTTGGCCAACTGGATCCTATCAACAGGTGCCACTCTAGATAAGGCCCTGCTCCAGACCTTGGCAAATATTGCCTTCACTGGTGGACCATGGTCTATGCAGTCCTCCTGCTTGAATCTCAGACCACTGATGCTTGCCTCCAAACTAGAAAGGTTGAGCTGATAGATTCCCACTGGAAAGAAGAGAGAATTCTGTCTTGTATAGACCTCTGTAAAGTCCGAGATTGTACATTCTGGAAGTGTGCGCCATTGTGCAAAATATGAAGATTAAACAATTTAGAGGGATTTTCCCCCCTCTCCCAACTATTAGTTCCCTGAACCTCTTCTTGTATAATCCCTGTATTTGGTGGAAAACATCCAGTAGCCATGGAAATAATATAATACTATAGCATTAGAGTAATGTAATACTATACTATTATGGTACTATGTAATACTATAGCATATTTATTTCCCTTAAGCTTTGCTGTTCCACCAAGGATAACAGCTCCAAAATGGTTTTGTTATAGGCACTTCATTTTCTTGAGTGGTTAGAATCATACAGTTGGAAGAGACCACAAGGGCCATCCAGTCCAACCCCCATCATGCAGGAACTCTCAATCAAAGCATATCTGACAGATGGCCATCCAGCCTCTGTTTAAAGATCTCCAAAGAAGGAGACTCCATCACTATCTGGGGAAGTATGTTCCTGTGTCAAACAGCCCTTACTGTCAGGAAGTGCTTCCTAATATTGAGGTGGAACTTCTAGGGTCAACATATATCAATTATTTATTTAAAATATTTATGTCTCACTATTCTTCTGGGGTTGGAAGTAGACTTATATGAGAGAATATGCATTTTAGGTAGTGTGGACTCACAACACACTAAACTCTACCTACCCCACAACATTGAAATGTAACCAGGGAGCAGCCACTAAGAAGGCCCTAACCCATGTCTGCACCAGATGTACCTCTTAAGGTGGTGATGGTGGTGGAACCATGAGCAAATTCTGAAGATCTCATGACCTCAGCAGACTCATATGAGAGAATATATGTTTTAGGTAGTGTGGACTCACTGCACACTAAACAGTACCTATCCCACAACATTGAGATGTGCCCAAAACAGGTCAGTAGCCGGTGGTACTGATATAAGAAGGAAGTTGCATATGTTACTGTTATATCATTATATTTGCCCTGTAATCAAGGCGTGTTTGCAGTCTGGCCACAGAATTTTGGACCAGCTGCAGTTTATGAACATTCCTTACAGGCAGCTTCTGTAGAGTGGGTTGTCATAATCCAGATGGGATGCAACTAAACTATATGCCTCTGTGACCAGATCAGACATCTCCTTGGACAGACACAGCTAACACACTTGCTTTATTTGCACACTTACACTGCCAAAACATGGGAAGACATATTACTATTCAGGGATAAATCAAGCCTCTGAACCTGCTTCTTCAGGGGATTGTAAACCCCTTCAGCATGAGTTGAATCACTCTTCCATGATCTGCCTTTTGGCTAACCAAGAGACCTTTATCACATCTGGATTAAGCTTCAGTTTCTCATCTAGTCCCTTACTGATATCATTTTCTAGTTAAATAATAGCTTCTTGGATTCACATTGAACACAAAGGCAGAATTTGGTAGTGCCAGCATGCTGGCAGCACAAAATCCCAGGTATCTAGATAAGCTCTTGTAACAATTTCATATAAATATTAAATAACACAGGGATGCACAGCAATAGCAATAGCATTTACATTTCTATACCACTTAATAGTGAACTCAGCATTCTCTAAGTGGTTTACAATCTGTAATGGTCATGATGTGTGTGTGTGTGGGGGGGAATTCCATCATCACCAACTTCTGTCCCTCCAAAAAGAACTGAAGCCACAGCAAAAAAAAAATCCTTCCAAGTCATTGCCTCAAATCAATTTATGGACAATAATACCACCCTCAAAGATTTATCAGTGGCTACTATCCACTGTTGGTGTGTGTCTTCAAGTCACCACTTTGTTGTTGTGTGTCTTCAAGTCATTTCCAACCCTAAGGTCAATGGACCACAGGGTTTTCTTGGCAAATTTCTTCAGGTGTGTGCCATTCCCATTCTCTGAGGCTGAGAGAATGTGACATGCCCAAGGTTACCCAATGGGTTTCATGGCTAAGTGGGGATTTGAACCCTGTTCTCTAGAATCATAGTCCAACACTTAAACCACTACACCACACTGGCTTTCAATGGCAACGGTATCCTAGGGATTTGATTGCCTTCCTCTAAGGTGGAGACAGTGTGATTTGTCCAAGGTCACCCAGTGGGTTTTTATGGATGAGAAGGCATTTGAATCCTGGTCTTTCAGAGAGCACTCAAATTACCACATCATTCTATCTCCACTACTTGTAGTAGCTCTCAGTCTGAATTATCGTCAGCATTAAAGACATTGTACACCTTGGTAGTAGATGACAAAGACTATAAATTTGAAAGGTACACTGTACTCAAGTCCTACTTGTGGGCTTCTTTCTGGACACTATTGAAAAAGAATAGTGGACTGATCTACACTAACAGGATCCCTGGTGGCACAGTGGTTAAATGCCTGTATTGCAGTCACAACATTGTGATTTCGATCCCAGGACTCCAAAGTTGACTCAGACGTCCATCCTTTCGTAGTAAAATGAGTACCCAGCTTGTTGGGGGGCCATTGGCTTACAGATTGTAAGCCGCTTAGAGAGTGCTGAGTTCACTATGAAGTGATATAGAAATGTAAATGCTATTGCTGATGCTAACAGAAAATTGTATTTGGATCTAATCCAGGAGGTTCCTACTTATTTCCCGTGGACACTATTTTCCTTTTGGATTTTTTCCTGGTTCCCTCCTATGTGACTCTTCCAGAGCCTTTGAAGCCAAGGGCCTGCTGATTGGTAGATTCTGGGAGTTGTAATCTTTACAAAGTAACTTTTTGTTGTTTTACTGTATAGGCATAGAGAAGTTATTGCTTATATACAACCAGAATCTCTTTACTCCCGAAGAGAGCCGAGAACTAGAAGCATCACTTTGGAGCTTGCAAGCCCATCCAGGAAACATAACGAAGTAACTCGTGACTTGGGTTTTATGGCCTGAAACTAAATCTTTGAACTTTTGATCATTTTTTTAAAAATAATAAAAAGAAAAGGACCTTCAGTTCTCCTCTACAATGAACTGCTTTATCATTTTCCAAGCCTGCCACATGTATTTCGAGAACCATTAGGGAACTCCAGCAGTTAAAAACAAAGCCTTACAACTTCTTTTAACATTCTGTTTTAAGCTCTTCTGTTCAAAAAGGAAGCGCCTTCCTGGCATTTATCTTGTTATCATCTCCCTACCTCCCTCCTCCTTTCTGAGTGTCCTAATGTGAAATAAGTTGCTTTTCATCTCCCCCCCCCCTTTCCGGTTCCACGAAGGATGCCATCTATTCTTCTTCTCCTTGGCTTTTCATTTCACACATGCCGGCCCCCACTCCTCCTCTGGCTGCCGCCGTCTTTGTACTCAGTTCCATCTCCAAAGTGGAGCTGACCATACTGTTTCACTTGCTGAAAGAGCAGATTGTGAAATTAGGCCAGTGCAATGACTTTGCCCCTGGCTTTCATGGCGACCGCACCATTGAAGACTCCATTCACCTCTAATTACAGGCCTACAGAAATCATGCCGGGAATGGCGCTCCATAAATCATTAGCTTTTCTCGCTGGCTAGGCGGCCGAGGACCTAACAAAAGGATTATGTTTTTCAACAGCAAGATGTTCTCTACGCTGCCAGAGTAAGACATTGTGCGGCTGCCTATTTCCCTGGAATATTTGTCATGTAAAGCTGTCCCCAGGTTGTATGTAACCATAGATTTCCTTCCTAAATGGCGCAGAAGGCAA
>CM034712.1:13748027-13774184 GCA_020142125.1 Phrynosoma platyrhinos
TGGGGATCCTGAGCCCCTCACCCCAGTGAATGTGGAGGGATCACTGTATTCTCATTTGCGATCATGGCATTATTGGCATTATAACCTTGATGTCCACCTTAAGAGCCAATCAGCCATCCAGAGCAACCAAGGTCTGTTCTTGTGATGCTTGAGGCACTGCAAGATGGCATATCCTGCCCCCTTATGACTAGAAGTGAGGCTGCAAGGAGCAGAAGCAAAAACAATTGGGAAGTTACAGCATAGCTACATTATCATAATCATCATTACCCCATCGGTGTCTTCATTGCTCTCATCCTAATCATTATATTAAAGTCAGCCTCCACATTTGCAGCTTTGACTTTTGTGGATTTGATTATTTGCGTTGACCATAGAGTTGTGCTGGAGAACCTAGAAGTTGACCATAGAGTTGTGCTGGAGAACCTAGAAGTTCCTAGAGAAAAGACTTCTCTAGGTATTTGTAGGTCCTTCAGTAGGATTCTGTGGTGAGCTTCTGGCAGATGTTGACTATAGAGTTGTGCAGGAGGACCTAGAGATTTCTAGATACGTGTTCTCTCAGTTTTTAAAAATGTTCTTTTATTTGTGTTTTTTTTCCCCACTTTCATGGGGGTCCTGTGCCCCAAACTCCAGTGAATGTGGAGGGCACACTGTTCTCAGTTTCTTTTAGTGATTCAGTGAGTACCTTGAGTTCCACTTTTTAGTAGAAAGGCAGGAGACAAATGTAACAGATAAATAAAGTGCAGCTTGCCCTAGAAATTTACACAGTTGCTAGACTTGCAATCTGTTTCAAAGAAATAAAATGAACATAAAACTATGTGTACATTTTTATATAAAAATATGCCAAAGACATCAAATCCTGTCTGAACTTGGAAGCTAAGCAGGATTAGCACTGGTTAGTACTTGGATGGAAAAAATGCTAACAAATACCAAGTATTATAGGCTATATTTCCAAGGAAGGAACTGGTAAACCGCATTATTCCCAGCCTAAGAAAGCCCTATGAAATTCATGGGGTTGACAGGAGTCTGCAGGTAACTTGAAGGCCCATATACACAGAGACATACATGTTTATTAAGAAAAGCCAACAACTAAAATGTTCATAACTGGGGGAAAATACATGCAATCCTTTAGTTAATAGGGAGTATGCATATGTTAATGAGAAACTGATTTAAAAATATGTTTGCATTTCCATGGGGGAAGATGAAACAAAGTCTCACAACTTGAAATTAACAGAGGATAGGAAAAGAAGGCAGGTAGGTAGCATTTGTAGAAAGGCAACACAATCAGGTGTGATCATTTTTCCCATTTGTCACTCAAAGTAGATAGAAATGTGATAATAATACTTCTTCTTTTTTTTGAAAAAGTGTTATTTTTTCTCATAGCCAGGCCTGATTCAAAGATTTTCTCTCTCTCCTGGAACTATACACTGTGGACTCCTGATGTTACATTTCGTTTGCTTTATTGCTCTATACAGCAACTATAACCATATGTTCTGCTCCATCAGATTGATTGCTCTGTAATGTCTTGGTGTTATATCACTCCTCCCCTAATTTTATTGTTTAAGAACATAAGAACTAAAGAAGAGCCCAGCTGAATCAGACCAAATGTCCTTCTAATCCAGCATCATGTTTTTCCCACAGTGGACAACCAGATGTTATCCAGCTGTTATTCCCTACTATACACTGAAGACCTGTTATTCCTCACTTGTACTCATGGTTGTGTTGAGTCAACAGATGGCTTTCCCATGTAGTCATGATGGCTAATATTACTGCATTAGGCAGCAAGACCTCAAAGTTGATATAAATGGTTTTGGACCTTAATCCATGAAGGGATGCCTCTCCCTATATATACCTACCTAAGAACTGAAGTTTGTGGGATAAGTCCTCCTCTGTGTCCCACTAGTGGGGACAATATGAAGTGGGAAGACATGGGCAAGGGCCTTCTTGGTTGTGGCACTCTGACTGTGCAATGCCCTCCTTTTGGTGGTCCCACTGGTGCCAACATTGGATTCTTTCCCACTCCAAACTGAAACATGACTTTTTATTGAAGCCATTGGGACCTAATTTATTTCGAAATGAACATGTGGATGGTTTTAAATGGTTGTACCTATTAAGGTTGTTTTAACTGTAATCTTCTTTAATATGTTTGTATCTTGTTTAAATTATTTATGTTTCTAATTAGAGGAGTTTGTATTTTTTTAATATTGTATGTCATCCTGAGATTCCATAGTAAGATAAAAACATTTTAATGAATGAAAGAAAGAAGGGTAAAGAAGAATTGTGCTGGATGATACCAAGGACCTTTTCAGTCCAACATTGTGTTGATACTGTGGCTACCCTGTTGTCCATGAGAAACCCAATGAAACTGAGCAAGTTAAAAAATTAATGAATGTGCACATTATCCACACAAAAAGAAACAACATTTAAAAGCAGTAATTTAAAATAAATTGGTTTATTAAATAAATAAAAGCAAGGGGGGAAGAGCTGTATGATTACAAACTGTTGAAGTAACATGTCTTTAAGAAACCAATATATCTTTAAATAGCTGTGCAAAAAAGTGAAAATTTTGCACAGAACAAATGCCAAACTGCGAAGATTCTCAACAGTCCAGAATTCTTTTTGTTGATGCATCTTAAAGCATGTTTTTCAACCATTTTCCAAACATTTCTGAATATTTTTTCTATCCTTATTGCTAATAAGGTCAGCAGCACAGCAGCTACCATCTGTGTCAATGAATTCCCCTTTTCTACTTATGTTCAAATAAGATACCTTCCTTTATCGAGCCTGCTTCATTGTGATTGTTCAAAAGCCATTCAGTGAAAGGCAAATTTGATGCTTGCTCATTCGTAAAGTTGCCTCTCCCCCCCGCCCAACTCTTTTTTTTTCCTTTTTTTTCCTTTTTTTTCCTTTTTTTTCTTTTTTTTTTTTTTTGCTATTTGCCACAGTATCTAGCTCCATAAAGTGCGGAAATAAAATGCACTAATTAATTTTCTGCATCACTGAAATAGAGCTGCTATCAAAGTAGAAGGATTGTGCACAGCCTGCAGTGAGACAGACTGACATCTTCAGGATAGTACTGCTACCAAGAAGGTATATTTACGGTTGCCAGATGTCCCTATTTTAAAGAAAATATCCCATATTTTAAAAGAATTTTCTTTTCTCTGCAAAATTCTCACTCCAGAGAGCATGCTAGATTTCACTTACAGACAGAACGCATTTTGGAACACCATAAAAGCGACATTGTCACTCCAGATTCTGTATTGCCTAATTTGGGCAAATGTTCAGTGGCTCGTCTCCCTTTCTGAGGAGATGATGTCTGTGCTAACTTTTTCTTCAGATATGGATAGCACTGGAAGATTCCTTCCTTACGAATAGTTCAGCACTTGTTAAAATTCTGAGCCAGCCCTATGTTTTGAGGTCTTCCTTTTAACAGACTACCAGTTATAAGTTAACATGACATTCCAGACCTAATTGGATCTGGCACTCTCTACAGTTCAGTCAGTGATGATATCTGGAACTGAGATGAGAAGATATGTGCATTGTGACTACTAAGTAACCACAAGTTACTGTAGGTCTCTGGGACTTAAAGTGTATTGATACTACACAGTTATAGCAGTTTGGTACCATTTTAACTGCCGTGGTTTCTTCCTACAAAATCCTGGGATTTGTAGCTGAGCACATAGGATACAGTCCTAGACAGCTCTAGTTCTGAACTAAAACACTAGTGTTGTGTAGCAGAAAACTCAAAGGACCTCACTTGCCACCTCATATTCTATAAAACAATTCCATAAAAAATGGAGAAACCACCTTCTTCTATAACAAAGTGAGGCTACAATGATACTTTAGATTGTTACTGGAACACCCATTATCCCTAACTAGCAGTTAGGCTGGCTTGTAATGGCATGAATTGTAGTCCAAAAACAGCCAGAGGGCCATCTTTCTTCTAGGAGCATCTTAGAATCATAGAGTTGGAAGAAATCTCAATGGCCATCCAGTCCAACCTAATTCTGCCATGCAGGAAGGCATAATCAAAGTACCCCCAACAGATGGCCATCCAGCCTCTGTTTAAATACCTCCAAAGAAGGAGACCCTACCACACTCCAAGGCAGCATATTCCACTGTCTAACAGCTCTTACTGACAGAGGTTATTCCTAATGTTGAGGTAGAATCTCTTTTCCTGTGGAGTTGTCCCTTAAGGAGTCTCTAGAAGGTTCATTATGAAATAAAAAACATGTTTACCAGCATAATAAATTCCAGGTAAAAGATTAAGACAAAGAAGTGTTTTGGTGGTTTCCTTTATTATCTCCTTCCTCTCTATATTCTGTAGAACTGTTGTTGTTGTGTGCCTTCAAGTCAACCTTATCATGGAGTTTTCTTGGCATGTTTCTTCAGAGGCTTTTTTCCATTGCCATCCTCTTGAGGCTAACAGTGTATGACTTGCACAAGGTCACCCAGTAAGTTTCCATGACCAAGTCAGGATTTGAACCCTGGTCTCCAGAGCCATAGTCCAATGCTGAAACCACTACACCACGCTGGCTCTCTGTACTAATATTGCATTTTTCAGTGGTTTTTCCAGAAAATTCTCCTTTTCCTCCCAAGGGGGAAAAAAATATTTTCTCCCTCCCTGCTTCAAAATTTCCAGGAATTTTACATCTCTAGGTCCCAACAGACCCTCTGGATTGATTCATGATTGGCAAGACAGTGATTATATAATTGATTCAGTGAGTCTACTCTAGATGGGATTCAGGTCCCTGAAAAGTAAATTTTTCAAACACTGTCCCAGTCTCTAACCTGAGCAGTTTGACTATTTCCTCATCTCTCTTTTTCTGGTTGATAAAATGGCATGGCTAGCCTTCAGGAAAAGTGGAAAAATCTATGCAGATGCAGCTCCCATGATGATGTTAATGAAGCTGCTCATAAGAGGTTATTGAATGAACCAAGCAAATTGGCTTACTGATTGCCTGTAATGCCAAAACCTCCCTTTGTTTTCTTTTCACCTCTATTCTCTGATTCCTATGCAACTTTTGAAAAGTCTTGCTGGCTTCATCACCCTACTTCAGGTTCTTCTAACTAAAATAATATCCTAGTTGACAAATACCTCTGCCTACACACCCCTTCCCTTTCCCCCCTCCCCTTGTCAAATCCTTAATGAGCCAGCCTCAGAGATAAGAGGATTGGCTGCTGTGCCTTTATAGATAGAGAAAGCTTTTCACTGAATATAAACAGAGCTGATTTACTAGGTCTGGAGTGCGTTCCAAGGGGCAGCTATTAATTAATCCCCACTGAGATTTAGGCCTTTCTCTCGGTTCCCAATCTCCACATCTATCAGATGGCTGAAAAAGATCAGACAATCAAAAATACATTCTCAGTGCTGGCAGCTACCATAATTGTGCAACAAGGCATGCCGTCTAAAGCTAATTTTGCTCGGAATGACCTAAGTTGGCCCAAAGCTTGGAAAAAGTCATTTGTTGGACTACAATGACCAGACTCCCCCAGCCAGTGTGGCCCCTGGTTCTGAGAGTTGTAATCCAAGATGCTAACTTTTCCAAGGTATTTGATCTATATGAGTATTCACCACCCTGGTGCCTATGTTATACTGCAACTCCTCTAAGGCTGCCCTGTGCAATTTTCACAAGATTGCAACTGCAGACATTTCATGTATGTAACAGTGTATTTGGTCATACTCTATATCAGGGGTCTTTTCACACTATACAGTTATAGTACTGCAGTTCCACTTTGACTGCAATGGCTCTTTGCTATGGAATGGTGAGGTTTGTAGTTTATTGAAGTTTGTTTGATAATTCTAAATTGCTATTGTTGTTAGCTTCCCATGAGTCAACTCTGACTCATGACGACCCTGTGGATGAGACATCTCCAAGAATCCCTGTTCTCTACTGCCTTGCCCAGATCCTGCAAGTCCTTGCCCATGACCTCCCTAATCAAATCTATCCATCTGGTCATGGTCTTCCTCTCTTTCCTAGCATTATTGCTTTTTCAAGTGATCCATGCCTTCTCATTATGTGGCCAAAGAATGACAGTCTTAACTTGATCAACTTAGCTTCCAAGGAGAGCCCTGGTTTGATCTGTTCAGGAACCCATTTGTTTGCTTCATGGCTGTCCACAGAACTCTAAGCACTCTTCTCCAGTGTCACATCTCAAATGAGTTGATTTTTTTTTGTTATCTTCTTCCGTTACTGTCCAGCTTTCACAACCATACATGCTAATGGTGAATACAATGGATTGAATGATCCTACCTTAGTGCTCATTTGTATATCTTTACTCTTATGTATCTTTTCCAGTTCTTTCATAGCTGCCCTTCCCATTCCTAGTCTTCTTATTTCTTGACTGTAGTCTCCATTCTGGTCATTGTTTGGTCCTAGATATGGGGATTTTTTAACTATTTCAATTTCCTCATTGTCTAGACTGAATTGTGTATTTTATCTGTAGTCATTAGGATTCTAAGTACTGTGCTGCAAATCCTAGGATTCCAGAGGTTCTTGCCATGACAGTTAAAGGGAATCCCAATGCACTACTTGTATATTCTCTGGAAAGAGATCTTACATGCTGATATGGCTATGTCTCTATGGAAGACTCTGTTCCTTACCTGGCCACTTTGTGTAACAGCACACTGATCACTGAGACATTGTGACACATGGACTGCTGTTTAGTATTTGATGAGTGTATTTACTTTGTTGACTTGTTAATGAATTTTATTGTTACCTAATATTAAATGACATCTACTCTCTTTCTCTTTCTCTTTCTCTCTCTATCTCTCGCCACAATGCCCAAAGTGGATTCATTGTTCTTATTGACAAGGCAAATGTCATTTTCCTCTGGACACTGACCTTGCAAAAATAGCCCCGGAAGGTAAGTTTTGCATTTCAAGACAAGATTTAAAGCAGCGGGGCCAGTGGAATAAATACTTTGAATCCTTTATAGTGCTACATACACTGTTATTGTAGTTCCTTTGAGACTAACTAAAGAAAGTTGCCAACTTCTTTCTTTAGTTAGTCTCATAAGATGCTACAAGATCTCTCTACATACTATTCTACAGACTAACATGGCTATATCTTTGAATTCTACCTGTTATTGTAGTTGTTATTATTCTCCTCCTCCTCCCCTTCTGCTTGCTCTTTTTTCTTCTCTACTCCCCCTCATCGTCTTCCCCCTCTTCTGTCTTCTTCCATCCCTCCTCTTCACTTTCCACCTCTTTCCCCCTCATTCTCCACATCTTCCTCCTCCTTCCCTTCTTCTTCTTCCTCCCCATCCTCCTTCTCCCTCCTTTTCCTCTTACCCTCTTTCTTCTCTTCTTCCTCCTCCCCTTCTCCTCTTCTCCTTCCTTCTCCTCATTCTCATCTTCCTCCACACCCTCTTCCTCCTCATCTTGATCTTCCTTTTCTTTCTCTCCTCTTCCCTCTCCTCATTTCCCTTTGTTCCTCCTCCTTCCCCTTCCACCTGCTTCTTCATCTCCTCTTTTTCTTTCTCCTCCTTCCCCTTCCTCCTCCTCTTTCTGTTCCCTCCTCTTTCTTCTTCTCCCTTTCTCTCCTCTTCCTTACTTCTCCTCTTCCACCTTTTGCAGACAGGTGCAGAAAATCTCCTCCTCCTCCTTCTCTTTTTCTTTGTCCTCATTCCCCTTTCTCCTCATTCTCTTCCTCCTCCTCTTTCTTCTCTTGGTCTTCCTCCTCTTCCTCCCCCCTCCTTCTCTTTGTTCTTTTTCCTCTCCCTCCTCTCCCTCGCTTCTCCTCTTCCACTTTTAGCAGACAGATGCAGAAATGGAACAGAATAAATTTGCATTTTAAAAGAATGCAAATGTTACAGGAAAATCAGTCCCTCTATCCTGAGTCATCCATCCCTGCCTCTTTCATGGGGTGACAAAAACTTTCAGAAAATCAGAGGGTCAATTTCCACACAGTCTTCTAAAGGAGGGGATATCTATTGTGTGTACAGGGATAACCACTTCACGTCGAGCCATCTTAAGCATACCCAAACCCAATAAAGGGAAAGATTTGTCTCTCTGTTTCCTCGGCAACAAGTGCTCTTCAGGTGACTTTTCTGCTCCAGGGGCAAAATCTATTTCACTCAGGAATCGGATTTGGAATGGCTGGCACTTAAAATTAGTAAACAGCAGATTGGAGTTGCTGGCCTGTGGAGCAAGGAATATTTTGCAAATGTCTCTCAGCTTAGCTATGGCAGCCCGCCATAGAAAACATTCCCCAAATATTGTCATCTCGACACAATTACTGAAACCTCTGAGTTCAACTTGTATCATTAAAAGGACTTAATGACACATTTCACCTACATGAGATGAAAGAGCCCCTTGGACCCATAACAATTATGAGAACACCTTTCTGTTATTAAGTTCTCCCCTGTAGCAAAGAGACTGGTATCGATCCAGCCCTGGGTTTAATTTACAAACTGTATTTATACAATAACTCATACTGAGGGCTCTATGGAGGGAAGGTGCGGGAGGGAATTACCTTGGGCAGTTAAGCATGCAACTCCATCTCTTGGAGAATTTTCCTCTGGGATGAAAAAAAAAAAAGGAGGAGAAGGTTATAGCTTCATAAGGCTCATGTGCTACTGTCTATTACTGGAAGACATGGAAAGGAGCAATACTGAAGAACCACAGTAAGAAGAAATTATTGCTGAGTGACTTTGAACCACAGTGCTACCAAGGAACTGCAGGAACTGGGGTCCATCCATATGATAAAGAAGACCTTTACTAGTTCAAAAACACTAGAGTTCCAGTGAAGAGAAGAGCAAGAGGGAAATGATGGAGGAATTAATACAGAAGGAAGAGGTAGGAGGATTGAAAATTATTGACACAGTCATAACGTCAACCCTGGCACTGAAAATATATAGGCTGCAATCCAAGATCCTCTCAGCACAGGGTAAAAATCCACATGCACTGAGACAATGCACCAGCACTATGTAACACCCCATGCAGAATGGCAAAACTGTGCAACACATCTCAGTGAATGGGCACCATTGTGCAATGTACCATGGGCATTATGGAATGCACAATTGCCATACTCAGTGTGCAACTCCAACGCACACTGTGTAAATGTATTGCACAACACTATTGCATGCACAACTCTGTTTCGATCACTATCAGCAGAATACATCTATTGTGTTACAGTGAATAAATTTCCCCACATGCAAAATGCAAACTGTGAACGCATGTGTATGCCACTAACAGAATGTTAACCATGGGGATTTGACCTCAAAGAGCAAGGACAGTGTTCTAAAACTGAACAAGAAGAAAAATGCCTATAAAGGTGCAGGGTAATGGTCAAATTCTACATTGAAAATAAGAGTGGACATTTTCAGGTCCTGGGGACCTGAAATCTATTTTTAAGGGGTGGGGTGGGGTGGGGTGGGGTGGGGTGGGGTGGGGGAGTAATTTGATTGATCTGTTTTACTTTGTATCATTTTAACTTGTTGTATGATGCCCCAGTTGCTTAGCCGAGGGGCGGGTTAAAAATAAAATTTATTATTATTATTATTATTATTATTATTATGTGGTGTGGACTGCCAACTCTGCAGACCACCTCTTTTTCTGGCCCCAAAAGTGAATGATCTCTCTTGGAAGCTTCCAGGGGTCCATTCCAATTCTGCAATTATAGCACTACCATTTTACTTTAATGTCATGATTCTGTCTGTCATGGTTCTGTCTGATGTAATCCTGTGACTGGATAGTTTACAGAGAAGCATTTAGAATTCTCAGCCACAGTGTTGTTATTTTTTTATTCATTTCATTTCATTTAATGCTGCTTTTCTCCCAGAAAGGGACCCAAAGCGTCTCACAGGTAAAACCATTTTTAAAAATGTAACAAAAATTTAAAAGACTAATTGGCTAAAAAAACAGTATAAAATGACAAAAACATACAAAAGTTAAAAACATAATTAAAACACACAGTCTCTATGAAAGTCTCCCTGGCATGACTATACATTAAGAGCCTGCTTGAATGAAAACATCTTTGGCTGCCAGTGAAAGGAGAAGTGGGGAGGGAGGTCAGTCTAGGCTGAATGGCTCCACAGACTACAAACCCCAGAATTCCATAGGATGGAGCCATGGCATTTAAAGTAGAACAACAGTGCTATAACTATATAGTGTGAATAGGATCCAGGGCCATCACATTAAGATTGTAGCCTCTTTCTGATTGCTCTTCCAATTTCCTGAAATTTTCATCTGCCACAAAAAAGTAGATAGAGGCATATTTCTGTAGCATCTGTATTTTCTTAATGTGAAAGTTTATTCCATCCAGTTTCAACTTGTATTCACCAGTTGAGGAAGAAGATGAGGAAAATGACAACAACGAAGGCTCCTATAGCACCTCCAGGTGTTCAAAACCCTTGTTATGCCTCTACTGACACTTTGGTTTCAAGTTGCTCTTGAAGTCTGTTAGAATCTCCATGTTGAAAGGCACTTCATGTCTGAGCAACAAGTGCTGGAGTCAAAGAGTCAGAAAGGTTCTGGTTGATTATTCTATTATAAACTTATAAACTTTCCCAAAGCCTCTGGTGGTTGACCAAAAGAATTTGTCAAGGTGGACTTTTGATGCAATCTGGCAAGGCTTTTCTTATGGGTGAGGTGAGCCTGGATGAGGGAAGCGCAAGGGAGTTCCAAGGTTATGAGTGCAACTGGGGAAAACAACGCATTGTGCTGATCAGGACTGGACACAGACCAAGAGTGATCTGGGAGATGCCACAGACCATTCCACTGGATAATCAGGTAGTTTTGCTAATTGAAACACAGCTTGTAGAAATGGGACAAGCAGCCACTTGCTTCCCACCATAAAATTCCTTAACTGTTCTGGGGAATCTGGCTGCTCCATTGCAGTATAGAAGTTTAGAGAAATCCTTCCTTCCTTCCTTCCTTCCTTCCTTCCTTCCTTCCTTCCTTCCTTCCTTCCTTCCTTCCTTCCTTCCTTCCTTCCTTCCTTTTCTTTTTTCCAACTACTTCCTCTCCCTCCCTCCCCTTCTTTCTCTCTCCTCTCCCCCTCCTTCCCTTCTTCTATTCCTTTCCTTGTTTTCTTTCATTTCTTTCATCTCTTCCTTCTACCCTCCCACCTTTTTACTTTCTTTCCTTTCTTCCTCATTTGCTGAAACTCATCACTGATCTTCCGTCCTTCTTTTCTCCTTCCTTCCTTCCTTCCTTCCTTCCTTCCTTCCTTCCTTCCTTCCTTCCTTCCTTCCCTCCTTCCTTCCCTTCCCTTCCCTTCCCTTCCCTTCCCTTTCCCCACTTTTTTCCTCCTCCTCCTCCTCCTCCTCCTCCTCCTCCTCCTCTCTTTCCTTTCTCCCTCATTTACCAAAATGCATGATTTCACCTCCTGTAGATAATTCAGATGTTTCCTCTTCTGATTCTTTATCCACCAAGAGTGCAGCATTTTTTTTTTCATTATATGGCCTTCCAAATGTTGTTGGGTGGAAACTCCCAGAAGACTTAGCCAACATAGCCAAAGGTTATGCATGCAGAGAACTGCAGTCCAGCAACATCAGGAGAGTCACCATGCTTCCTATCCATGGTTTAGTTCCACTTATCATACCTTTTAGCCTCTCCAAGGCCTTCAGACAGTTTTCAGGGGAAAACTTCACATCCTATCTTGACAGCCATGTAGCTGGTGAAGGAGGGGCAGATTAAAGACATTTCCCACGATGATAAGGCTTCTGTTCCACTATAGGACATTTTCCTCCAGTCCCCAAATTTCTAACATTTCAGAAAGTGAGACACTGAAAATTGTTCAAACCCCCCCCCCCCCCGAACTCTTTCATTTTCAGTGTTCACATTTCCTTGAAAACTTTCCTGGCCCATTTTAGGGGGATGCTTCCTAAATGCTCAGCTGAAGTGTTAAGTTACTGCAACATTAGCAATTTGGAAACCGAAGAAAAATTCCTTTGAAAGTAAAATTCTTCTGGAGCAAGGCAATGCCTTATTTTCCACCTCCACCCTAGTTATTCCCCCTGCTTTCCCATGTGTTTGTTTAGCTCTCCCAGGATTTGAGATCATGGCCAATTACAGGATGACCCAATGGTGTCAGAATAAATCATAAGATTAGGAATCAGAAGGTTTGGATTTCCGAAACAAGAAAATATCAAGTGGGAAGGTTGCACCACTCATGGCCCCAATGCTGTTAGCAAATCTACTTTTGTTCCATTAACCCCTGAGGCTGAAAATCTAGGGCAATATTTTCTTCATGAGAATGGTCAACAGAAAGCATTCAGGCCAAAGTAAGACTGCATTAGTTAAGAGCCTCACGGTAATGTTTGACTTTCAATCCACTTCTTGTCACTGGAGGAATCAAACAGAGACTGTTAGCAGCTCCAGCTCTGATTCTGTAAATGACACCAAGGAGAGGAGAAAATTAAACATCATATCTGGAAATCCTGCTGCAAGAATCCCTAAGTCCTAGTTAGCGTTTTAGCTGGGTGACCTTGTGGCATATCCTTTGATGGAACGAAAGATTGTGCCTTTCCAAGGGCTTACCCACTGACAATTGATGGGAGTGCATGGCTGAGCTGGAAGTAAGAACTGAATATATTATTACAGAGACTACATGATTGCATCATACTTTCCAGATTTCACAGATGAAAATCATGATACATGTGGCCAAGCAACATCAGGGTGTAGTCTGCATGGCAAAGGTGATTAACAAGGAAGAACAAACAAGCCAGAAGAGACTGCAGTGGTTAATTTTTGCCTGAGTCTACTTGGAAGGGTAAAATTCTGCTCTCTTCTGGCCTCTTCTCCCAAAGAGTTAATTGAGTAACAACTACTTTTGCACTTTGAACTCAATTTGCAGCATTTGAAGGAAGCAGATGATAAAGGGGGAAAGTGGGAGGAGGAGAGAGAAACTGGGACATTTTAAAAGCAGCTGGAAAAGTGGAATAACAGAACATTAATCAGGACTGTCCCTGTCAATTTGGGACAGTTGGGATGGTATTTTACATAAACATAACATGATTTAGCCTTTTGAAAAAGACTACATATCTTGCATATGTACCTTGTATCATCTTCTTGGGTTGAAAGCATCAGAAAATCTTTCATTTGCCCTCACACTTGTTGTTGCATACCTCCAAGTCATTTCCAATTATAGTGACCCTATCATGGCGTTTTCGTGACAAGTTTCTGCAGAGGGGACTTGCCATTGCCTTCCCCTTCGGCTGACAGAAGGTGACTTGTCCAAGGTCACCCAGTGGGTTTCATGGCCAAGCTGAGACTCAAACCCTGGTTTCCAGAATTGTAGTCCAATGCTTAAACGACTACACCATGCTGGCTCTACTAGGATGGTCCTAAGAAATGTTTCTCATTCTTCTTCCTGTATAAATTATATGGCTCACATACAGGATATCTGATAGACCATATGTACCCATATGAACCTGCCCAGGTCCTGAGATCCTCAGAAGAGGCCCTTCACAGGTGAGGATGTCAGGCAAAACTCCCTTCCCAGGGAAGTCATAAATTCCTCATTGCTATCCTTCCACTGGAAGGCTAAGATATCATGATCATCATCATGATCATCATCATCCCCCCCGCTGGCTTTTAAAAGTGAAGATTTTAAAAGAAAAGGCTTTATATAGTGTTCTATTATTTAAATTGAACTGTTTTAAAGTTGGTTTTGTAGTCCTTACAGGTGCATGTTTCATTATTATTTTTTTACTGTTGCACATACTTCAATTTTACTTTTAATGACAACATATGCATGGTATTTTTAAGCTACAGCATACCTCATACTGCAGTCCCATGCTGCTGCCTGGGAACATGTGTGAATCCATGAAATAATCATTGGAGTGGGACCAGCAGTCCACTCCTTCAATGGCCATCCTCCCTATGGGATGCTGACCATGTGAGAAGGCACACATCATCTTTCCAATAACACGGCTGCCTTATTCACAAGCAAAACCCAATGCTTGTGAGACCACAAAAAGTTGGCTTTTGCTCATCCACAGGTGTGTGCAGAGACAACAGCCACCTATCTCTGATGGAAGGGAAGGAGAAGGCATCTTGGGATGTCTACTGTTCACCTCCACAATGGTGATCTCCATCTCACACTCTTGCAACACCTTTGCAGCCACATCTTTATCTGAGGCCCAATCTTCCCGAGGAGCCAAAACAAACAAACAAACAAACATGTATTCAGGATACTCAAATGACTCCACACCCACCCACAACACTGACTGCAATTTGAATAAATCCATCTGCAAACAGACCCATCCTACCAGGACAGCTGTTTTCTGTATCTTGTGGTTGACAAGAGAATGAAGTCATCCACATTACGTTAAATAACCTCTGACTTTTTCTGTCTAAGCAGATCAAGCAACAGTTTGCACCTGGATCAAGTGACCTAGTGACTGCAACATGGGTACAAGGCAAGGCTCCAACCCTAAAGAAAAACATTTCTTGTTCCCCCTCCCACTCAAACCATCAAGCCCACTCTAGTTCCATACACAATGAAGGTGCATTCAGATTCACAGTTCTATGGATATCTCCATGAAGCTCTTCCAAACCACACTGAGAGTGACTCAGATGTTGTTTCCTAAGACAAGTGGCTCTTAGGAAACAAAGGCAAAACAACACAAGTAAGGAAGGTTTTAAGTTCTTTGTTATGAGATCGCTATCAGGCAAGCAGAAAGAAAGGGTTTGTTTTCGTTGCCTACAAGTCAACTCTTGACTCATGGAGTGACCTTGGGAAAATCACACACTCTCAGCTTTAGAAAGAGGCAATGACAAGACTCTCCTGAATAAATCTTGCCGAAAAAAAAAACATATGCTAGGGTCATCATAAGCCAAAGCTGACTGGAGTAAGATAATAACATGACAATGTTATCACAATCCCAGGCAACTAGCTCTGTCTCAGCAGTCAGTTAAAGCAAAATGGAATAAAGCATTGAAGAAGTAAGTAACAACTAGAGGAATAAGGACAAAGTACAATGCAACCGACATTGATCTGTGTAAATGATGAGCTCTCTGCTGCAATGGATGGAGGTCAGAAAATCTTGTGAGCACCAATGGATCCATCAGTGGAAGCCGATAACTTTTCTCTAGAAATATTGCTCCTGCTGCTTTGATTGAGGAGGGCTGCCAAGAGAAAGTGGAGCTTCTTGCAAGTGTCTCCCTTGTTCCTTGAAGAAGGGGAAAAAATGAAGCCTAACTTTGTGAAGTTGTAGGCTTTCATGGCCGGCATCCATAGTTTTTTGCTGTTTTTTTGGGCTGTGTGGCCATGTTCTAGAAGAGTTTCTTTCTCTCTAACTTTGCTGGCTTGTTTTGCTCCTACTACATATCCTTTCACAGATG
This sequence comes from Phrynosoma platyrhinos, assembly GCA_020142125.1. Lineage (NCBI taxonomy): Eukaryota > Metazoa > Chordata > Lepidosauria > Squamata > Phrynosomatidae > Phrynosoma > Phrynosoma platyrhinos. The sequence continues at coordinate 13,763,317 of CM034712.1, forward strand.
AAAACCAGGACTTCTGTAGCCATGTGATGTTCAGATTGGGCTGAAGATGGCAAAAGTTATTAATGAGGAAGAAGACACAAACTAAGAGAAGCTGCAGCAGTTTGCTTTTGCCTGAGCCCACCGGAAAGTGAAAGAGTAATAATAATAATAATAATAATAATAATAATAATAATAATAATAATAATAATTTATTTATATCCCGCCTTTAGTCAAGGCTATCAAGGTGGCTTACAATTTAAAAATACAATCCCGTACAATACAAAGGACATATCACACCCCCCCTAAAAATATATTAAATCCATAACAACATTAAAATTTAACTTAAAAAATTACAAATCTAATACAATTAGACAGGGCACTTTGATTACAAAGATGTGATCTAATGGCAGAGGAGAGGTTGTGGAAAGTATCATTCTGGGAACACCTGCCGGAAGAGATCCGTCTTGATGGCTTTTTGATGCTTCCCTCCCCACTGCTGTCTTCACTGAGTGCAAAATTATTTTGCACTTTGAATTCAGTTTGCCCCAACTGATGTAAGTTTAGCACAAAGCAAGAAAGTGGGAAGAGGAGAGAGAAATGGGGGCATTTTAAAAGACACTGAAAAAAAGTGGGATGATAAAGGCTTAATTGACACTGTCCTTGGCAAACTGGGGCAGTTAGAGCATGTGTTGCTATAGACCTATTTTCATCCAGTCACACAAATTAATGAACATAGGTATTGGTGCATCATTCAGAACTGGAGTGGTGAAAGGGAGCATTAAGATCTCATTCATTCAGTCATGGAGACAATGGATAACCTTAACATTTATTCACATCACACAATTGTATCAGTTCCATTCCACTTTAATTGCTAAGGGAATCCTAGGAACTGTACTTCAGTGAGATATTTAGGTGGCATCCTAAGAAATACCATCTTCTCAGAAGGTACTCTAAAAAGAAAAGGAATTAAGGTTAAATGAGGTTAATATTTGGTATGGACAGATATTAAGTGTACCTTGGGAAGCAAAATCTGGGTAATGGACTAAAGTCTGCTAGAAGAGAATTGTCTCACCAATCTCTCAGGATTTTGGAAGATGGAGCCATGGCAAGTATATAAAGCTGATAAAGTTATGTAGTGTGATATACCTTTAGGTTTGCTGTTCTTCTTAACTGGTATCAATTCAGCTTTAACTTATGGTGATCCTATGAATAAGTGGGTCACCGTAAGTCAAAACTGACTTGATAGCAATTGGTAGTAACAACAAACCAAAGATATACTGCAGTCCCCAGGGATGAAAAAGGTCTAAATACCCTAACAGCACCAAATCACATCTGATCTTGGAACCTAAGCAGGGTCAGTCCTGGTTAGTACTTGTGTGGGAAACCTCCAATGGATACCAGGTGCTTTAGTCTATATTTCAGAGAAAGGAACTGGAAAAAACACTTCTGAGTATTCCTTGTCAAGCAAAACTCTATGTTTTTTAAAGGCCCACAATATCTGAGATACAAGCCTGATTAGTGAGTCAATATTAATTGTTGAATAGCAAGTCATGAGTATGGCATTAATTATTGAACACACTGTATCAGCAGCTAGGTAAATCACATTAATTCAATGAGTCTACTCTAGTAGGGACAAACCCACAGGATGCATATTTACCAGGTAGACCGAACAGAGTTTACATCTGAATTTACATATAATTGCTCTGTAAAGGTCTCAAAAACTAAATATGGGGTGACATTTATTGAAAAAGAATTGTTTGTATTTGCTTGAGAATGTTATTTATCTGGCTGACTGCATCAAGCTGAAGATTCTAGGATTTTTGTTTATCAGGCTTCCTGAAAATTGTTTGAAGATTTCAGCCCCACCTTGCTAGAGAATATCCATGCTGGAAGAGGGATTTGAGGAGTTGTCATCCAAAATGGAAACATATACAAGCAATAAGACCCAAACTGATCTGAATACTAGTTGAAATGAAGACTGGTGAAATAAGGCACTGGGAGAAAGTGAAGTTGATAAGATTTGTCCATCCATAAAGAGGGAAGGCTCAAAGACAGGAACTATGTCTTGTAATCAGAAGGCCCCAGGTTCATTCTCCATCATTGCAATCCTGTTAGCAATATGCACAGGCATAACTGTAAATCAAACCTATCAATGTCCATTTTTGGTCATTGTGGAGGGAGATATCCAGTATCTCTCTCAACAATGATTCCATGCCTATACCACCTACCAGAGTGTCACTCCATAGCCATTCAGTAGCCATGGGAAAGTGAAATTGGGCAAGGCAGGATCCATTTGTCTTCCCTTCCTCAGGGCTTTCTCTGAAGGTCTAGGATGTGGTGCTGGAGAGGTCTGGTGAAGATACTGTGGATGGTCAAGAAGACAAACAAGTGGGTCCTAGAACAGATCAAGCTAGAATTCTCCCTGAAAGCCAAGATGATTAAATTGAAACTGTTGTACTTTGGTCACATCATGAGAAAGCATGAATCATTAGAAAAGACAATGATTCTGGGACAGGTAGAGGGCAGTAGAAAGAGAAGAGCAGACACCAGACAGTTTTCTCAGGGGTCCTTTCACCATCAGAGAAGCGACAGACCTGAGCCTACAGGACCTGAGCAGAGCAGTCTAGGACAGGGAATCTTGGAGATGTCTCATCCACAGGGTCACTATGAGTTGAAGTTGACTCAAGGGCTGCTAACAACAACAACAGGATGATGAGGTGATCTTCATTAATACAACTGCAAAAACATAGCTGGCCACTACCTGGCCACTTCTGTCCTCACCTGCCTACTAAAAAGCCATGGGGATACCCAGACAGCACAGTGATAGGTGGTGTGTCTGGGGAGAAGGGCAAGGAAAGGAGCTATGCCCAACAGAAGTTGACACTCCACCAGGTCCATGCAGGATCTCAGCTAACACCTGGGGCCTACTCACACTATACAATCATAATACTTTAGTTTTACTTGAACTTTCATGACTCCATCCTCCGGAATCCTGGGGATCTAGTTTCATGAACCTCTGGCTGAGAATTCCAAGTGCTGCTCTTAATCTGCAATCCAAGTATTCCATGGGATGTAACCTCATCAGTTAAAGTGGAATTACAGTACTTCAGTTGTGTTGTACAAAAGGACCCCTGGGAAAAGATTAGTAGCAAGAGTCAGCAGACCACTTTGGGAACAACTCCTGGCCATATTCACCTTGGTTCATGAGAGCATGGCTTGAAGAATGAGAGTCAATAAGAGTCTCTCACTTGTCAGAAGCCAACCACTTTATCATCGTCCGCTATTTGTCACGATCCCGTAAGGAACCACTGCTCCTTCTCTTGTGCCATCCATCTCCCCAGCATTTTTGGCATTATCTCCTGTTTGATTGCTTTAGCCTTTCATGAGCCCAGAATCTGGTCTCAAGCATCCCCACCCCATGAATGGCTAAGATCTATAGTTCCTGCTGTTCCCCCATTTGTTACATTTTGGTCCCACATTAATCCATCCCTGGCATGTGTCATGCAGCCCTCTGGTGCAGCAGCCAATGTACAAACAGATCCAAGTCAGAATCAGCAGGCTAAAATTACCACCTCCATTAGAGATGCTCAGGGAATGTTAAGAGGGAGCTGGGAAGAGAGGTGTATGTGAAGAAGTCCTGAGCCATTTCCCACTAAGTAACAGGTCAAGGGGGTTCAGCTCCAATAACTTTCAACGCACAGCAATTTTCGTCTGTCCCGTATCCAAATCGATATGACAGCTGAAGCTCAGCTGTGGTTCAGAGGAACCAAAATAGCCTGTGACTGATGACAAATGGTGAAGCAAATGCACTAAATATGCAGGCAGTCTCAGGGTGGGTGGGTTTTTCTTCCTTTAAGATGTGAGTTTCATGTTGGTTCCTTCAGAATTTACCTTTTGCAATGCATGCAGACACATATAAAGAGAGAGAGGGAGGGAGGGAGGAAAGGGGGGGAAAGAAGGAAAACAAATCGATATTCTCCACCTTGGTGCATTTCACTCTGAAATATTTCACTTATAGTCATAAATTCTTTGACATGATGCAAATAATTTTTTTTTGGGGGGGGTGATGATTTTCATAAATTGGGTGCTCATTTACATGTAAGATATTTATGCTATCCCGATGTATAAAAGAAAAGAAAATTCAGCAAGTGCTTGGTGTGAATGTAGACAGACAGAGAGAGAGAGAAAGAGAGAGAGAGAGGAAAGGTGGAGGAAAGAAGGAAAACAAATTGATATTCTCCAGTTCAGTACATTTTACTCTGAAATACCTCACTTATGTTTCAATTTTTTTGACATAATGCAAATAATGTTTTTCGAGAAAATGAGTTTAATAAATTGGGTGTCCATTGCCATATAAGATATTTCTGTTATCTCTATGTATAAAATAAAATAAAATAAAATAAAATAAAAAATCAGGATGTAGAAAGGTGTGTGTGTGTGTGTGTGTGTGTGTGTGAAAGAGAGAGAGAGAGAGAGAGAGAATCGACAATGTATAGCATGAAGACATCACTTATATATTCTCTGGGGAAGTAAATGTTATTATTTATTTATTTATATTTCAGATTTATAAGTTGCCTTTGAGAGTAAACTTTCTAAGGCAGGATGAAACACAGCTTAATATCACAAAACATCATGCAATAACAGTAAATACAATGAGGCCAATATTAATTTTTGAAATGATGAAGTCAAAATTAACTACTGTAAACAGACAGTTCCACATGCACAATGACCTTCACAGGGTACTAATTCAGTTATAAGCTGAGATAAACATGTACGAGACTTAAAGAAATGCAATGATGGGTGTGTATCAGTTGAGCAGAGTTTCTTCAGAGGGAGCTTGCTATTGCCATCCTTTGAGGATGGGGCCAATGCTAAGAAGACTTTGTTCTGCATACCTACCTGTCTAACTTCTAGGACATCTGCAAGGTCTTCAGTGTTGATCAGAGCCTGACAGTCCTTCAGTTGTGCACTGGCCAAGTTTACAAGAAAACCAAAATATTCTGAAGCCATTCTGACATGCTGTAGACAAAATGAAGCATTTTAAAGCCACAGCCTTAAAACAGCTGCAAGCTGGTGGAGAAGGCTTAGGCAGGGACACGCATAGTGCTCTACTGGTATGGATAGAGCCAGCATGATGTAGTGGTTTGAGCATTGGACTAGGACTCTGGAGGATAGGGTTTGAATCCCCACTCAGCCATGAAACCCACTGGGTGACCTTGGGCAAGTCACAGTCTCTCAGCCTCAAAGGACGGCAATGGCAAGCTCCCTCTGAAGAAACTTGCCATGAAAACCTCATGACAGGTTTGATTTAGGGTCACCATAAGACAGAAACAACTTGAAGGCACACAACAACAACAGAAACCAACTTGTATGAATGTTATTCTGTTGGAAAGCTGGTGGATTTTTTGGATGAGATTCGTTGGGATAAATGTGCTGTAACTAGATCACAAGGGATACTATTTTCCCATCTTTGCTTAGAATAATAGAATCATGCTATAACAGTATTTGTAGGGTGAGTGTGTGTGTGTGTGTGTGTGTGTGTGTGTGTGTATGTGTGTGTCTTTCTTTCAGAAGACTAGACAAGATTAAACAACCAGGACAATGCATGTTATGCTGTGAAAATCCTCTCTGAGTTCCAAATTACTGGTGCAAACATTCCCTCTCTTTGATCAATATGTGGTAAAATGTATGGCAAATTCTCTCTCTATCACTCTCTCTCTTTTTCTCTGTGGGGAAATTAACATCTCATTCACGAAGAAGAAAGGGATTGCACAAGTGTCAGATGTTCCAGCAGTAACAAGTCGCCTGGCTTGCTTACAAAGGCATTCAGGAAGCATAAGTGACACAATACACATTTCCACAAGTACTTTGCATCTGACAGCCAGTGGCTCCTCTGTCAGTGGGGTAGTGCATCTCTTCTGAGTTATAGTATGAAACTTTAAGGCAACTATCCAAAGTGCTGAAACCTATTCCCAAAATATGTGCAGCAGTACCAATAGCTTGCTGGATGTTCAGACTCAAAACCAGAGCAGATTCATCGTGTCACTGACATGGAAGCAACCAGCCATACATGTCCAGCTACACTACATTGCTTCTGTGCATGTGTGCATGTGTGTGTGTGTGCGTGTGCGTGTGCATGTGTGTGAGAGAGAGAGAGAGAGAGAATCAGACAGAGACAGAGAAAGGAATGAAAATGGTAAGGTTGATATGGACATATTTCCATATGGTGAAGGAAAGAACTATCAGATTTCATGATGACATTGCCTTGTCATGTTTGCCTGCTCCACTCATTGGAGATGCCTGCTGTGTTGTATTGCTTGCTGAACAGGCAATTTATTGTTTGGTATGCAGGTGCATTTCATTCAGTATTTGGCACTCTCGAAATTGGGGTCATGTGGTTCCCCATGTGTCATTTTATGTGCTCCTTGGGTTGTCACAGAATCACCTTTTGTCATGCCTGAAGATGAGTAAAGAATCTCAAACTCTTTTGCTGGCATCCACACCAAATGACAGTCAATCATTTCATACAGTTTAGCATAAGAGAATAAAAAGTCCAGTTGATGATACACCATATCAACAATGGCGTGCAGCAGGGTACATCAGCAGATCTGTCTTGTATTTTTTTCCTAGATGCTTCTTCAACTGAATTCAACTGAGTTCACAGAGCTGCATATGTGATGCCATGGTGCATGGATGTACATTATGCACAGAAGTGCATGGTCTCACCTTGTGCATTGTGCATACAGCTGCACCTAGACATCTGACTGCATATTTGACTTTGCAGCACTGGAATTTCCTATAGAAGCTGGGTTGCACGACTGTTTAGCAATTCTATGAGCATAAAGTTACACCTCACATTTCCATTAGCCATTCCTGGTATCTTGTTAACACAGATCTGGAGGAAATCATGACATACAAATACAAGAATCTACATTATACTGAGTCTGACCATTGTTCCAGTTTACTCAATATTTTCATCACAGACTGGCAGTTATTCTCTAGGATTTCAAACAAAATTCCTCCTTAGCCTGGCCTGAGTATGCCAGGGGCTTTCTGTGACCACAACATGACTTTACCATGCAGTTAGAGCAACTCCCAATCCATATGAAACCTAAGAACCTGGGTCAAGAATTGTTAGGGTAGTGGTTCACACTAGAAGAAAAGAGATTCCACCTAAAGATCAGGAAGAACTTATTGACTGTAAGAGCTGTTTGACAGTGGAACATGGAGAGCAGTGGAGTCTCCTTCTTTGGAGGTTTTTTAAACAGAGGCTGGATGGCCATCTATTGGGAGTGCCTTGATTCTGTTTCTTGCCTGGCAGGATGGGATTGGACTGGATGGCCCTTGTGATATCTACCAATTATGATTCTATGATCTCTTTCAACATTGAGAAATTTTTTGAAACAATTCTGTCTTTTGAAGAACAAAATAAAACAAAATAAATGCAACCAGCCAACCCTTCTATCTCAGCCTAACCTACCTACCAAGGTTCTTAGGAGGATAATGTGGTGAGGAAGAGTACTGTATATGCAGCATTGAGCTCCTTGCACAAAAAATGGGATATAATGTAGCACATGTATTCTTAAAATGCATAGGTTGTGTGTGTCTGTCTGCATGTATTTAAATATGCATGCATACAATTGCAAACCAGCCACAAACCAAGGAGACAGATACAATTCTCACTATTATTGCCTAGGATAAGTTCCAGCCAAGAATGAAACCCACAATATTCCTTTCTAATTGGCTACACCCAATGAGCCAACAGCTGGTCGGGCTGGATGGAATCACTATGTTCGTTATTATGTTCGTTATTATGTTTGTTTTAATTATTCTCTGTTATTTTTAAGATTTTTCTAGATTTTAACTGGATGCTTAGTTTAACACTTAGTTTAAAGGGAAGGGTGGGGTTTTGGAGTTTTTAGCTTGTATTCTTGATGTAATTTTAACAGTTGTAAGCTGCCTGATTTTTTTGACAGAGGGGCAGGGTATAAATAATTTTTATTATTATTATTATTACTATGATTCAGAGTTGACCCTACCAGGAAGCAGAGCAAAGAAGTCACCTCTGGCAGCAAATCTGGGGTGTAAGAAAAGGGCAGCAAATTGTTAATCTTTCACTCATTTATTACTAATTTGACTGCCAGAGCTAGGGAGAAGTGATTTGCTGTTGCACGTATCAAAATAACTTGGTTGGCTTGAGAGATAATTCATGTTGGTGCTGAAGGGGAGAGGATTTTCTGGTGTGTCCCAGGTACTCAAATATCTTGGGCAGCCATGCTATGAAACTTGATCATATTTTACTGAATCTAATTAATGATAGGATTATTTCAACCTTCACTTCTAAACAGCAGCACAAGGTTGGGTTGGGGTTTGGTTTTGGTTTTGGCCTGGGCAGGTCCAGAGCCCTCTTCAAACATGTTTCAAAATGAAGGGCCTCTCTGTTAATGTGTGCCAGCTCTCCTAATGCTGCCAGTTTCTATTTTAAGATATGGGGCAGAATGAACTGTGACACCAACATTGCTCAGCCCTCAGTCATCAAATTATATAATGTGTTTTGCATCATATAGTGCATTAAGAAGTCTCAAAACAGGGAGATAATCAAATCAGCGACTGCAAAATTATGATTCATGATGGATTCCTTTGTGCCAAAGAGATACACTGCATAGTTATGGACCCAGTGGGATTCCCCTCCCCACCGCCGTCCCAACTTTTGGAAAGCCATTCCCCATATCTCAAACCACAATGTTGTTTAAAAGATACTATATTGGAACTTTGCTCTCTTTTTTTAGGGGGAAAAACAGAACAGGAATTTTGAGTGGCATCAGATGATTTCTGGGTAGGGAAGTAAATATAAAGGTCTACAGGTAAGAATGAATAGTTTTACTATTTTCCTCCTTACTGCAAGAAAGTAATGGAAAATTGCGCAGACTTCTAAGACTGTGCAGTTTAGAACTTACTATGTGCAAAAATCCACACATTTGTGTGTGTGTGTGTGTTTGTATGTTTTGTTTTGGGTTTTTTTTGCATAGAAGACAATGCAGTCTGGATAGTCTGTCCAGAAGACAGGTTTCCTGCACAGAAAACATTTTCCATGCAGAAAGGTAAAAGGAATCTTCTTTTTGTGCAGAAATATTATTTTCTGCACAGTAAAACATTAATTCCTTTCTGTACAAAAAAAATGCTGGTTTCTGTGCAACCCTTCCCCCTGAGTCTGCACATAACAACTGAACTGTGAATATTCTTGAAAAAACTATGGAGTATAGCTGATATTCTATATCAGCTACTTATTAACATCTGTGTAACTAAGGTCCAAAACACACTGCAGAAATGATCCAGTTTGAGACTACTTTGGATGCCTTGGCTCAATGCTAGGGAGTTCTGGGAACTGTAGTTTTGTGAGACATTTAGCCTTCTCTGTCAGAGAGCTCTGGTGCCACAATGAACTACAATTCCCAGGATTCCCTAGCACTGAGCCAGGGCAGCTAAAGCAGTCTCAAAGATTATTTCTGCAGTGTGTTTTGGATCTAGGTAGCATCTCTTGGTCTGACCCACTCACAGCTCACCTTAAGATCCAGCAACTGGATCAAGTGATTCAGCTTCCATTTGAGGCCCTAGGATGGTGTTATTTCCAGCCTTTCCCCCAGCACTAAGTACATTTCACAGCCTCATTCTTTGGTGAGAGTGAAGTGAAAAGATCAACCTTGCATCCTGACTGGAAACTGAATGAGCCTCCAGTCTAGCTCCTGGCTCTTAAGGTAGGCTGGGCTGGCATTGTGCATTTGTGCAGTGGCATTTACAGTTGCTCCTCTGTATCCATACATATTTTTATCCAAATTTAAGCATCCATAGATTGAAAATATTCAAAAAATATATAAATTCCAACAAGCAAACCTTGCATTTGCCATGCTATATAAGGGGCACCATTTTGCTATGCCACTGTATTTAATGAGACATGAGCATGCACAGATTTTGTTATCCACAGGGGTATCCTGGAACCAAACCTGAGTGGATACCAAGGACCCACTGTACATAGTTTTACAGTAAGACAGCTATGAAATAACTAGACAAAATCCTAATGTGCAAAGACTTAAAACTGAACACTAAAGTTAGGAACATACAAGCCATTGTATTCTCCATCACTGTGTATGGATGTGAGAGCTGATCAGTGAGGAAAATGGACAGAAGGACATTTGAGATGTGGTGCTGGAGAAAACCGCTGAGGATACCATGGACATCCAAAAAGACAAAAAAAAATGAGTTCTAGAACAGATCAAGCCTGAACTCTCCCTGGAAGCATGATGACTAAACTGAGGCTATCTTCTCACCTCATGAGAAGGCATGACTTATTAGAAAAGATAATATTAGGAAAGGTAAAAGAAATAGAAAGAGAGGGAGACCACATGCCAAATGGATGGACTCAATCAGGGAGGTTTTGCAGGCCTTGAGCAGAGAGCTTGAGAACAGGGTCTTGGAGATGTCTCATTCACAGGGTTGCCATGAGTCAAGTTTGAATCAAAGGCAGGTAACAACAACAAACAGTAAAACTACTTGGTCTAGTGAATACATAACAGTTACTGATCCATAACTCTATATAGACTATAGCTTTATAGACTATAGCAAAGCCTATGACTGCATAGATCATGGAACGCCCTTAAAGACATGGGAGTGCCAACACATCTGATAGTCCTGATGAGGAATCTGTACTCAGGACAAGAGGCTACTGTCAGAACAGAAGACGGAGAAACAGAATGGTTCCCAATTGGTAAAGGGATCAGACAAGGCTGCATCATTTCACCTTACCTATTCAACTTATATGCAGAACATATTGTAAGGGAAAGCAAGCTTGGACACAGAAGAAGGAGGAGTGAAAATAAGAGGAAGAAATATCA
>CM034712.1:13809469-13819803 GCA_020142125.1 Phrynosoma platyrhinos
GCCAAATCTGTGTTAAAAAAAATCTCACCAACTATTCCTATATCCCAATTTCTTCTCAATTTACACTCTTCCCTTTCTCTCTGTCAGTGAGTGCTGTACACAATGCACTGGATTAAATACACGCACACAGAGAGAATTGGAGATAAAATCTTGGAAATAAAATAAATGAAACACACATACACACAGATCTAATAAATATTTTATATTTCTTCATAATGAGCCCTGTTTGCATCATGAGCAGTGCAACATGCAAAGCAATACTAGTAAACAAGTGGGAGATGCGGGGGGGGGGCAATATTTCCTGAACAAATACAACTCAAACGATATTGTTTATGGCGCTGATCCAAAACCAGTCTGAGCACTATCAGTTTTGGCACTTCTCCTGTCAAGCACCATAATGGCACGTGCCGCTTTTCACTCCACAATCTGTCATTATTACTGCTAGACGAAATCCTTCTTCATGTGGAGAAATAAATTGGCTGATATTTTGCTTTTCTGGTCACATAGCCTTCCAGCATATAGAGTGTTTTGTTGCAGAGTTACAAATAATCTGATCCAATCCTTTTCCTCCTCCCCCCCCTTTTCACTTTTTCTACTCTTCTATTTGTTATATATAAGGACACCTCCCTGAGTTCCACTTATGTGAATTTCAACCAAGGTTTTGGAAGTCTAAATAACCTGATCTTGTTTCAAAAGCAGTGGCAGTGGGTGGCTTCCATGTCTGTGGCATGGTGAATTTGCTGGGGTTTTTAGTTTGAACATTGTGCTGAATCTCAGTTGGGAGGGATGGGATTTAGTATATTGCACATTGGAGCCAGCATGGTGTAATGGTTTGAGCACTGGATTATGACACTGGAGACCAGGGTTCAAATCCCAGCTTAGCCAAGCAAATTCACTAGGTGACCTTGGACAACTCACACTCTCTCATTCTCAAAGGATGGCCATGGCAAAACCCCTCTGAAGAGACTTGCCAAGAAAGTCCCAAGATAGGTTCACCTTAGGGGGGGCATAAGTCAGAAATGATTTCAAAGCACACAATAACAACAAATGTTTATGCATTATCTGAGTTGGCACCAAAAAAATTAATTTTGGGATCTTTCTGAACTAGAAAGTGCTGAAGAAAGTTGTGGAATGTGTTAAAATTTTTAAACAATCCTGCAATGTTTGCATTATGTAGCAACCACAGTTTCATAATGTAGAAATGTACATCATTGTTCCCTGGTGGCATTCAGAGAATCGTTGAAACTTAGAATTGAAAGGCACCTCAGGAGCCATATAGATTACTTCCATGCAGTCATACACAACTAAACAACTTCTGAAAGATGGTCATCCAATGTCTGCTTTGAAACATCCAAAGGAGGAAAGTCCTCCACCCTCCAAGGATATCTATCTCACTCTTAAAGAGTTCTTACAGAAGAGCTCTGCTTAACATTTAGGTGGAATCTCTTTTCCTGTAATTTGAATCCATTGGTACATGTTCTAGTCTCTGAAACAGCAGAAAACAAACACTGTCCACCTTCTACATGTCATCCTTTCAAGAATTTAAGCAGGACTACCATGTTATTTTTTCAATCTTGCCTTCTCCCAGGTAAACCTTCCTAGCTTCTGTAATGGCTCCAGTCCTGCTCCTGAATATCACTGAGCTGCAGTATAGAGTGATATCCAGGTCTCAGGGTAGAAAACATATTTGCACAATTGTGTGAATGGGACAGAATGTAATAGGCTCCAGAAAGATGCCAGATACCACAGATGCCTTAAAAAGTTGCTGAAAGAAGAAAGGGTTTAGCCTACTCCAGGGCTAAGAGAAAGACACACTCACATGCCTTGCCGAAATAAGATAAATGCATTGTATGAACAGACCTCTAGGATCTGAGCCATTGTGTTTCCCATACAGTTAAACAAATAGAGATTCTTCAAGTAGTCAATCATTTTTTTAATTCCCCTTCTCCTCGGTCTGTCTCTCAGGCACATGTCTTCCTCTCAATATCCAGTGTAAGCAAGATTTAATACTCTTGTGACAATATACCTTTAGAAACCACTGATGGGAAAGCAAGATGCTTCTGATATTGCTTCAAGGGACATGATACCAGAGATTTTAACTCAATTTCTTCATCTCCACCTGCCCCGGTGTTCTCATTTTCTTTTAATTCTTCCCACATCATCCAACCCTTGGGTGAATCTAGGGAAGTAAATCTTTGATGATTTCATCTCACATGAAAGGACAAACAATTGTGATGCTTTTCTCCCTGAAATAAGAAAAGAAGAATATTCCTCCATGGTATTTCCCCTTTATTCCAGTGACCCAAATACCTTGGAAAACATTGCAGAGGAAGTATTCTGCATAAACCCTTGGGATTTTTTTCCCCAACAGTTCTGTTTTCTATATGGGAAGCAACATTTTATGTGCAGAAAAAAAAGTGTGTGGGGAGTATAACTTTTCCTTTAACTGTAATTCCTTCCCAACACTTTGGGGTGCTTGAATATTGTGGGGAAATTGTGCAATATTCTTGGTTATTTGTCATTGTTCCCAATGACTTTCCCCATCTTGGGTTTACCTCATAGTTGCCATACATTGGAAATTACCTGAAGGCACAGTGTGACATAGTGGTTTGAGTGTGGAACTACAACTCTGGAGACCAGGATTCAATTCCCCCCTCAGCCATAAAATCCATTGGTTGACCTTGGGCAAAGTCTCTCAACCTTAGGGGAAGGAAATGACATACCTGCTCTGAACAAATCTGGCCAAGAAAACCATATTATATGTTCATCTTAGGGTCACCATTAGTTGGAAATGACTTGAAGGCACACAACAACAACAACAATCTGTCTACAATGTTCTTCTAATTATGAGAGGGGAGATGGATCACACCTGCAAAGTGTGATGTTGTGTGCTTGTTTCTGCACTATATAACCCATCTTTTGTGAGCCTTGTACCCTAGCCTTCAGAATCATGTCCCTTGAAGCAATATCAAAACCATCTTGTTTTCCCATCAGTGGTTTTTAAAGGTACATTGTCACAAGAATATTAAATCTTAGCTACCCTAGCCCTGGCTCCTTGTATGTATACCCAGTAATGGGGAATTTGATCCGTAACCATGGTATGGTTTGGATAAAGCTAGTTTGGGAATCCAGTTCTATCATTGGCTGTAAAAGGGTGCTGGACCACATCAGCCAAAGGACTGGAATGCTTCTCTGCTCTGTTTCATCTACTGCATCATTTACCACCTAGAAAGCTTTTCTTATAGCAGTAATGTGTGTCAGTGTTCAAAACTGAAAATTTTGGGGGGTGATTTGGAACTACACCCAGTTCTAACAGAAGACAACTATTCCAGACCTTGCTTCATCTTTGGTCTCAAAATATCCATGCTGAAAATTGGCACACCACTTTTTTACAGTTGAGTATAACAAGCACTTGTCACTCACTGTTTGCATCAAACACTAATGGATTTTCTTTGAAATTTTCTGCTGCAGGAACAGGACCTTAATGACTGTCTGGAGTTAAACACATGAAAATTCCACACTTATCATGGATATAGTTCTATCAATGATCTGAAAAAAAATCATAAATTAGAGCTATGATCCTGTAAATTGTCAGTTTACAACACAAAAGAACAATCTTTCAAGCAACAGGGACAAAAAAATATGTTCAAATTTTGGGAAGTAAATTGGGCCAAGAAATTTCAGTAGCCCCACATAAAAGGAGTAGAACAAGTACCAAAACAAAGGTGGGGATTGCACCTCCCAGAATTTTGATGAACTCTGGCATCTGGAGCTGGTAGGATCTGCCATTCAATCACATTTGGGTGGCTACAGAATTCCCATCCCCATCCCAAAATAAAACAGGCATCATTTAGGGGGGGAAATGTTCATGGTTTGCCAAAATCTTTTCATAGGTTTTGCAAAACCCGCAAGAAACTTCAAATCTATCCTCATCACACACAAAAAACACAAGCAAAGATGTAGAGAATTTAAGTTTCCTTTCTCAAAATTCAAGATATTTTAAGCATTCTTCACAGTCCCCTTGAAGGTTGCTAGAAGGTTTCCTTGAGCTGAATTCTTTGGAATGGATGGTAGAATTCTTGCCAATCCCAGTGAGCATTGGAGGAGAGCATGTAGTCTAATTCTTCCAAAGTAAATTATTTATAACCCAAGAAGAGAGGTGACACAGGGTGGGAAATGGTTTTGTTCACTGCAGTGGTTTTCTCCCTCCTTTCTGTTCTCTGAAGTTTGGAAATAAGTGAATCAATTTCACCTTTGCAGATCAGCTTCCCTTTCTGTGAGCTTGTCAAAATAATTGACCTTTTATAAACACAAACCCAGCCTCACTTGTATGTAATAATGCCTGCAGGAATCTTAAACAAATGGAAATGGCTATCAGCCAAGTCCATGTGCCTATCTCTCTCTGCATGTGTGTGGCTCACTTGGGCCTATTAATTTAAGAATGTCTCATTAGCAAATGTCCACAGGAGAAAGTTGTCCTCGGAAGTCCCAGGACCATGCTTCCATGCATCATTAATAAAGAGCAAAGCGCTGAAGGACTTTCCACAACCTATGTGGTGAACCATTTAGAGCCAGGTAGAAATCCTCCAAGGAAACATATTATAATGTATCTGAGCAATAAAAGAGGAATGTTGTATGGCTTAGCTTGTCAGTGTCTTTCACTGTACAATATGGGCAAAAATCAAGCCTTTGTTATTTCATGAAACTGCTGCCTTGGGTTGTAAGGAAAGACAGTCATGCCTAACAAAATTGTTGTTGTTAACTGACTTTGAGTTGACTTTGACTCATGACAATTCTATGAGTGAGACACCTCCAAGCACCCATCTTCAACTGTTCTACCTATGTCCTAGGAGTCTGTGGCCTCCCTGATCAAATCTATCCAACTAGTATACAACCTTCCTTGCATTCTCCTCCCCTCCTATTTTCCTAGCATTATTGTTTTTTCTGTTGAGTCAGGTCTTCTCAAGGTGTGGCCAAAGTACGACAACCTGAGTTTGGTCATCTTGACTTCCAAGGATTGCTCAGGTCTGGTATGCTCAAAGACCCATTTGTTTGACTTTCTGGCTGTCCATGATATCCTCAACAGTCTTCACCAGCACCTCATCTCAAATGAGTTTATTTTCTTTCTATCTGCTTTCCTCACCATCCAGCTTTCACATCTATATGTAGTGATGGGGAATATAATGGCTTGAACAATTCTGACTTAAATGCTCAGCTGTATATCTTTGAACTTTGGAATCTTGTCTAGTTCTTTCTTATTTGCCCTTCCAATTCCTAGTCTTCTTATAACTTCTTGACTGCAGTCTCTGTTCTGATCAATGATAGATCCAAGGTGTGGGAAATATTTAATTATTTCAATTTCTTCATTACTGAGGTTGAATTTATGTAAAGCCTCTGTGGCCATTCTTTTCTTTTCTTAATGTTCAGTAGTAACACTCCCCTAGCAAAATAAGCAGTCTTAAAAAGGGAAATTGCATTGAAAATATCTACTCTGCGCAAAATATTTCACATTCATCCCCACCAAATGTGATCAAATGAATTATTTAAACCTGGTCAATGCTTTAAGAGTGTAATGTAGGTGGAAATTTGATCTGGCCAATCCAAGGACAAGCAAAAACATGCACCCCAATGCAACCAAACAGTAGTGTATTCTTGTATGTCAGGGGGTTGGACTGGATGAACCTTGGGATCTCTTCCAACTCTATGATTCTAGGAGTCCATGTTTCTACTTTTCACAGCAATGCTAACTGTCAAGGGAAGGCTGATCACACCTTCCTATAGCACCTTGCTCAGTAGAAGCCCAGACCTCAGTCTCTATAGATTTTCTAGTTTGCTGTTGTGGCAATATTACCATGATCACAAATGAGAATACAAAGAAGTTGCAATGTACTAAATGTAATTTACATCAGAATTGACCAACAACATGTCATATTTTTTTTTTATTTTCTAAGTGAAAATTTATCTACATCTTCTGTTCATATTTTCAATTGTCCATATTTTGTGGAATTGTCCTAGTATACACATTTTGTATATGTTTTCTTCATCATCTGAAGTCTGTTGATATGTATTTTTTAACTTTATGTGTTTTAGACATTCTTTCATTTTGTAAGGGAAAAAATCCTGATTTTGTGCCTGTGAACCATTCTGAAGGCCAAGAAATACATGAATTTCTGAATCAAGATGCACTTGGTCATGCAGTAAGTCTCAGGAGGTGCAAAATGGATAATTTAAATGAGAATCTCAAAGCCACCAGAATTCTTATCCGTTTCCAGTGAAGGGCAAATTGACTTGAAAGAGTGCAGATGAGTTTAAAATAAATGGAATAACTTAACATTTCCATAAGAAGGACTAAACCATTTCTGGCAATGCAGAGAATATTCATATGTAAGAAATCCTAAATAATTTTGGATTGGCTCTGTTGAAATACTACTGGGGGGGGAGATGCTCTTTTCAGGAATACCAAGAAATAAATCAAAATACAGATTGATTTCAATACATCTTTAGACAGAGATTCTTCTATCTTGCTATAATATCTCCTCCAGGGCAATGTGTTCAAATGTAACTGTTTTATTCAATATAGTGTTTAAAGATAAAAGGATAGTAATCCAACAACAGCACAATGTTGCAAGTCATCAAAATATAGAAAGAAAGAGGGAAAAAAATATCTGAAAAACATTCTTTTCACGTGCAATGACTGCCAAACACTGTACTTTCCTGATCAAAACACTATAGGTCCCAAAGCTTCTCTTTCCCATGGTAAGATTTGGGGGTTGCTCCTGCGTTACTTCTTGGGAGACTTGGGGCCATGTTCCTTTAAAACTGACTTCATTGCTTGTAGTCTCTTTTTCAACTAATCCCCAGCCCTGGGTGTTGGAAAAAGACACCTGGGGGCTAAGGAAAATTTTGTGTGCCCTAAATTCCCCACCTGCATTGTTAATAAAAAACATTTTAAAGTCAAAATGACACCTACTCCTCTAGTAGATTTGTGGGCAGTGGTGGTGGTGGGTAATCTCACCATGTTTTTGGCAGTAGCAATTGTGGTTCCCATGTTAGTGGGATGGTGAATCCAGTCCACATTTTATATAGCTTTAAAATCACTATCCAGGGTGCTGAAACTATTGGTGCATTCAAGTTCAGCACCTTGGAGAACCATCCAAATCCTACCACCCCACTGACCTGGGAACCGACAGCCATCACTGGTTCAGGGATCTCTCTTTGGTTTCCTGAGACCTGTACATGCCTTTCTTCACACCTGGAATAATCTCATGTCCATATCTGCATGTGGGAAAAGGCCAAGGGTTTTTTTTTTGTTTTTTTTTAAAGGGAGAACTCATGAGCATCTGTAAGCACCATATGCTAACAGAATTCCACATGCTAATAGATGGCCATTTGTTTATTGCATATTAACAAGTAAGAGCTCTTTGACAGTGAAATACACTTCCATGGGGTGTGGTGAAGTCTTATTTGGAGATTTTTAAACAGAGGCTGGATGGCCATCTGTCGGGAGTGCTTTGATTGTGTATTCCTGCATGGGAGGAGGTTGGAATGGGTGGCCCTTGTGGTCTCTTTCAACTCTTTGATTCTACGATTTTGTGATTCGATAAGCTTTCATAGACTTGGTCTACTTTCTCAGATGAACAGAATGCATCTTACTCCATGCATCTGAAGTTCACTCCATGCCTTTTAGGAAATAGAACAAGTGTATGAAAACTTATGCTACAACATCTTTCAATCAGTCAGTCTCAAAGGTGCAACAAGATCCCTTTACGTACTGATATTCGAAACTAACACAGGTATATCTTTGAATTATGCTTTCATTTTTATTGTCTTATCATTTGGGATATCATTTAGGAACTTGTCTAAGAAACCTAAAGAAAATGGTCCAGCAATTATGTTCCCATGGAAACACACCATCAGGCTACTCACACTCTTTTGTCAAACCCAAAGCACTGACCAGGTATTCCCATAGAAAAACTCACAGTGTTAGCCCTATTCACAGAAATTTAATATATGAAATCTCATGAAAACATCAGAATATGTAGATATATTATCTTCAGCTATCTTGGCCTCCCTGCTCAAGTCTAACCATCTAGCATGTGGCTTTCCTCTTTTTCTACTGCCATTTTTCCCTAGCATCATTGCATTTTCTAATAATTCATGCCTTCTGATGATGTGGCCAAAATACAACCGTTTCAGTTTAATCATCTTGACTTCCAGGAAAAGTTTGGGCTTGATCTGCTCTAGAACCCATTTGTTTGTCTTCTTGGTCATCTCATTCTTAACATTCATCTCCAGCACCACATCTCAAATGCATTGAGTTTCTTCTTATCTGCTTTTTTCACTTTTCATCTCTCACATCCATACATGGTAATGAGGAATACAGTGGCTTGGACGATCTTCACTTTAATGTTCAGAATTATATCGTTATCTTTTTGATCTTGTCCATTTCTTTCATAGCTGCCCTCCCCAATCCTAGTCTTCTTCTAATTTCTTGACTGCAATCTCCATTCAGAACAATATTTTATCCTAGGTATTGGAACTCTTTGACTATTTCAGTTTCTCATTATCTAGTATCTTGTAGATCTTTTGTAGTCAATATTTTTGTTTTTTGTTTTTAATGTTCAGCATTATGCCTACCTTTCCATTTTCCTCTTTGATCATCTTCAGTAATTGTTCCAGGTCTTTCTTGGTTAGGGCTAATAGCATTGTGGAGTAATACACTCCTAATTGATCCATATTTGTTATCCCTATTTAGTCGTTATTGTGGTGCCATTGCCACAATCTTAACTGGGGCCCAACCTACTTTTCATGGCATCAGCCTCATTGAATAAAGGAGGTCTCCTGCTGGGGAACAGGGTGCAGATAGTTTATATTTCTACCTCCCTCCCACTTTCCAGTTAAACATAGGGTCCTTGTCACACTTCTGCATTTCAGCCTAATTCACTGGTGAGAAGAGATGGAAACATTGATCACCAGCAGAACAGATCTACTCTCAGTGTGGCTGATGCCAGGGAAAGAAGGTTGTGGAGGAAGTCAATGAGAGATATGCTACTTAGTTACACATAGCAAAGTAGGTGGCCTCTGTAGAATTCTTGCCAATTTTTCCATGTTCTGGAAAGATTATGTTGTTGGCAGGAAGTTAAACTGCACTACCATTCAAACGTCATGCATTATAAACCCCTGGGATACAAGACTCATAAAGACCTCTGCTGATCAATGCACATTCCCCGGAGGCACCAACTGTCTGAAAATTCAGCACATCTGTCAGCACTTATATCTAGCCTTGAATATTTCTTTCCTTATTCTTTTTCAAATCCCTCAGGTAAAATATGATGTTGCAAACTCAATAAACACCAGTCAAATCACGGAAGCACAATCTATCGTTTAAGGAGAAATCTATAGTCTTTCATCTGTTTCCCTAAATCTTGATTGAAATGGAGTTCTCCAATACACGATATAAAAGGATTTTCATTGAGCTGTCCACAGTGACAGCATGAGACTTCTTTCTTGAGTTCTTAACAGTAAATTGAGGGTGCAGGGTATTACATTTAGAGTTAAAATTATATTCCTCCCAACATATGTTGCATTGCCTCTGTCAATACTAACAGTTCAAAAGGGAATTAGAGAAATTTATGGATGAGATAACACTATCAATGGCTTCCAGTCATGATAACTATATACTTTCATAGACAGCATGCTTCTGAACACCAGCTGATGAGATGTATGAGCAGGAGGGTACTACTACATTCCCATCATGCTGTGAGCTTTCCAGAGGTATTTCAACTAGATAGGCCTTTGGTCTGTTCCAATATGGTGCTTCTTATATTCTTAATATTCTTTACTCTCCATAGGGATTGGAGGTATCCTGGTCACTTTGCCTAGGAGAGGCAAGTGTGACTTACCCAAGGTCACCCAGTGAGTTTCCATGACTGAGCAGAGATTTCAATCCTGGTTCCAGAGTCCTAGTCCAGTGCTCAAACCACTGCACCAAACTGAATCTCAGATGTTTTTATCCTGCTCTTTTATCAGGAGATCTCAGGCTGGCAAACAGATAAAAAAAAATTACACAATATCAAATGACAATCAATAAATAATTTAAGCAAAATATGAATGTATTTAAAAATTCAGACAAATTTAAAAAAAAACTTTAAAATCTAAAAGTGTGAAAAAACATCTCAATGCTTTAAAGGGAAATTAGACCCTAGAGGTTATAATAAAAGGCATGTCTGATCTTGGTGCCAGAATTAAACCAATGTTGGTGCCATTTGGTGCCACATCCCATAAATGTTTTTTGTGGGTTTTTTTTGGGCTGTGTGGCCATGTTCTAGAAGAGT
>CM034712.1:13827204-13839652 GCA_020142125.1 Phrynosoma platyrhinos
TCTGTGTACACAGTTGTCCCAGCACAGAAACAGAGAGCCAGGTAATGCAGGGAGGTTGGTGTAGCACCCAGGCCAGGATACTTAGGGCTGCCTCTGGAGTGGCCAGTGCAGTCAAGGTCAAGATGGCTATTCATCTCATTTCCACTATCAGAGCTTTTGTAGAAGAGTTGCAGAGGAATATGAGATGGGGGGTTGCAGTTACACTCGTGTCCTACTGGAGGGCTTCCCTGAACCAATTGGTTGGCCACTGTGTGAATAGGAAGCTGGATTGGAAAGGCTCTTGGGTTGATCCCACATGGTTCTTCTTATATTCTTATGAGCAAATGGATCCCATCAGTTTCTTTTCATGGTGCATCTGTTCTGCCACCAAGGCATGGTGCACTTAAGAGGTATATTGGTCATTAACTGCTGTAACAATAGCAACATTGACCCCCTCCCCTTTGGAATTTTTCTCCGCTTTCTCAGATTTCAGCTGCCCTCCTGTTTCTTTCCCTTCCTGCTGCCTGTCAGATCAGCCAGGTAAAATGCTTCTTAAGCTGCCACCGCTGATCTATTTGGTTTTGGAACTGCCTTCTCATAAAGGCTAAGCTGTGGCATCCCAGCTGAAATAGCATGTTTGAAGAAACGAGGATGACCAGCTGTGTGCTCTAATAGGTCTGCAGATTACACTTGCCCACTGGAGACGAAAATATGAGAGATGGTTGCTGCAGTTACTTGGGCCACATTGGCTGGCTGCAGCGCCTGCCTTTTGATGTTGGATTGCCTCTGAGTTTCAATCCTTCATGCAGAGTATGCAACTTAACAATAATCATTCTCAGATGCAGATCTTCAAGGAATTTCAAAACAAGCTGCTGGAACAGGACTTTGAACTGGCAGAGCTATGTTTAAAAAGTTTTTAATACCTGGGCCCAACTTTTTTTTAAAAAATTGTTTCTTTCTGGGTTAAAACTGAAGCACATCTCACTCTCATCTGGAAAGAGATGTCCTCATGTTTGCTTACACATCATCCAATAGAAGAGGCAGTCTCCTTCTTTGACACTTGTTTATGCAATTTCTGCGAATACCCCAAACCTTTGTTCAGGCATTCAGGATGAGACCTTTTAATAGGTGATCTTAATAGATTAAAAGCTGGGCCAAAGCTAACAAAATGGATTTCAACACAGAGAAATGTAAGGTACTGCACTTAGGGCAAAAAAAATGAAATGCATAGATATAAGATGGGGAACATCTGGCTTGATGAGACTACGTGTGAAAGGGATCTAGGAGTCCCAGTAGACCATAAGCTGAACATGAGTCAACAGTCTGATGCTGCAGCTAAAAAGTCCAATGCAATTTTAGGCTGTATTAATAGAGGTATAGTATCTAGATCAAGGGAAGTAATAGTGCCACTCCATTCTGCGTTGATCAGACTCCACATGGAATACTGTGTCCAGTTCTGGGCACCACAATTCAAAAAGGATGTGGAGAAACTGGAGCATGTCCAGAGGAAGGCACCTAAAATGGTGAAGGGTCTGGAAACCATGTTTTAAGAGGAGAGGCTTAGGGAGCTGGGTATGTTTAGCCTGGAGAAGAGACAGTTAAGAAGTAATATGATAGCCCTCTTTAAATATTTGAAGGGCTGTCATACTGAGGAAGGAGCAAGCTTGTTTTCTGCTGCTCCAGAGAATAGGACCTGGAACAATGAACGCAAGCTATAGGAAAAGAGATTCCACCCAAACATTAAGAGGAACATCCTGACAGTAAGAGCTGTTTGAAAGTAGAAGACACTCCCTCGGAAAGTGGTGGAGTCTCCTTCCTTGGAAGTCTTTTAACAGAGGCTGGATGGCCATCTGTTGGAGATGCTTTGATTTTGAATTCCTGCATGGCAGGGGATTGGACTGGATGGCCCTTGTGGTCTCTTCCAACTCTATGATTCTATGATTCTATGAATGCATTTGTGGTGCTTTTTCTCTGCACCTATTAATGATAGTTCAGGAAACAACCAAAGTTTGAAAAAGTCTGTTCTTGTTTATTTCCAAATGACTTATCCTAGAATACTCTAAACAGTATGTCCAATGGCCATGCTGGCTGGAATACTCTGGGAGTTGTCCTCCAAATTTAACTTTCTATGGTCCAAAACACACTGCAGAAATAATCCAGTTTAAGACCATGGCTCAGTGCTAGGGAATCTTGGGAACTGTGGCACCAGAACTCTCTGAGAAGATTAAATGTCTCTCAAAATTACAGTTCCCAGAATTCCCTAGCACTGAGCCATGACTCATGGTGATCCTGTGGATGAGGCATCTCCAAGAGCTCCATTGCTCTGCTTAGGTCCTGTCAATTCAGACTTCCCTAATTGTTATAGCCATCTAGTCTGTGATCTGCCTCTCTTTCTATGGCCTTTTACCTTCCCTAGCATTATTACTGTTGTAAGCTGCCCTGATTGGGTTACCAAAGGGCAGGATATAAATAAATTTTATTATTATATTATTATTATTATTTTCTTTTCTAGAGAGCCATGCCTTCTCATGATGTGGCCAAAGTACAACAGCCTCAGTTTTATCATCTTGGCCTCCAGGGCAGAATTCAGGCTTGATCTTTTTCAAGGACCCATTTGTTTGTCTTTTTGGCCATCTACGCTATCCTCAACACTCTTCTCCAGCACTACATCTCAAACGGGTTGATTTTCCTATTTGCTTTTTCCACTGTCCAGCTCTCACATCTGTACATGATGATAATAATAATAATAATAATAATACGGTTTATTTATATACCGCCCCTCTGGCAAGCCAATCGAGGCGGTGAACAACAATGTATTACAACAAATTAAACAACAATATATTACAACAAATTTAACAAATTAAACAGTATCAACAACAATATATTACAATGATGGAGAATACAATTGTCTGGATGATTCGGCTATGTTCAAAATGTTAAAAAAACAAAACAACATCTGTAGATCTGTATGTCTGGCCACCAAAAAGGAAATTGTAAGAAAAGTGGAGGTGTGTGTATGTGGATGCATTTTGGAAGAAGTCTTCCGGTGGTCTCTACAAGTTTCAAAATGTTGTTCTTTACTTATGTAAGGCTTACCTGACCCTGCTGTTTCATTTCATCTGTGTATATTGATAGTTTTGTGTAAAAAGGTTTGCTGAAACCCATTGAACTGCTCTCCTTTATTTGTGGTGGTGTAAGAGCCTATAACTATTCTTCCCATGTAATTTATGCCTCTGATACCAAATTTTCCATTCAAGAAGTAATGACCAGGAAAAGACTGACTTTCTTAACTGAGATATACCTCTACCTTCCCTTGTGGCAAAGAGACTCTCAATTCTGGATACCCAACCCAGTGTTCACTGCCTCCCCTCCTCCCATAATGCAGGTGTATATCAAAAGGATGTGTAGATAGAAATGCAGCTATTAACCTTTATGCCGGGCATGTTCCCAAACACTTGGCGATAACACGCTCCCATTGCATGCTGCTTATGATATGCAAGTAATTCCAATTAATGGTAATGGCAGTTCTGTGAACATTCAGTGCAATGATATGGCCCTTAAACTCCTGGTACAACAACCTTCATTGTCTACTCTTCTGCATTTGCATAAGCAATTAACATCTCATTAATGCCTCATTAGGAAGACGGCGGCATGTGTGTTAAGAGAAAGGGGGAGGGTGTAGGAGGCAAACCCACCCTTCCCTGGAAACACCATCCGAGCATCCAAGTCAATTGTTGGCTTACTTCTGGACAGCAATTTCAACAGATACACGCACATGGAAAGACGCACCATGATATCAACAGGCGTGGAGGTGTTAGACTGCTCTTGTTCCAACCTCATTGGTAGCATGAAAAGTATACGGAATGTTTCCAATTAAGGATGAGATATGTTGGCAAAGCTTGATCGTGCCGGAATGGAGAACGGGGAGAGTTCTGCCGAACACCTGCCCATAATAAGAAGCCTGGCTTGAGCTTTTGGTTGCAATGTGAGAAATGAAATGAAATTAACCACGCACAGACGTAATGCTCAACATATGTGCAGCCTTCCTTCTAAGTCATTTTTAAAGCACACCCCTTAAAGCTTTCCTAGATCAGGGTCACCATGGGCTGTCAGTCCTTTGCTATGTATAAAGCCCTACATGGCTTGGGTCCAAGTCATTGGAGGACTGTATCTCCCTGTATGAAACCATTAGTATTTTAAGATCTTCTGAAGAGTGCCTTCTCTCTCTCCTAGAACCTTCTTGGGCTCATTTGGTGGAGGGAAAGGAGGACACATTCTTGGTGGCTGTTCCCAGACTTTGAAACTCCCTCCTCAGAGAGACAAGGATGGCCCTGTCCTTTCTTTTATTCTGGCGATAGGCAAAAATGTTTCGTGCCACCAGGCCTTTATAGATGGTTGAGATCAAGCTCTCAATGCTGTGTGGTGCTGGCTTTTGAG
Organism: Phrynosoma platyrhinos; assembly: GCA_020142125.1. Lineage (NCBI taxonomy): Eukaryota > Metazoa > Chordata > Lepidosauria > Squamata > Phrynosomatidae > Phrynosoma > Phrynosoma platyrhinos. The sequence goes on from CM034712.1 coordinate 13,831,621, forward strand.
GTTTTAAAGGTATGTATATAGTTTTATTTTTATTGTTTTATTGTGTTTTAATATGTACTGTTTTAAAGTGCTTTTATCTTTTGATTGCATTTCATTCTTTTAATGAGTGATGTTTTAATATTGTACTAGTTTAATTCTATTTCAAGGGGCACTTTTGTATGTTTTTAACTGCACTGTTTTAATTTGTAAGCTGTTTTGTGTCCTAATTTGGGGGATGGGGGGAGGAGGAAGAAGAAGAAGAAGAAGTAACCTTTTTCTACAGACCCTATGCCAATAGAATCTAGCTGCTTTTGCTTAGCTTGTATCAATTTATGGACTGGAATGTGGACATTCTTTAGAATCTACACTTTTCAGCCGATCTTTAAAACAAAAGAGCCTAAAAAACTGTGTACAGTTGAGGAAAGGCTGCATAAAAATAATTATATTAGTAAAGGGTAAGTGCACTGGGAAGCAGCTTGACGAAAACAGTATAGAAGACTACACATTGAAAATGCAGAATAGGAAAACTGTGCACAAAAATGGATAGGCCATTTGTTTAAAAAAAAAATGTAAATGGGTGCAGAAATAGGATGCAAAGAAAGGAATGGTCAAATATGAAAAAGTGTGCAAAATCAAAAATGGCATGATTGGGCCACCCCTAGATAAGATGAAGACCTGGGCGGCAGGAAATCCTTTTCATTGTGTAGGCATGTCAAAAATATACCTAATGCAAACACTGTATTTTCATTTCATGTACGGTGTTCACTGTATGTGTTATTTAGGTTGTCCTCCAGTTGGAAAACCTCTGACCTAAGTGGTCTTTTATAGTCATCCCTAATTAAAATTGAAGATACCATGGACAACCCAACAAATGGGTCCTAGAACAAATCAAGCTGGAAATCTTCCTGGAAGCCAAGATAATCTAGTTGGGGCTGTTGTACTTTAGATACCTAATGAGAAGGCAGGACTCATTGGAAAAAGACAACAATGCTAGGAAATGTGGAGGGATGTAGAAAGAGAGGAAGACTGCATGCTAGATTGATGGACTATTAAGGAGGTCACAGGTATGAATTTACGGACCTAAGCATAGCAGTGGAGAACAGGTAGTCTTAGCAATGTCTCATCCACAGGGTTGCCATGAGTCGTGATCAACTTGAGGGCAGTTAACAACAACAACAAAACAAACAAACAAACAAACATGGAAGCATCATGTAGTGCTTTAAGCATTGGACTGCAACTCTGAACACCAGGATTCGATTCTCCACTTGGCCATGGAAATCCACTTAGTGACCTTGATCAAGTCATGAACTCTCAGCCTTAGAAAGCCCTGAGACAAGTTTACTTCAGGGTCAACATAAGTTGGCAATGACCTGAAGGCATGCAACAACAAAATATGTAATATATCACTCCATTCTCAGTATGCAGTAGATTGCTGTGTTACCTTCTAAGGCACAGTGGGAAGAGTGCAGCTGTGTTTTTGGACAACAATTCCTATCATTCCTGAGCATTCCTCATGCTGCTGTCTGGGGCTATGGGATTTATAATTCCACAATATTTGAATGGCCCCAGTCTCCTTTCCCCATTCTAGGATCCTTTAGTCCTCTCAAAAATGTTGCCAAAGCCACATTAGAGTAAATCTGCACCTGGGGAAGGCTATTGTCAGATATGTGTGTGTGTGTGTGTGTGTGTGTGTGTGTGGTAGATGTGTCACAGGATATAAGCCAACATTCTGGAGAAGAGTCAGGCTGTAAATTGGAAAATAATAATAATAATATAATAATACATTTTATTTTTATACCCCCCATTGGTAGTCCAATCCGGGCGGTTTACAGCATAACAATTACATATAACATAAAACAACATTTTCCCTCCCACTTAGGCTAGGCCCGATGGAGATGGGCCTGCATCTCTCCCCCAGATGTCAGATGGAAAATGTAATTATTCAATTTCAGCACCGTGTCTGAGAGGGAAATGTGCCATTCCAGCACATTCTGTAGCTTATTTGTGCTATTATTTCAATTTGTAGCACACACTTATCTCTCTCTCTCATTCTTTTTCTCACTCACTCACTCATTCACTCACTGTGCAAGGAATTAACAGCTGCTGCATCAAATGCGGCTGCTCCAAAAGCCTCCCAAGAGGATGTGATACCAAGTTGTTCATATACTTCCTAGTATTGTTTTTCCTCCATTATGTGCTGCAGAAGACACATTCCTACAAAAACAGGCCTCTCTATTGCACATGTGATTCTTCCTTCCTTTATTCCTAAACATAACCTTTCTTGTTCCCTTGGAACCACATCCTTGGTCCAAGAAAGATGGGAGGCTGGTCTCCAGACTAAAGTGGTTTCTTGTATGACCCAGACCCCAGGGCCAAAGCGCAAGATGGACAACATTCAGCCCATGGCTCATCAGTAGTCTTCACCTGTATTTCTAGGGGCCAGACCCCACTGGATCATTGGATCACCCCAAAAATATTTCTGCAAAAAACTGAATTGCCCCTTCTAGAAGCAAAGATGGAAAGGCTATTCTAAATTTGTTTGAAAAATAATCAAAATCAAGTTTTTTGAGTGTTGGGGAATCTTGATGAAAATAATCCTTATCTGAGGATCATCTTCACAGTCCAGGACATAGTCTATTTGTCCATGGCCATTCTGAGCAGAAGAAGACTTTTCTGCCCAGAAAATGCTGTTACCTCTATAGAAAATTTATGCACAAAATGGTGCAAATTTTGCACAGAGTGAGTCGCAAACTACAGCATTTGATGTAGCATTTTTCCCCATGTATATGAGGAAACAGACCAAGGGGCTGTACAGACCGGCACTTTGAGCTGGCATCAGGGCAGAGTAGGGGTGTGGGGGCATAGTGACCACACTCTGCACACCCAAATGGTTCCCCAACATTGGCGTCATGCCACTCACCTGACCAGATGGCATTTAGATGTGCTGTAATGAAGAATTGGTGACAAGCCAGTGCTGCAGTGGCAAAGGTGCCCTTTTGCCACTCTAAAAAGGAGTGGCATTTTGCCAGTTCTTTTAAGAGCAGCAAACTGCCGGATTGGGGCCATATTGTGCAGTTACTGTGGGCCCAATCCAGTGAGGAAAGGGGCAGCCAGAGGCCATCTGTAGAGCCCCCAAGTCTGCAAAAGCTGATGCTACAATTCACTCAGTCTCAATGGTACTACAAGATCCCCTTGTTGTTGTTGTTGTTGTTGTTGTTGTGTTCCTCCAAGTCATTTCCAATTTATGGTGACCCTAAGGTGAACCTATCATGGGGTTTTCTTGGCAAGATTTGTTCAGAGGAGGATTGCTATTGCCTTCCCCTGAGTCTCATACTGATATTCCAGACTATCATGGCTATGTCTCCAAATTCTATAGCGTTTTCTGTTCAGGAACCGAAATGTCTTGTGCAGAAAATAATACGGTATTTCTGTGCAGAAAGCAATACTTCTGTGTAGAAATATACTTTTCTGTCCATAAAATGCTTTTTCCTGCACAGAAAAGACTGCTTTCTTTTTAAAAAATATAATGTGCAAATTTTGTATTGAATAAAGTGTGAGTAGTAGTGAGAAGAAAAACAGTAGTGCAATTCAGCCTTGCCTGGTTCAAGTGCTAGGCTGGACTGTGTCTCATATTGCTACCTCCAGATCTGCTTTGGGTGTTGAAGTGACAATGACATGGACTGATGGATTTGTACCACAGGCCACCAAATTGTCAAGTTTTGGTTTTTTGAGTAACTATTTGGTTATTTTTAAGAAAAGGTAATAGTTCTTAAGAGAATTCGTTTTCAAGAATATAACTATGAGTTTGAGGGAGTTGGAACTCTAGTTGTAGCTAATGACTGCTTAAAACTGTCTCTGCTCTGAAATGCAAGCAGGCAATTCTGGCATGAAACATCTTCCATGTTATTTCCTAGTGAAACCTTTTTTAAAAATGTTCCTTGTATTACGTGTGTCTTCATTTCTGATGGGTTACTTACTGTACGGGTGATGGATAATGAATTTCATCATGGAGAAAAAGTTGTAGGGAGAAGAGATCTCTGAAGTGATTTACTCCTACAGTTTGTCACATCACTGAAAAGTTAAGAACTAGCAGGTAGTTTAACAGAAGCACTGAAATGCCTATGATAGATGCAAACCATGTTCCCTCGACAATATTTCTTATTATAATGAACATCCTTTTTCCAAGGACCGATTCTTATTCCAGATGACCATAGTCTCTTGTTTTCCGTGTATTACTCTTTCCATGCCATACTTAGGACAACCCAAAGACTGAGGTCTTCTCTTCTCTGTCCCATGAATGAAGTCATTATACTATGTGAGGACAGAAAAGAGGGTCTTCTCAGTGTTGACACCCCAACTGTGGAATAGCCTCCCCCACACACAACTAGCTCCAATGCTGGCTTTATCTAGGCACTAAATAAAAAGATGGCTACTCAAGAAAGTCTTTGGGACCTAAGTGATTTACTCCAGAATATTTAGACACATGGGCCAAGAACCTGAATATGAAGCTATGATGTGCAACTTTACAATGACAGAGCTACATTCCTAACAGGATGTGCAACCATGTTAAGGAACTCGGGTAATGGACAATGGGGCACTGTTCAAGATTCACATTGTGAAAAGAGAACTCCTGTTACAGAGCAGGACATGCACATTGGGGTGGACTAAACATTGCGATCATTCCACAACAGGACATGTTGTGTATCAGATCATATTGTGCATCAAGTCACATTGTGGGTTGGGACACATTTCATAATAATCTTGATGGCATAGTTCTCTCTGTGCTCCCTTACAGAGAATGCAAACATTGTGCAACAACACAATTCAACATGATGGGATCAGAAGTTGGTTTATCCCAGTCTGGAGTGGGACACCCTGCGGATCCAGGGCTGCCTTTGTTCCCCCTCTCTCCTCTTCAATCTGCAGTTGAAATTTTCTAGCATGGACCTTCTTGAGAAGTTTCCTTAAACTCAGCTGCTGCTCCCAGTGGGAAGTTGAAGACCTCCTGGACTATGCCTTTGAGCAGAGTAGGGGAGGTAAGAAAGGACCTTACTGTCTATGGCATATTTACGACTGTTGTATTTTGTCCTGAGAGTTGATGACCATTTGTTTCTCAGCATTTAGGACCTATTGTAAGATGTATTCTGCAGTGTAGATGCAGCCAGTGTCACAAATACTCCAGTCCAACATGGTGTATTTGCCAGGAAAATCTGGTCCAAATAGGTTCCTTTCCCTTGCTTTCCATTTCACAAACGTTAAACACTAGCAATAACGTGTATGATCAGTTCACAGCATGTGACTCCAAATCCTCCATGGGTTATATTACCAGAAGCCATGACAAAGGGTCACATAATTCATATCAGCTAGGGAACAATACTATATTTGATAGAGTGGGAAGGGATGAGAGAAAACTGTCATGTTAAAATAATGAAAGTATTGATTGATGAATCACAGCACAGATATGTCATGGATGATGATACTATGGGGGTTAGTTGAAATTCATACATAGGTCCATCTTTCATTATTATCCTAATAGCAAGGCATAAATTAACTGTGAAAATTCTGAAGCACTGTCGGGGAAAATGTCAATGCCTCAATCACATCATTTTAAATTGTTTTATTTTCCCCCTTTCATTACAGGGCAGCCTCTTGAGCAAATAGATTTGTAGCAGGAAAGATATTTTAGAAAGTTCTTCTGAGAAAACTCAATTAAGCTGCAAGGATAGATCCATAAACTGCCATCCTGTTCAGTAATTACAATGTCATAAGTCTGCTGTTGCTGATTTTGTAGTTGTTGTGGGCCTTCAAGTCATTTCCAACTTATAGTAACCCTATGGTGACCCTATTACAGGATTTTCTGGGAGCAAGTGTGTGCGACTCACCCAAGATCACTTGGTGGGCATCACATCTCACTTATCATTGTTATCAATAACCAAAAGTACCCCACAAACCTACCTTTTTTGCAGGAATGCTATCCCAACAGAACTGTTTCTATGTTGCTGAAGAGCAGGGTGATGATCCATCCTTCTTCCTATAGTCCAATGCACTGTGACCATGACCAGCTATAAGAAGAAAGCTGGTTGTGCCTTTACCCACCTCACCCTACTCATTGGCAACATGGAAATGGCTATGTGTATTAGGGGAACTACATTGCTGAAAATGTAGGTTTTGGGGTGACGTCACATAGAGACCTCACATCACCAAACAACGATGAGCAGCAAGATTAGAAATTGTCAAAACATGGAGGGTGGGATAGAAAGTGTAAATAGTTAAGTTGATTAGACAGGATATGGACTATAGATGTATCAGAGAAGTTAACATAAATTAAGACTAGCAAAAGTAAATATAAAAGGTTTTTGGGGTATCACTTGGAAGCCATATCTTACTTTTATGTGTCACAGTAATGGTGCATTTAAACCACCCAACAACAATCTTACATTTTGGATTAATAATTAGATAAATGTGATTATAATTATATGCAAAGGAATAGAATGGAAATTGCAGATGTAAGAAGTTTGACAGAGTGGTATTTGTATTGTTTGTTGATGTGTGCCTCCAAGTAATTTCCAACTTACAGAGACCCTAAGGTGAACCTAACATGGGGTTTTCTGGGAAAAATTTGTTCCCAGGATGTTTGCCATTACCTTCCCCTGAGGCCGAGAGCATGTGCCTTGCCCAGGGTCACCCGATGGGTTTCATGGCCAAGCTTGTACAGTGAATTAAGGGAAGGATGGGAAGGCAAAGTTTGTAATGAAGGTGGGCAAATTGTTGTAATACTGACATTGCACTATTGTTAAATATAGAGGGGGAAAAAAGGGGGGAGATGTAGCTATTCTCAATAGCAATATCTCCCTATGCAAGGGTGCAAAAAGCTAAAATCCAACCAGAGATTATTGCCACCCCTGAAGTAAAGGGGCTGGGAGATCAAATAATTTCTGGACAAAGTAATGGATTTGTCTGGAGAAGAAATAGGATGTTCATCATTAGCTTCAGCTCAAACTGGGCTTCTGCTTTCTCCGAAGCACCTTCATCCCCAGAAATGGTACCCCATTTCTGCCTATTTCTCTCTTGTCTCCTCTAGTTGCCTCTGTGTCAAATCCGTTCTGAGCTGCTGAACTGGATGTAAAAGCTAATATGCGAAATGAAATGCAAACGCAATGATTTGGGGTGAGGTGGGGTAGGGCAGGTGAACCAGGATTGAAACTAGTTCAAGGCATAAATATCTAGGTCAGCAATTTGTGACTATTTGAATATCACCAGGACTGCAACTCCCATTCACCTTAGGTGGTAGAATGATGGGAACTACAGTCCAGCAACTTCTGGAAGGTCCCATATTGCCCACTGCTTCCTAGCATAACCAATTTTAGGACCAGGCTTACAGGATCCATTTCCTTATATAGCATAATACCAAGATGCAGCATGCAATAAATTATACTGATTTGCATAAAGCATATCTGGAAGACTATATGTTAGCAACTTATGGTCCTCCAGATGTTATTAAACTGCAGCTTCCAGCATTCCCCCATTGGCTCTTCTGGCTGGGGTTGATAGAAGTTGCAGGCCAACATCTGGCAGGCCACGGGTTGCTCTGTAATGTTTTAGAGCCCACAAGAAAAAAGATGGATTACAGGGATGATGCTATAATTCCCTCTCTCCTCTTTCCCCTCCTTTTTTTCCAAGTGGATGGAATAAAAGGGTGAGGAAGTTTTTGAAAGGTCAGGCATTGTTATTGACTGCATTATAACCATACTAAAAGCCTTTTCATAGCAAAAGCACTCCATTGCTGTGAAATATTGATCCAGCCACCAGAAAAATATTGTTATGGAAGGGCATCCAGTGTGTTGCATAGATCTGGAGAAGTTAAAGGAGGCTGAGGACAATTCATAAATGTTACTTACAGCCAGCTATAAAATCAAAGATACCTCTCAAGCATTTAGGGGGGGAAATGCACAAGTCTGGAAATGTTGCTTTTACAAAGTGGTGCTGCATTATGTTAATGTTTTCAAATAAATGTGGTTGAAGCAGTTGTCTAATTCCCTGTTGCTGTTTTCTC
>CM034712.1:13865590-13900976 GCA_020142125.1 Phrynosoma platyrhinos
CTTCCTAATATTTAGATGGAATCCCTTTTCCTGTTCACATTCAATTCAAGATTGGAGAAGTGAAGTTGCACATGTGGTGCCATTTCACTTAGAGATATGGATGCAGATGAGTATGGAATGTGCATAGGTGCACATGGAATGAATGCACACATTTCTTTATCGATTCAGGAATACATTTTGACATATGTTCTCAGTTGCACAACCTTGCCATTCAATGTATGGTGTGCCTAACAAAACTGGCACATAACTCAACATGCAGTGATTGACCCTGATGTACAATCTCAGCCATAGCATCACTATTGGGGGAAAGTAACAAGTTCTTTGTCAGGCATGCCATCCAAGCTCTGGCGAAGGCACACGGGACATGCAGGAAAGCACATCTTTTCCTGACCCCTTTGCAACCTTTGTTGATAACTGTGCTAATACTGCTGGCATGACGATATCTTCTTGTACCATCAGGGGCATCTGCTTTCACTAGAGCGTGCTGCCTTTAAGAGCAAATTCAGATTGAATTTGTAATGCCAGGAGATCTTACTGCAAATTGGCAGTAACATGCTGGAAGGAAACAGCATGTCTGTGAATACCAGGCGAGGGTCGGCTCTGGGAAGCCATGCAAGCCTTGCGGAAATCCACCCTCGTGACCCAGGACTGTTGGAAACCCAGAAGGGCTGCTGCAGGAGGTCTGGCACTAGCTGACCTCTCAAGAGCAGAAAGCCCTCCCAGCAAAGCTGCTACCACTTGCCTAGCAGTTCACACGATGAGCGATGAAGCAAAGAGACAGAAGGGCATCAGAAGGGGAGTCATGCTATTTTGGAAACTCTGCTCATATCATGGGGACTGTCTTGCTTTAGGGGACTAACTAGGCTACAAAATAGGATTGCTTTATCTCTGTCTAGTTACTCTCTTCTCTCTCATTTATTCTCATTCTTTCTTCTCTTTCCTGAAAAAAGATGGTTTCAGTTCTGAGATCACTGATGATAACTGTTTTCACTCTCATTAAACCAGATTAAGGATGCTAAAGGTAATATTTGGTGTTCTTTGCTGAATACAAGAGAGAGAGAGAGAGAGAGAGAGAGAGAGAGAGAGAGAGAGAAGCATTTCCCAATGTTTGGGAAGATCCATCAGGAATAATAACATCAGGGCAATAATGTTGCAGAATTTTTGCCTGGCATTCATGCATCCTGAAACATTTCAGGCAATTATGCCACACAGAAATACATATGGGGGTTTTGCGCAAGAAAAATTGTGGGTTTGTGCAAACACACACACACACACACACTTTTTTCAGGAAAAAAAATATGCTTCTGCAAATGCAGGAAGGGATAACATAAAAACTGTATTTTATGCGGTGTTTTGAGAAAAAGTGCATTTTACACAGAAGAATAACCTCAGGAAAAAAGAAGATTTTTGTTGTACAAAATGTGTCAATTTTGCACCAAGGACCCTGTCTCTATTTCTGCACAGAATAATTTTTGTGAAACATTTCAAGATGTACACATACCAGCCAAAATCTGAGAAGAAATGTTTATTTTCTCTCATTGCAGAGAGAAAACTGGAAATTGTCCATGTGAGAGTGAAATGGTCAAAGATTTGCATCCATAAACTGGATTCATCTTGGGCTTTTGCTGAATAATTAGATTCTAATCCACCTATGTAAATGTGATGTGCCTACACAGAAAGGGAGCATACTGAATAGCAAAGTACTCATTTTGCATGTAGAATGTGCCATGTTCAAATCCTGTTCTCTCCTTTGTGCAATGGTTATACTGAGGGAAACTACCTGAATCAGGCTTCTGTTCACACTTCTTGCAGATTTAGCAGAGATTCAATATAAAAAAAATCAACAGTGGAGCACAAGGTACAAATTCTCCTGAGGACTAGTCACATATAGGTTGTTAATCTCAGGTAGACCAGACCCATTCAATCAATTGCTGAATGATGAGACAGCACATAGATAAAACACATTGATGTCATAGGTCTGCTCTAATCCGGACTAAACATATCTTAGCCAATATGTTTGGCAATGTTGTTTCTATCGGTAAGTACATTTTTGTGCAGATGTCCCCTAATGCTTTTACATGCATTTTTAGTGGGATTGCAAACTTTGGGGGGGGAAAGCAGAGATTGTGATATAACTGCATTTCGGTTCATGTATTAGTTCTGGGATATGGAAATTAAATAAGTGCATCTTAACATGTGATCCAAAACCACCTCTCTTCCTCACTCAAAGGGGACACTGCCCTTCCTTGCCCTATCTAAATTGGTACACCTGCAAAATCATTTGAAATTCATCTACAGATTAACTTCATAAAGGAAGAAACAAAGTTTGAAGCAAGTATTTTTTTTTAAAAAAAAAAAAGAACATCTGACTTTCCTTCTTGTAATTGTAATGACAGATTTGATTTCAAAGACACTTTGCCACTGAGAGCATTGGGACGTGTGCAGCCCAACTAATCATGAGTTCATTGAGTACAGTTTCCAAGTGTCAAAACAACCAAGTTTTATTTGAAGATCAGTGCATTTCACAAAGGAAGGAAAACCTGGCAATATCCCTTGTGTGACTGATGAATTGTGTGGCTTAACTAGGGAACATCTGCATCTTCAAAGGGGAAAAGCGAGTTGTGTCTTGACCCCAAGACTCTCAAGAATACAGGTGGAAGGCTTTTGATTTCATCAAAGGGAAGAGGAGTTCAGACACTCTGATTTCCCTCCCAATTATGTCATTTGAAAAAGCCACACACAAAAAAAAGAAAAGAAAAGAAGAAAAGAAAAGAAAAGAAAAGAAAGAGGAGGTGGAGTTTTGACCAGAGAAAGGAAAGGTATGGGTGGGGACACACAACTCGGTCATCAAGGGGGAGTCAGATCAGATTATATGTGTTGATCTGCACAAATGATGCTCTGAGGTGCTAACGGAGCCCTATCTTGTCTGGCTTTGTTGCACAACTGGGTTATGTTATTTCTACAAAAAATATATTTCCCTAACGTTTGCATTGTTATCTAAATCCAATTGCTAGTCCCAATTAGAATAGCCTCAACTGCTGAATGATACATCAGCAATTGCATCAGTCCCATTGGATTTTGTGAGACACCTTGGGACTGGAGTAGCAATTGGCTTAGACCTTTGTATGCAGGTAGGAGCTGAGAGCTGGATCACAAGAAATGGAGAAGTGTGAAGTTTAAATGAGAACTTTCTTCTCATCTGTGCATTAGTCATGGCAGTGGGACTGTGTTTTTTCATTTAAAAATATAGACTAAACAAAATTGTCTCTCCAATCTCTACTCAGCTGTTTGAGTAACGTATGATGTATCAGTAAAGCAAACCATCCAAGTACAAGTCATCCAAGTACTTAATAAGCTCTCAGTTGCTATTTCCCTCAAGGAGAAACAGCAGTTCTTACACTTGTAAAGTCAACTTCATATGCATGTGGCTCAGTCAGTAATCTGCATGTGTGAATGAGGCATTCCTCACACATGTCACGTGGCACAGAAAGAATGTCAATGTTGTTGACAAACCTATCTGCATTTGGCATGGTCAAGAACTGACATACCATACATGTCCATTTCTCACTTGATGGACAGAATACCCTATAGTGGTTGACTGGTGTCCCACAGATCTAACACTACAAACAGAATTCTCATATCAACTCAAACTCAATACCTCTAACAATGGAGTCAGTTCCTAGCCATCCAGGAAGGACATGGTATCTAGTGCAAGAAAGTCAAGTATGTCCATATATGTGTCAATCAGATCTACACATGATGTGTCAAGAGTTATCTTGACAAGAACAGGGATCATATGGTTCTACAAATAGCTGTCCCAACTGGCAAGCAATCAGGACCTCCTGAATGTGAAATATTTGCAGGTTCTGGAGTATGCCCCCACTTAAAGTATGGATCATTTATGGGCTATTGGATTCTCCTGCAGAGGAAGGGCTATAAAAAGATTTTCAGATTGGCCAGGGATCTTGATGGAGTCCTGACTCTTCTGTCTTGTTTGCTTCTTGGCTCCAACTCCTCAGCTCAGGTCTTGACTCTTGGATCCAATTGATGGGCCAACCATCCCTATACTTAAGGCTTTTTAAAGCACCTGCTTTTAAAATAGTGGACACAGATTTAGATCCCTTGGACCCCTGTCTACTCTCATTTAAAACTGACCAATTTAAAGACAAATTTAAATGATAACATACTGTTTTGAAATATCCAGATCTAAGTACTCTATAAATATTTGTAAATGAATAAATAATAAATACAAATAATAAATATGACTCCTTTCAGGATAACAGTACTTGCTCTCAACCCAAAACAAGTAAATCAACAAATCAAGAAGAGATCTGGTCTGAATATTCAAAAACAATGCAACTCAGTTAGGAAGGGATAAATTTCATTCAACAAAACAACACCAACGCCACTAAGCATTTATTTCATTGCTCAAAAATTGCAATGATGGGTCATATTTTCCATCCTTTTATCCGCATCTCAAGGCCTCATTTGCCCTCACTGTTCTTCAGTCCAACTGGTTGTTGAGGCAGCTATGATTTTGTTGATGGCCATCCACAAGGTCATCAACAACAACATTTTTCTTTTAAAAAAGTGCTTGACACCAATCAACTAAACCACACAAACTGACAGAACTGGTCAAATTAAATGTCAATATGGGCAAAGAAGAAGAAGGGCAGGGAGGGCAAAGAAGAAATCATTGCCATGAACCATCTAATGCCCGGGAAACAGAAGGACACTGAATATGCATTGAAACAACACAAATATGTTTCTAAATGACAAAAAAATAATCTTTTTAAAAAGAAAAATTAACCTTTTTAGCACTCTTTCTAAAAGAACAAAAATCAAATAACCCTCCCACCATACTCACTAAGTAGTTTAATCCCTTCTCCAATAACAGTTTGTCAGTTTACACATTCCTCCTGTACACATTTCTTTCTCAGCCGCATTTATTTATTGAAAGTAAACAACATGCTTGAAAACCTGGGGCAGGAAAGAGAGTGAGAGAGAGAAAGGGGGAGATGGGTTTTTTATTTTTTATTTTATTTCTTTTTAAAGAAGAGTTGGTCATTGAATCCAGTTAAAAACGACGTCTTGCTCATGGCCAAGAAGGCCCTGAACTGAAATGTGGCTTTCATAACTCAGAACAGTTCCACATGGCTGCGTGCTCAACACCTGTAATTCATCACAGGAATCCCTGGCCTATTTGCTCATTGTCATGTACCAGCAATGGATTGGATTTAATTTAAAATGGTATTTAAATGTCTACTGGCAGCATTTTAAATGAACCAAGGCATAAGGAGGGGGTAAGGGGAAGAAAAGAAAAGGCCAAACAAGAATGTTGGCAATGGAAAAGCAATTAATAGTCTGCATGTCCATTTAATCTAAAAGGACTAATTCTCTATCAACACCTGAGGTTCATTCAGCATCAATTTGTATCTACGATGGAGTAGCATCACTAAGAGAGGTCTTGTGAATCAGCCTTGGATAAGACTCCAAAGGTGATGAAAAAGGTACGGATGAAATTTGAGACCCTTTCCCACTGCACAATTACCATATATACTCATGTACAAGTTGTTCTCATATATAAGTTGAGGGAAGGTTTCAGGGTCAAAATCCTGGATTTTGATATGACCTGTCGATAAATCGAGGGTAAAACCTTGGGGACTATAAGGAAGGATGGAAAGGGGGAAAGCAAAGCAAAAAGCAAAAGCAAAGCAGCTTTCACAGGTGATGGAGGAGAGGTTTTAACATCAGATTGAGAAGGGAAGCAAATGGATTTAAATGGAGAATTTTTTCCATAGGAAGCAAGATCTTGCAAAATGGACTGGGGAGGGAAGGAATCGGTGTTAAATGGAGACTGGGACTTGATTTTGGACCTTTCTAAGCACTGTTGGTATATTGACCCGTATATAAGTTGACCCAGGATTTTAGGGTCAATTTTGGGGCATAAATTTCTTGACTATGCTTCTTTTATTGGATATGTTTTCTGTCTGGCCTCCCCCTCTCTAGTCGTTGGTTTTTGAGTTGTCTTATCTAAAGGGTTTTTTATTTTTTTAAAAAAATATTTTCATATACATAGCTTAAACAGTATCTTACATTATGTATATTTACAGTATATTATACATTCCTCCGTTCCCTCTTATTTTCTATAGTAAGCTTAAATAGTAAGTATAGTAAGCTTAAATTATATCACTTTTCAATAAATTAACTTCTCTTTGTGCTTTCCACATGTTGTGAATTTTTCTTATTTCTTTTTTCTTTTGACTTCACCTTATTTTATTGTTTATATTTTTCTCTGTCTTATTAAGTGTGTTGTGTATTTTGATGAGGAGGTTGATTTTTAAATTGTTAGTACTTATTCGCACTTTCACTCTAGGTTCTTTTAACACGTCTACTTTCCTTTACAGAATGTTAAAAGAATGTCCCATTCTTTCTCATACAAATGAGATCCTTTAATTGCTTTTGTTAATTTGTCCATTTCAATGGCTTCTAGCATTTTGAACAGCCAATTGTCAATGCTCAGTGCTTCTGGAGATTTCCATTTTTGAACTAGTGTGCTCAGCGAGAACATGTATAGAATAATTTTCCAATGCTTGTTTCTATCTTTTGTTTCGATCCTATTTATCATAATGAGTAAGTATATTTCAGGAGTCAGATCGTATGATATATTAAGAATTTTACTAATGGTATCATGAAGTTGTTTCCAAAAGTGTTTTATCATTGGACAAGTCCACCACATATGTATCCATGATCCTATGTTTTGTTGACTTTTCCAGAACAAAGGTTTTTGGTTTTTATATATTGTGGCTATTTTAGGTGGTGTTAAGTACCAGCTGAGTTCCATCTTGTGGTAGCTGTCCCTTATATTTTGATTTTTCATGAATTTGTATGTGTATTTTCTGGCGGTGGTCCAACTTTCGAAACCTATTTCTTTTTCTATATCTCTGGCTCATTTTATCATATTTTCTTTCACAAATTCTGTTTCTAATTTTCTTTTCAACAATGTTTTGTATAGATTGGAGATGTATTTAGGTTTACCTTCTAAGAGTAGTTTACCTATTTCATTATTTTGTAATTTGAATCCACTTTGCTTTTGATCTACATTCATCCCTCTACATTTGTGGTTCTAACTTTTGCAGATTTGATTATTTATAGATTTTATTAATATGTTCTCTCTAGGAATAGCTAGGTCCTCCAGCACAACTCTATGGTCAACTTTAACCAAAAGTTGCACTGAAGGACCTAGATATTCCTAGAGAGAACACTCCACTAGACATTTGGAGCTCATCCAGTGCAATTCTATGCTCAATGTCTGGCATTGACCACAGAGTTGCAGAGGAGAACTTAGAGATTCCTAGAGAGGTGTTCTCTCAGGTAAAAACATAAGTGTTTTTGTTATTTGCAGTTTTTCCACATTCATGGGGATCCTGTGCCCCTAACCCCAGTGAATGTGGAAGGACGAGTGTATTTTAAATCTCTCCTTTAATTGCAGGTATTGCAGCCAATGATTTTTACATTGTATATTTAGTATTTCTTCTATATCCTTTATCTCCTCTACTCCTGTGTCTATTTTTTGTTTTAATATATCCTTATATCTTAGCCAGTTGTCTGTTGGGTTGATCTGCTCATAAAAGCTTCCTGTGGGGAAATCCAACCAGGGATTCCTCTGTAGAAGTCTGTTCTTGTTTTGATCCACGCTTTGAGTATTGGTTTTCTTAGAAAATGATGTTCAAATTCTCCAAGCACCTTATTTTTCTCATATCATCTAAAGGGTTTTCTTGGTGAATTGGTCTCACAAGGAGGGACACCTTTGCCTCCTTTTGCGCAATGCAATTCCTTCAACAAGAAAAAAACTGCCCATGCCAATTCAACACATGCACACGTGAGCTCTCTGCATTGATGGGAAAGAGATGGAACAAAAGATGTAAACATATTCAGTAGAACACACTTACAATGCTATATGTAGGTCTGGCTTATATTACAAAGAATAGATATATGGAATCATTGGAATTACCTGTGTGTTGGCTTTACATTCAACAATTCATTCACAGAATCAGAATCATAGAGTTGGAAAAGACCTCAAGGGCCATCTAGTCCAACTCCATTCTGCCATGCAGGAAGACACCATCAATGGCCATCCAACCTCTGTTTAAAACCCTCCAAAGGAGGAGACTACCTCACTTTCTAAGGGAGTGTGTTCCACTGTCAAACAGCTCTTACTCTCAGGAGGTTCTTCCTTACCTTGAGGTAGAATCTCTTTTCCCATAGTTACATGTTCTTAAAGAGCTTACATGTTTTTAAAGATTAAAAATGGATGTGATTTGGGGACATGTTTTTGCCACAAAGCCACACAGAAAATCCCTCCATGCATGAAAACATTTGAAAATATCCATATCCAACCCACAAACACCCTAGAATCCACCACTACCTCTAAAAATCTCCAATTTCCCTCTGCAGACCTTCTCAAAATGTTGATAGGAAAGCAGAGGAAAATGGAGGTACTTCCATTTGCTTTGGGGTATGTCCCATGCAGTTGAGCCAGCATGGTGTCATGATCTGTGTTGGTCTAGGACAGTGAGAAACCAGGGTTCGAATCTCCACTCACCCATGAGAATCCACTTGATGACCTTGGGCAAGTCACACTCTCTTGGTCTCAGAGGAAACCAATGGCAAATCCTCTCTGAACAAATCTTGCCATGACAATCCTGTGTTAGGTTCATCTTACGGTTGCCATAAGTTAAGAACAGCTTGAATGCACACAAGAACAACTCATGCAATTGTCCACCCCTGTCTTTTAAGAAGACCTGCTCTTTCTTTTCAGTTCTCCTCTTTTTGCCTAAAACTTCCCAGACTATGGATGAATTCTATTACTCCAGTCTGATTTCAAGGTGCCTCCTAATGTACAGCACGTGCATATTTCTCAAATGGAAGCTGATGTTTCCTAATATATTACGATGGGAGTTAATAAGATCAAATTATGTCTGATCATACTGGATTAGGACATGTCACATCAAATTAGTCTTTTGGGGGGTTATAGCCAGGCATGGAGAACCACTCCAAATAATTTTTTCCAAAGCAAATAAGCAGGCAAGAGGCTAGAAACTTTTGAGCTGCATGCTCCTGTTTCTCCCCAACTTTGGGAAGTGGATTATTACTTTGAATTCTTGTCTATCATACATAAGCCTGCCTGCAATTTGAGATCTTCAGTGGAGGGCCCATTATCCATCCTGAGAAGTTAGTCTTGTAAATGCTTGAGATAAGGCTTCCTCTGTAGTGACTTCTTGCTTGTGGACGCTCCTCCCAAGAGAAGTTAGATTGGTCCCAGTGCAAAATCATCACTGGTTTATTATTCTTCTCAACAGGGGTTCCTGTCTGTCAGGAACTCATTTTTCCACTTAGGAACAAATAATTTATTAACATTTTTTTGCTTGTCTAACTTAAACTGCAAAATACCTTCAGCTGGCCCTGGCAGAAGGAACTAGAAACATATCAAATGCATGACAACCCCTTTTATACCCATCCCAGACCGATGTTTTCTGGGGGTGATGGATTCACATCAGATATCCTATTGTGTCTGTAAATTTCCAGGCTGGAGAAGGCTGGCTAACATTTCTACCTTAACAGTCATCCTGAACAGATCTTTGAAAAGTATCCCTTAAAGCTAAATGTGAAACACATTATTCTTCTGCCCTGAAATTATATCATAGCCAATCCCTTTTTAATTATGATTCCATTCCATTTCCTTCCATCTATGCCTTTACCTCTAGCATAGCATTAAAATTATAAGCAGGTTAAGCTTCTTCCCATCCCTTTATCACCATGCCAGCTTCACCTGCAGCTTACACTTCTTGCTGTTAAGTGTCTCCATTTGCCATTTTCCTACTCAAAAATGAAGAGCGTACCTTTCCAATGACTGCAGAGTTTAAAAGAGTCATACTTTTTTTCCATTTGGCATAAACTGGCATAAATTGCAGAAAATACTCCCCCACTCCTTCCAACTATAGCTACATATGTCTGCTTCTGTTGCTCTGATACTCAGTTAATATTGTGCTGTGTTTAATCCAAAGAGACCATGGGATTTTAACTTGATTATAGGACTTTAGACCAAACAACCTGTTCAAGGACATAGTTTTTCCCCCTTAAAATAAATCATCGCTTTGTCCCTGGTAGTTCTTACAATTTAACACAGCGCTAGTCATTCAAACAGCAACAGAGGCAGTAAACAAGGGGCTGTCAGGGATGTAGCTATGGAGATGGAGGTAAAATAAGGGCTGTGCACCTCCAAATAAGAATTCTATCCCTCCGTGATTTTTCTTCTTCAGTCCTCAAAATTCCAGCATTGCAGAGAGAAAGTGAGAGACTGAAAATCATTCACACCTTTGTTGTTGTGTGCCTTCAAGTCATTTCTGACTATAGCAATCCTAATATGAACCTATCATGGGGTTTTCTTGGCAAGTTTCTTGGGGGGGGGTTGCCATTGCAATCCTCTGAGGCTGAAAGAGTGTGACTTGCCCAGTCACCCAGTGGGTTTCATGGCTGAGCTGAGATCCAAACCCTGGTCTCCAGAGTCATAGTCCAATACTGAAACTGCTATACCAGAACTCTTCTATTTGCTGTGCTTGGAATACACTGAATATGTTTAGCCTGGAGAAGAGACAGTTAAGAGGTGATATGATATCCCTGTTTAAATATTTGAAGGGATGTCATATTGAGGAGGGAATAAGCTTGTTTTCTGCTGCTCCAGAGACTAGGACATGGAACAATGGATGCAATCTACAGGAAAAGAGATTCCACCTCAACATTAGGAGGAACTTCCTGACAGTGAGAGTTATTCGACAGTGGAACACTCTCCCTTGGAGTGTGGTGGAGTCTCCTTCTTTGGAGGTCTTTAAACAGAGGCTGAGTGGCCATCTGATGGGCATGCTTTGATTTTGAGTTCCTGCATGGCAAGGGATTGAACTGGATCACCCTTGAGGTCTCTTCCAACTCTATGATTCTATCCTAGTCACTTTGCCTGCCCCGTTTCTTTGGATCCCTAATTTTTTTTTAAATACTCAATGGAAGTTTTCAGTTACTGTAATGCTAACAATTTGGAGATAGAAGAAAAATGTCAGGGTGAGGGGTAGACAAAGCCTTCATTTAACTGTCCCCATAGTGACAGCCCTGGGTGTTGTGTCACTTGTCCATGGATTAAGGGAGTTACAGTCCAAAAAAAATTAGCTTTTCTGAGCTCTGCTTCTATAGTGCCTAACATCAATGAATGAAGATTTTAAAAAATACTCTGGAAGCCAGAAGGAGAGGAGTGTGAGGCTGTGTGTGTACATGTTTCCCCATCACTTCCATCTGATGTGTGAAAATGTTTGCTGATTATTCCAGGGAACATCAAGAGAGCATGGTCTGCATCTTCATCAAGATGGGAAAAGATGTGTAATACAAATGCAGAGATGTGGTTATGTAAATATTTATAGCAAGCCTGTTCTGTAAACCCTCTTTCCCACCTACCATCTCACCTCAGAAAGTGTGAGGGTGAGGAAAAGCAAGAGAAGAACAGAAGAAAGGAGAATGGGATGGCTTTATGTTTCCACAAGGTGACAAGCAGATGTGTAGCCCAAGGGACACGAAACAAATGTTAGCATGTAGCGAGGTTAAATTTGTGAAATGTTCTGATATCGCCGCAGGGCACAATGAAGCAATTTCATGCACATGCAACTCTTATATTAGATTCACCAAGCTTAGGTTACTGGTGTTTCATGGAAATTGCTTCCAGTCCTGCAGCGTTCTTGCATCCTCTTTAGGGATGTATTCTGTGGATTCATTTGATGCTAGTCTGGGCAGAGGCTGAAGAGTTTAAACTTATTTTTAAATAACGAGTTACATTTATCACTCCATAAATCAGTTGGCTTGAGTCCTGGATTGTGGAAGTCCAGATTCCAAATCTCTGCTGAACTATGGAAACCCATTGGGGACCTTGGGCAAGTCACACACCCTCTCAGCCTTACAGGAAGGCAATGATAAACCTTTTCTGAAGACATCATGCCAATAAAACCCAAGGATAGAGTTGTCAGATGATGTACTGGTTTGAGAACTGGATTTGCTCCAGGAGACCAGTATAATATTATTAAAACCAGTACAGATTAAAAACCATACAATGATATCAAGTGTGAGTGTGCGTGTAGAGAGAATTTCAAACAATGTTTTCAGGGGTCATATTCCATTGGTGGGTGGGGGCAAATGCAAAAAGGATAAATCCAAAAATAACAGCCTACTTCATGCATGACATCTGGGAACCCATCAAATGATAATGCCATAGGAAATAGGACATCATGATTTGCAGAGCTCCATAGGAACAGATTTGAAACACAAAAAGGCCAGATTTGATTCCAGGGTCTGAAATTCCACACCCCTGTAGTAAGTGAAAAGAGACAGAGGGGATAGTAGAAATCCATGAAGGATATAGTTAGTAAGTTGTTTTATTTGTATCTTATGTTTCTCCTGGCATGGGACTCGTGGTGGGTTACAAATGATTTTTTAAAAGGTACAGCTAAAAACTTAATAAAAAAAAGTTGAAATACAATTAAATACATTGTCATATCAAATAGCATTACCATATATACTCGACTATAAGTCGACTTCATATATAACTCGAGGGCAGATTTTGGGACCAAAATTATGGATTGTGATATAACCCATGGATAAATCAAGGGTAAAACCTGGGGGCATCTAACAAAAGATGTAAAGGGCAAAGCAAAGAAAAACAATCCCAAAGAAATTACAAAATTCCAGCAGTCATAACTGTTTGTGCTCATACTAAAGGCTGGATGAATGAGAAAATAGAGGGGATTCAATGATTCCAGAGCAGATGACACTCTTGCATTTCATCAGGGGATGTTTCCTTTTTTTAATGAGAGTTAAAGTACAGTACCTACATTGACCCATAGATAAGTCAACTCAAGTTTTTGGGGTCAATTTTTTGACCTAAATTTCTAGACTTATCATAAGTATCTACAGTAATTTTTCAGAAAATGTAAAACAACACAATGAAGTTAAAAATATAGCATACCTGCCCCAGAAAAAAAATGACTCCCTGCAATCAATGAGTCATTGAATGCCTGTTTAAACAGAGAGATTTAAAAAGCCAGCAAAAGAAGAACATAAGGCTCTTTCCCTCTTCTTCACTTGATGGGATTATAATGGTGGTGGAAGTGAGAGAAATCGCCCATCCCATCTCACCCCAAGGAACTTACTCCATGTAGATTCATACAGGGTGGCATACTCTTCAGAGAGTCTGAATCTAAATTGATAGAGAGCTCTATAGGGCATAACCAGCACCTTGAACTATGCCTAGAAATGTCCCAGTAGTCAGTAAACCCATTCATTGGGGTGACCACACATGATCATAGAATCATAGAATCATAGAATCATAGAGTTGGAAGAGACCACAAGGGCCATCCAGTCCAACCCCCTGCCATGCAGGCACTCCCAATCAAAGCATCCCTGACAGATGGCCATCCAGCCTCTGCTGAAAGACCTCCAAGGAAGGAGACTCCACTACTCTCCGAGGGAGTGTGTTCCACTGTCTACATGTAGCTACATGTTCAGAAGTACTATGCCAGTGAATACCAATGGATGGGTAACAACAAATTGTTCTGGCCTATCCTACTGTCAGAAAGAATCAGATGGTTGTAAGGGAAGAAGCTGTAGGGTAATCATTCCAGTCCACATCAGTCACAGGTAATCCAGCAAGATGAAGGGTGGAACAAAAGCAAGGTCATCGGCGAGTCCAGGAGTCCTTAAACCAAGCCAGTAATCAAGATAAACAAAGCCAACAAGAGGTAAGACACAGAGTCAGCAATTATAGCTGGTTCTAAGGTCAAGAGCACACAAACACTGAGAGCGCTTGCCAGTCATGGAGATAGAACAGCTGCAAGCAATAAAGACTCCAAGGGGATGCTGTGAGGTTTATAGGCAGTTGACTCTGGCCACCAGGTATTGAATGAGTCAGTGCTCCCTATTTAAGAGACACGGAGACCTATGAAGCCTTTCCTTATCTCTTCTGCAAACTTCAGAGGATAGGGGTATGACCTCAATATTTGCCACATCTTGCTGAGGAAAGGGCTCCTCAACTCTTTTTGTACCCAGCACCTTGGATTCAGAGGGGCTGCCATTGACTGGAGCCATAAAATTCTGGTAGTCTGACTCTTCTTTGGTAATCCAGTGTTTTAGATTCCAGGGGATAAGATATGACACAAAAAAAGAGAAGAAGCTACTGCCTTCATGTCCTGATTTGGGGCTTCTCAGAACCATTTGGTTGGCAACTCTATGGAAGCAAGAAGCTGGACTAGATGGCCCACTGGCCTGATCTAGCAAGACTTCTCTTATGGAAATTGTTCTTTCTTTTTGCACGTAGCTTTCAGTTGCAACACCTAGCCTTGGTCTTAATTATAAATTGGACAGAAGGGGGGTGTTGAGATTTCATTGCTCCTTGAAGCCTTTGTTCTTTTAATTCTTAGAGGATTCTTCACAAATTAAATTACTGGCAGTGGGAACTCCCCCAGCTCAGGACTGCATTTGGAAATGGCTCTCTCTGTGTTTTCAATGTGGCTCTTTAATCGAAAAATGAGCTGCACTCCCTTATTTCTAGGATGCATTTCAGGTTTGTTCAAATATTCATGGAGATATTTTAATTAACAACCCCAGAGGACAGATTTTCCAAAGAAAACTGACATTTGCAACAAGGTAATATTTGATGCTTAGAAAAGAATAATTCCAAGAAGACAATAAATGAGACATAGTGAGATTGTGACAGTGAGAAGAAAGAGAAGGGAAATTATGCCACAGGGAACGCTATGTTTCATTATTTATTTTTTGTTTTAAAAAGTGGCAAGACAAGGTAGTGATTAAAACCAGAAAAATAGACTTTATGTAACGTGGGACAGATCATATGCTACAGTCAGTGACTGACCTGTGGCATGGAAGTTTCCCAGAACCAGCACAAACAACTGAATTCCTTCTCATTCTCCAGCTGTCCAAATATATCAAGAATGGTCTGTGTTTTCTGACCCCTTTTCCTGGAAAACCACTGCCCCCATATTGTCCTTCCTGGACCACTTGGACCTAAAATCTGCTCAAGTTGTCATGCATTCTTCAGCATCTGTCTCCCTTCCTAAGATACTGAGAACAAGCTAGGATCTAGCAGTGGTTCCCAACCTTTGGTCCTCCATTTCTTTTGAATTTCAGATCCCAGATGCCCCAGCCAACTTGACCAACAGTCAGCAATTATGGGAGCTGAAGTTCAAAACATCTGGAGGACAAAAGGTTGGGAACCACTGAACTATGGGATGTGCTGGTCTTTGCCAGCCTTTCTAAGCTAGTTTCCCCATTAGTCTTGTAAAGTGAGCAAGTAATCACAGTTGTAACTGGTGCCTTCCATATCAATGGCTAGTAAATCCTCCCTGGGATTTAACCCAAAGTTTGAAGGAACTATCCAACTTCCTTTGGAGAATCCTATCCCTCAGATAGGTTCATCACCTTGAATAATGTCTTCAAAGTTTAGAGAAACACCTGGAGTGGATTCACCATCCCACTGATATGAGGGCCACCATTCATTGCTGAAGGCTCATGCGTACATCACACCTCTGCAAAAGATCCTAATATTTGCTGGGGAGGTGCTTGTGCATGTACACATGTATAATGGAAGTCTGCACACACTTAGGAGAAGACTTGGTAGCAAAGTCTACTATCTGTTACCTCGTGTGTGCCATTTTTTTTTCTTTTAGTGCAAGTTCAGCTTCTTCATGAAGACAGAGTGAAGGCACAAATAATTGTTTCTTGCTCCTATGAGCTTCACGATGATGCCATGTGGTTCATGAGTTATGGTTCACCATAATTTTGTAACCTCTATGAGTAATTGGTTTGGCTGAGTGGGGAATCCTTAAGGTAGGAGCTGCACTTACTAACTGAGTTCAGAAAGAGATGAAAAGCTGGAAAGGAGCTGCAATTGCCACCAAAACTAAGGAATAGGCCCTTTTCACTTTCATTAAGATAGTGGTATTTTCAGTTGTTACCATGTGGTGTAGTAGTTTGAATGTCAGACTTGAATCCCCACTCAGCCATGGAAACCTACTGGGTGATCTTGGGCACATCATACATTCTTAGCCTCAGAGGAAGGCAAAGGCAATCCCCTCTGAGCAAATCTTGTCAAGAAAACCCTATGGTAGGTTTGTTGTAAGGTTGCCATAAGGCAGAAGTGACTTGAAGGCATACAACAGGAACAATTTAGGAGTGAATAAAGGGTTAACTTCTTTGTAGTGTAATTTCTATATTGCATTTACTTGCATTTTGTACTTTTTTATTTAGGACTTTAAGATGTGCATCTAAATGCTGCAATACAATTGAGAAACAGAGGCACAAGAGTCTTGCAATCTAGTCCTGCACTGGCCCCTTACTGGATGCTTGAAAATAAAGTAAAATAATTTTTGTATTGTTGTTAAGAGAGAGAGACTTAAATTGTGTTTGTGTTTGCAATATTCTATTATAGTTGACCCCATAGAACCCAGAACTTTACTCTGTAAAATCCTACCCTCCCAGTTCATGGGGAATTTGTTCTGGACCCCCTTGTGAAAATGGCGGCTCACAAATATTTGAGCCCCATTGAAAAGGCGTGCGGGGGCACGCACTCCATTTTATGCCCCTCCATTTGCCGCCTGCAAATGGGCAAGAGATGTGAAAACAGAGTGGTGACTGTATTTATGAATGGCCACAATCTGAGATGATCAGAGTTTTTCAACTCTGCACTTACTAGCTGGTGTACTTACTCAAACAATCTTTTACTGGCTCATACAATAGGCAAACATGACCCTTCCAGTTTGCAGAGCCAACTAAATTGCTTGCTTTATCTATTTATTTGCATTAAGCTTTTCTGAATTCAGCTTCCTTGAAACAAGTGGGGTGTTTTGTTTCCACTACTTCAGATCAGCCAGGAATCTTTGGAAGGCTCTCTGTGGGGTCTAGCTTCCTGTACAAAGTGTAGCTTCTCAATTTATCAGACTCATCCTTTTCTTATTCATCCTTCCAGATCTTGTTTTGTCAAAAGTGTTCATTCACACCAGAAAGCTTCTTCAGAAGAACATTTCCTGCTAGCTGGATTTGTGCCCTGACTTGTTTTCTTTGGTCTGGAAGGACTTTGTTACCCTTCCAGTTGAGGCGAAGGAAAGCACTGAGCTGTTTGTCCATCGACAGGATGATGGCAGCAAGGATGAAGGAAGGAAAGGAAAGCCCCGTTGGAAAGAACCTAATTCCCTAAATTAATGCAAACATTTATTTCAAATTCACAGAGTGCCCTCAGGAACTGGATAGCATTTGGCAAAGTGTGAACATCTGTTTTTCCTTTCAGTATTTGGAAACACTGTTTGCCATGTTTCTGGATGTATTTACAAGGAAATCCCATCACCATTTTTTCCACAAATCTTATGCCACAATGCTATTATTTATCTGTTGAGTGTGCATGTGTGTGTATGTGTGTATAGTGCTGTAGGCTGTATTTCTGAAGAAGGAATGGGCAAAAACACCTCTGAGTATTCCTTGCCTAAGAAAAGCCCTGAGAAATTCATAAAACAACAAATGACTTGAAAGTACACACACACTTCTTGCCCTTATAGGGAAAACCATTCTAAGATCAAGGTGTAAAAAAACAAAAACAAAATTAAGTGTGAAACAACAAAATTAAATAAAAATAACTAATATCCTGTTGAGCAATGAACAAAAGTGTATATGTTAGATTTGTTCAACTGAAACTGTTTGGTATTTAGGTGTACAATCATGGGTTTATTGTCAATCATGGCAAATGCCCCACCTTGGCTGACCTACCTTACAAACCAGCAGTCACATTGAATGATGATCTGTTCTGCTGCTCATTGGGATGCAGCAGGATGAAGTTTCCAGTACCCACTCCAACAAACTATGGTGCAAAAGCCAGAAGCAAAGCCTCTGGCACAACTCCTTGGGGTCATTCAGACATCCTGTTTTAAGCGTGATGATCTATGATTCTATGATGCGAATATTCTGTCAGGGATGCTTTGATTGGGAGTTCCTGCATGGCAGGGGGTTGGACTGGATGGCCCTTGTGGTCTCTTCCAACTCTATGATTCTATGATTCTATTCTCACTCACACATTCTGGGGTTGTTGTTTACACTATGGAATTGCATCTATGCACATCTCTGGGATGTTGGTTGCTCACACGTGGCAGCCCTCAAATAAAGATGGAGTCGATGTATTTGAAACACATTCAAGGCACGCAATTTTATCCCGATTTATTCTGGGTCTATTTGCATTGGTTATTCTCACTGCCAATGATGTGAGTCTTTGGGAAAAAAACTCAGGGGAAACCTGATATTGTTTATCTTGGGGTAAGTGGATTTTTTGTCAGCCCCCCATAAAACTTAATCAGGTGTGTTCAAAATGCATCTGAACGTCAAAGGAAATTATCGCATTACCTTTGCTCCTGGCATAGACACAGGATGTAACTTTTAGAAAGTGGATCTTATCACATTCATCTGTCACCAGGCAGCAGGAAGCCCATTTGGGTTGCCCTAGGCTTGTCTCACATCTTTTCATGAATAGGATTTTCCCATTATTGAAAAGCTGCGGCAGAAGTCCGGGTTGCAAATGGGCTGCCTGGAGACAGGTGAATGTGATAAGATCCATCTTCTTAAAGTTACATGCTGCCTCTAGGAGCAAAGGTAATGCGATAATCTCCAAGATTCCAACCCAGATTATTGTCCCACCAGAAATAGAAGCTATTCTTATTGTTGTAAACTCTTCTGCTCCATCAAAGAATAGGCATAGGCCTGATGACTGGATATATTGGTTTACACACATCATCATCACATACAAAGGTCAAGAAGGAGCAAAGTCAATGTTGAGGCTAGACTAGAGGTGATTTTTTTTTAAAAGAAACTGCGGTTTGCTTTAGGAGGAAATAGGAAGCGGAATGGTTTCACTAAGAATAAAAAGGGAGTGTGGTGTTTTTAAAGAGACATGATGGTGATAGTGATATGGTCTGGTGATTTAATGAAGATGTGCGTACATTATACACTTAAACCAATTTTGGACCTCTTTGGATGACATTGTTTCTAGTAAAGCAGCTATGGGAACTGTGCTTTTATCAAGAGACTATATATTTTTGCATTCATCTTGAATACCTTGAATTTACTTAGTATGCAAAAGGATCTTGTATTACCTTTGAGACTAACTGAGCGAGTAATGTTGTAGCATAAGCTTTCATATATAGTCACGAAAGGTGCTACAAGGTCCCTTTGCATACTGATATCCCATATTAACATGGCTATGTCTTTGAATTGAATTTGCTTAGTTTCATCACTGCTGATAGTCCAGTGCAGGTTGCAACTGTTTCACAGCATCATTGAGCTCATAGTTCCTGTGACTAACTTTCTTGTGATGATTGTCTCCATGTTTAGTAGCTGGTCTTTGGTTGCTGACATTTCCTCCATTCTCAGGGCTGTACTTGAAGTTTTGCTAGCTTGGTAGAACCTACCAGACTATGGAGTCCACTGGCATAGTCTTCAAGGGCCCAGGACTACCTCTACATCACAGTGGGGCAGTAGAATAGGATTTGGTGGTAGATTGATATATTTAAATATCTATATCCCACTTTCCCACTTGGCAATAGACTTCCAAAGCTGGTGGTAAAGTGTAAATTAGCATTGGATGGGTGGGTTGTTTGTTTCAGACTATCATGGCTTATGAATCCTTTGGGAGGATTCTTAACAAATTATTTGAAATATTCTGACAAAAACTACAGCTCCCAGACGTAGGTTTGCTTTGGTTGTAATAGTGGTCATAAGTGTTAATCCAGCTTTAAGTCAGTTCCAAGTGAAAATATGCTCATATCTAATTTGTTTTACCAAATGGGGTCATCCGTTAGCCCAGACACAAGACCAAGGATGTCATGTTCTGGATCGCATCCAAGAGTCACCCACCATGCCAGATTTCACATCTGGTCTTCAGGCAAACCCACTGAAGGGGAAAGGAAACATTCCAAGTCAATTTACAAGTTGCAACAAATTATAATGTTGAAGAACCAAAAATATCTTCCTGCTTTAACATGTGGCTTATGAACTGTCAGTGGCTATTCTGGTGTAGAGACTCTTGGCAATGAAAAATAGTAAGAAGAAACTATATTGAGGCTTCCTTTGCACTCATGCAAAGATAGATCAAAAATATTTGGGGACTTGGAAAGGAAAACCAAAGAAAGGTCAGGAGAAATATTCAGACCAGGAGGAGGGGGTTATCCAAATATGAAACATAGCACACAGAGGAATATTAGGGCATCTTGTAGTACCTTTGAGACTAATTAAGAGAAATAAGTTTGTTGCATACATTTCCACAGAATCAGTCTACTTCATCAGAGGCATGAACTGAGACACCTGTGAAGAGACAAATAATTTCTGGCATGTGGTGACCCTAAGCAAACATATCACAAGATTTTCATGGCAGAATTTGTTCAGAGCTGGTTTGGCCTGGCCTTCCTCTGAGGCTGAGAGATTGTGACTTTCCAAGGTCCCACAGTTAGTTTCCATGGCCAAGTAGGAATTTGAACCCTGATCTCCAGAATCTTAGTCTAACTCTCAAACCACTATACCACACTGGCTTCCTGAATAGTAAGGCAAAATAGACATAGAAATGCAAGCCATATTGGAATGATGATGGGATGACAAGTTCAGTTCCAATGATGGTTGAAAAGAGTAGTTATGGGACAAAGGAGGGAACCAAGATGAGTACACAAATATACAAACAGTGTCCAGAATGTTAACTTCTCATGAGAATAGTTCCAGATTAAGATTGATAGTAGGGTAGAAGTCGATGAAATTCAGATAGAATTTCTTGAGAGATTCCTTTCCATTAGTTCAAATGATAAAGATATCATTGATGGACATCAGGTAGACAAGGAAGTTTTTCTGTGCAGGAGTTAAGAAACTGTTGTTCCAGGCCAGCCATCAAGATGCTGGCATACAAAGGAAGGAAAGTTGTGGCCCTCTCTTGTCAAATGATCAGCCAAAGATGGTGAGGAAGTGTAGAAAATGGCCCCACCCAACCACAAAATCATACCCATAGCCAGCCAAGTTATTTTGGCATATGACGCAGAATATCCCAGAAGTGCCTCTTCTATCCCTGGAAGAAAAAGATGATGAAGAAGAAGCTTAAAAACTAATAATCATTAAGAGCAGTGCACTGGTTTTACTACTCTGGTGATAAAGCTCATCCAGGCACTAACTCTCAACAGGACCTTCCAAGGTAAAGGTTTTAAGAACAGACAATTAACCAGAGTAACTTCAAGTAAAAATGAGGTAGAAGGATGAGCTGATTTTGTAGCAAAAACAACTATTTCTTTAATAAAAAGACATAAAAAGATAACAGCAGAAACCAACAGAATATCCTATACTCAACGCAAGCTGTTTCTAAAAGTAAAAGAGGGGAAAGACAGCATGGAAGCTAAAACCCCTTTTCCTAACCAATTTAAAGGGGGGGGGGTGTTGAGCTAAGCTTAAAGCACTACAGGCTAAAACACACTCATGGACTTTCTTGCTCTCTAACATAAAGATGATGACTGGAGACAGAGGCAGGGATGTATGCTTCAGAGAGAGGGAAGCAAGTCAAAGAGGGACACATGCCAAAAAGAGAGAGATTCTCTCTGTGGGTCTGTCCTTTAGCCTCTTCCTAATTTGGGGGATGGTCTCCTAAAAGTGAAGGGAACATCTCTGAGTGGGGCCAAGCGTGGCCACAATGTTGTTCTAATAAAACCAACAATGTGTGCATGCAAAAGGGCAGAGGTGAACGTTCACCTTTAGGTACTCATAATGACTCTTAGGTGGTCTGGGCATACAAAGACATTGGAGTAGGGTACACCAAACTCCAGTCAAGTATAGATATTTACCCTCTTCTATATCCAGATGTGTTGGCCAACCTCTCTGAAGGCTGCAGGCAACCTCACAATGTGGTGTGTACCTGTCTGAGCCAGTTCGGCAGGTCTCCATTCAGTGGAGGTAAACAGAACAATTAAGCCCTGATTGCTTTCATTAATGCAACTATTTCTTTGTCAGCAGGAGGGGGGAATAAAGCAATTTCCAGTTTGAAATTTAGAATATGCTTGGCTTTTTCCAAGATGGACAAAGGTTTCAGGCCACCATCAGCATCCCTACCTTTCTAGTATGCTTTGTTAACAATTTGCCCAGGCTTTGGCAACAGATAGCTTTCCTGTCTTATGCATTGCCTAATATTCATATTTATTGAGCATAATGTATAACATAATTTGCTTGCATTTAATAATTTGTTCAGCACCTTGCCTTTTCATGACATCCAGTATCTGTTACCTAAGGCAATTTGGCTCACTCTGCCTCATAGTAAGATTGCAGAGCAAAAACTGAAGACACATATCAAGAGACTTGAAAGTTGGTTGTTCTATTAGTTTTTTTTTTAAAAAAAAAAACTGTTGCATTTATACCTAGCTCTCTACAAGTTTCTTTATACCCTAAGACTTTTTTCAGGAGCTACATAAAATAACAGACAGCACATAAATACCTAATCTCACATTACATAAAAACATAATTACATTAGTATATTGCCTATGGCTAGTACATAACTTTGCTGTTGTTAACTGCTGTCAAGTCAGCTTCGACTTACAATGACCCTATGAATGAGCGATTTCCAAGTCACCCTTCTATCAATAGCCCTGTTTGGGTCTTTCAAACTCAGGGCTGTGAGTCTCCTGTTTGAGTCTTGATTGAGTTGTATATAACTATTTAGAATCAAAGTCCAGGTATTTCTGGACCAGGAACTCTGAAATCATTTAGTAGACAAGTGAAAACCTGAGAACAAAAGCTAAAGGACTCACAGATGTATTTTTGTCCATAGGGAAAGTGTGTGTGTATGGGGGGGGGGGGTCTTCAAGTCACTTCCATGTATGGTGACTCTAAAACAAACCTATCATGGGGTTTCCTTGGAAAGATTTGCTTAGAGGAGGTTTGCCATTGTCTTCAAGGAGAGACCAGCAGAAAACTTTGAAAGGTTTTATAAGAGTGGGAGGAGGTTGCTTTATTAATAAAACAAGCATCTTTTCAACAACTTGAGAACTGTCTCCAAATTCTGCTATGAATTCCATTGGATGCTCTCAAGTTTCTGCCTCATTTAATAATAGGGTTGACCATGGGATTCATGAGATCCTAGATAGATTCTCAAAATGGTTCCTGATTGTTTTCTTTTCCCTCTACCTTACCAGTCTCCCTTCCATTCCATTAATAACCCCTTCCCATTAATAGGAATTTGATTAATAGCTAAACCCAAGAGAGGTTTCCTTAATAAAGACCCAGCTTCATTATATCCAAAGACCCCAGGGGCACTGTTTTAAAACCATTCATTCATTCACTCTCCCATGTTTTTTTTTATTCCCACCCCACCTCTTTTATAGACAGAATTTGCTATTTCCAAACATACATAGCAAAAAAGAAGGGAAGATTTAGTGGGGGTAGGGAGAGAAATAAGAAAAACTCCTCTTACTCTACCAAAATAATAATCCTACCTGATGGAAACAGTGAAAAAAATGGTATCAAGTGGTGAAGAATTTCTGATGATGGGATAAGTCTAGGATCTTTGTTCAGAATATAAATGGAAACATTAAAGAGTGTACAAAGCAGCTCAGTGCCTTAAGATGAGTAGCCAAGAATGAGAAAGCCAGCTTCATAAAATGACACCCATCGTGTAAGCTACTCAGAAAACATTGGACTATATATACACCGGAAAAATGCCAATTTGCTCTTAAAATAGCTGTAAAATTGGTAGGCTGCAGTCCAAGCGTACACACTTGGTCTACATGGCAGAAATGATTCACTGTAGAGCAATAGAAAAATATATTTGCAGGCATGGAGCCCCCATTCTCTCCCAAGATATGCATTTAAATTTAGTGGTTCCCAGGTCAGCAGGGCAGTGAATCTGCTCCAGGTCTTAGTTTGAAATTTAAAGGAACTATCCATGGTGCTGAAACTATTTAAGGGGATCATCTTTGATACCTTGGGTAGCTCCTCCATGATCTAAAAGCTGGAGGGGATTCTCTGTCTTACGACATGGAAGTCCACAACTGTGTGTATGTGTGTTTGTGTGTGTGTGTTAAGCATAAAGTCATAGAAGGAGACTACAGAGGATGATTTCATCAGCAAGGAAGCCTCTTGTCCTTAGTTTCAGCACATTGGATAGTTTCAATATTGGACTGAAACCTGGCATGGATTCACCAATCCACAGCCTTCACTGCCTATATCAGTGGTAGTCTGTAACCAGTTTAATTTAAGGATCTTGAAATCCAATTTCCAGAAGGTTACAGACCAGAGTGTATGGAGCATTAAGGCAGACATGAAAGCAAAACCAGTGGGATGTCAGTCTTAGAAAGTTATATTTCAAAATAAATTAATTGTTTGACTTGTTACAAGTACACACATATACATATATCTACACACATGAATACCTCATTACCCTTACCATCACAATGGGAGACAATGCATTATGTTGGTTATTAACATTTTATTTCCCCTTACGGAGGGATCTGTGAAAAAATTTAGAAAATTGACCTGAAACATGGACAAAGATCCTTCAAAATATCTGTCGAAGCATCCCCTCTCAGCAAGGAAAATAATGAATAAACGTTATTAGTTATTCAAGATCAAAGACTGACTTGGACCCAAGCTGACCTGGAAAGACACTGAATGGATACAATACAAATCAGGCTATTTTCTGAACTGGTGGTTTGAGCCCAATCTTGTAAGTGTTATTCAACAGCAGCTAGGTGTGTCAAGAGGACCAATGAAGTGTAATAGTTTGAGCATTGGACTAGGACACTGGGAGACCACAGTTCAAATCCTGCTCAGCCATGGAAACTTATTGGGTGGCCTTGGACAAGTTACATGTTCTTATAGTTTTTTGTGGGTTTTTCGGGCTGTGTGGCCATGTTCTAGAAGAGTTTCTTTCTGATGTTTCACCAGCATCTGTGGCTGGCATTTTTGAGATGCCAGCCACAGATGCTGGCAAATCGTCAGAAAGAAACTCTTCTAGAACATGGCCCCACAGCTCAAAAAACCCACAAACAACTATGGATGCTGGCCATGAAAGCCTATGACTACACTCTCTCTGCTGGCAACAGCAACTTCCCTCTGAAGAAAATTACCAAGAAAACTCTACAATAGGTTCACCTTAGAATTGTCAGAGGTCAGAAACAACTTGAAGGCACAGAACAACAACAACAAAGTGTGTAAAAGGAAATCCAGAGCAGGAAGCTTTTCACAACGTGGGGGGTTGAAATGTGCTCATGAAGGTACATTGTCAGTGGTTGAAAGAAAAGTCAACAATCCTATTTTTCATGACTCTGTGCTTGCAGTCAGTACTTCATTTTCTTTGTTGTAGACCTTGACTTGTAGAGAGCTAGTGTGGTCTAGTGGTTTGATTGTTAGACTAGGACTCCAAGAGACCAGGGTCCAAATCCCCATTCCTCCATGGAGACCCACTGAGTGATCTTGGACCTTCAGAGGAAAGCAAAGGCAAGTCCCCACTGAACAAATCTTGCCAAGAAAACCTCATACAGGATTCACAGTAGGGTTGGCATTAGTTGGAAATGACTTGAATGCATACAACAATGACAACTGCAGCTTTAAAAAAGTAATAATAAAAATAATTTGTATACTAAGATAGGTGGATGTTAAGGCAGCTGTTTATGTATCTTTACATTTTATAATGGATATAGATGAGCAGCAGCATTGCCTCAGTGGCTTCTGCTGCCCAGCGAGACAAATTTCTCTTTAGTATATCCTGGCCAAATGCTTAAAGAGCTCAGACAAGCAACAGAAACAGTGGCACTATGTGAAGAACAAGCAGACACGTAGGGAATTGGTAGAGAAAGGTGAAGAACATTGAAGCTGGTGAGCTGTCACGATTGATCAGGCTTTTAAACTTGGTCCTTCTAGGTCTGTGTGCTGGGGATTTATGTCAATTTACTGACTGGAACAGGAATGAGATGTTTTTGTTCTTCAGGCCTCATCATGTCTCCATCAGCTTCTTTCAAGGAGCCCCATTGGTTCCTCCTGACATTTCATGGCCCCACAGTTAGTTATGGCTAAATTTCCCAGGGATTAGTTCAGAATAGTTCAGAATATTCTAATCTATGCAAATTTAGGAATAATTACAAATACTTAAAAAGAAATGCAGTCTGTCTTCCCATAATGGACAATAGCAGGTGATTGTTAGCCAGGTGCTAACTATTGAGGGTCCATTGTCTGCTTTTAAATAAGACTAGGATTGGACAGGACATCCTTTGCAGATAGAGAAAAGTCCCCCATAAAGTTGGACATACAACCACACAAGTCCACCTGTCTGTATCTTGGGACTTTCTTTTCATTCTGTAGAGTAGGGCTCTTGACTCCTATTCCAAAGTCCTGGACCAAGATGCTTCATGTAACTAGCAAAGTCAAGTATTCCATGAAGATCTAGGTAAGTTGCACCTTCTCCCATCACCTGACTGCATAATTATATCCAGCCACTGTTCACATGCCCTTTACCAACCTTCACATGGCTGTGAGGGCATACTCTCCACCAGGAACGTTCCCATTCCTGCCAAAGTGGCCAATGTGGGTATACCTCCTTTTATTCCTCCATAAAGTGGCATATTTTCAGGTTACGCCAGCATATGTCACCACCAGAATTCTGCCCACACCATAACCTCTGGCATCCTATGAGAATGACAACAGAATGTCAGCCCCTCTCACTCTTCAATGCATTTTTTAAAGAGGTCCTCTAGCCTCAAACCAAGATGGTGGGATTAAAGTACTGATCTCAGGGATGCTCTAGCACCTGCTCCCCATATTGTGATTCAGTAACAGAAAGGCCTAGGTCCCCTGAGTAACAGACACTATTAAAATCTTAATCAGGCTTAATCCCTTGAGCGTTGATCAGCAAGCATGTGAAACATATGCCATAACACATCTTGAGGTAAAGCCAATAAGGGTTTTAAAGAGAAGGGTTATGTGGGCATGCATTAATATTTTGGAGAGAGGAGGGGGGTTGAATTTGTTCTTCCTTCAAATAAATGGGGGCCTTTAGAAATTTAGAAATAGACAGCTTTTGCAAAAAGTGGTATGGAAAGCTGATCTCATTTGTAGGAAGCACAGCAGCAGGAATCTCAAGGGCAGATCCGGGGATCATACAACAGTGGAGATTATAATGAGCATCACTGGAATAGGGAGGAAAATGGAGCGGAGAGTCCCAGCAGTCAACTAGGAAGCAAACCTTGCGGGATATGATGTAATTCACTCAAGATGCCAGAGACAGCATGTGGGAGAAAAGCAATGGCAGTTACTAGGAATTAGTGGCCTATTAAAATACATACACATTGAACTCATCATCAGCAACATACTGAGTTTTCCCTGCCAAGCTGTGAAGTTTGAATGTGGTGAAAGAAACTGATTATTTTGTTCATGCAGGGGAGTGGGATTATGATGGTGGTCCCACACTGGTAGGTTTTAAGGATTGATTGTGGTATAATAGCACAGTGGAACACCTATTGTTAAGGCCTTTGCACCCAGGTACTGAAGGAAAAGATCAGAGTTTGACCATAAGACCAAAACAAGGTAAAGTCATGCTAAATGAAATGTACTGTTTAGCCAGGAGATGAGAAGACAGAGAGGTGTCATGATAACCATCTTTAAATACCTGAAGGGATGCCATATAGAAGATGGAGCAATTATGTTTTCTGCTGCTCCAGAGACTAGTTTATCTGTTAATTGTTGTTCTCCCCCTCAATCCATGGGAAGAAACAAGTAAGAAATTGTTGTTGTTGTTAACCATGAAGCAGTGGGTTCAAATTGCAAGAAAATTTCCAACAGTAGGAAGAACTTCTTCTACTGTTCAACCATAAAATAGACTGACTCAAAGGACAAAGAACTCTTCTTCTTTCAAGGCCTCTCAACAGAAGTTGGGCATCTTTCAGGAGTACTGTAGGTGTGTGTTGCTGCTTGGAAAGTGGTTGGATTAGATGGCCCTTGTGATCCCTTCCAACTGCAAGATTTTATGATTCTATTATTCTATTCTGAATCGAGAGCAAAATGATAAGCTGCAGAGTTATTAAGCTCATAGGCATCTCAAGGAAAAACAGATTAAGCATTACCACACCATTCTGACCTATACTACCAACTAACTGGCCCTTTCTACTGAAATGTACAGGAAATGTTCAACATGTTTAGTTTCTACTTGGTGCTTGATCGGTAATTTTCCATTATGGTTTATTGACTAATGTTTCAAGGCTGGCTATTGTATGACCGGTAGCACCCTATGATTTGTTCTTTATGCTGTTGTTATATAGGTTTTCCACAATTTCTATGAATGGTAAGGGTTATGCTTGCTTTGGTGTCAGATTGCTCAGTTTGAATACTGACATCTGAACTGGCACTGGGTCATTAAATAAACTGCTGCCTTCAAATCACTTTGCTACCATTATTGAATACAACATTGAGCATGTTTCTCCTTCAGTACATTAAAGCCAGAATCACATTGTTAGTCCCAACTACGGTAGACTCATTGACTCAACGGAAGTTGTTCTTGTGTTGTTGTGTGCCTTCATGTCATTTCTGATTTAAGGGGACCATAAGGAAATCTATCATGCTGAGTTTTGTTTTTTTGGGTTTTTGCAAGAATTGTTCAGAGGGGGTTGCCATTGCCTTCCTTAAAGATGAGAAATGATGACCTGCCCAAAGCCATCCAGTAGATTTCCATGGCTGAGCAGGTATTTGGTCTCCCAGAATATTGCAGACTGCTAGAAATAGTGCAAATTGAGTCCACTTTAACTGCCCTGGCTCAGTGCTAAGGAATCATGGGAATTGTATTTTTTCTGAGACATTGAAACTTCTCTGTCAGAGAGCTCTGGTGCCACAATAAACTACAATTCCCATTATTCCCTACCACTGAGTCAGGGCAGTTAAAGTGGACTCAATTTGCACTATTTCTGGCAGTCTGCAAAGGCCCTTAGTCCAGCACTCAAACCATTACACCACACTAGTTCTCTCTCAAAAGGAGTAACCTACATGTTAACTCACCATTCAAAATTTTATTAATTGGGTCTAATCTAACTGGGGATACCAATGGAATGCAGACCTAAATCTGCAGATCTATACCCAGTTCTTTCCTGAGAAGACATGCATAGAATTGCATTGTAAGCATTTAGCTTACAGTTGTCCCTACAGTGAATCACAGGCAGAGGGGATTTTTCCCCCACAGGCCATTGTGAGGTGAGGTGAAAAAGGACTAATCTCTAATCTGGCAGCAAGATGGAGCAATGAGACAATCACTTGGCAATGCTGTATCCCTGTGCCACAATGACCTCATCCTCTTGGCAGGAATAGTTTTCAGCTCTGTGTCTTGGCATCCAGTCAGAAGTATTTGTTCAGGGTCCCAAGAATAGTCTGAGAAAATTTAGTTTCTGTCTTTCAAGCCCAGATAACCTATATGTATTTCAATGGGAGATCATCGGAAGGTACCATTAGTACCACGGTAATACTACCTTGACCCAAGAAACCATAGGGCAGGACAAAATTTGTAACTCTTAGCCTAAAACTGAGGTTTTATTCCATTACTTCTTTTATTGTTTCTCTCTTACTACTCTTATTCTTTTCTGCTTCTTCCCATCTTCACTTCCCTCCCTCCCTCCCCCCCTTCTTTTCTGATCCTTCTTCCATACATTCAATAATTCTTTTCTTCATTTTTCTCTTTTCTTTCCTTTTATCTTGGAGAGTCTGTGTGTTTCCAATTCCTCTTAATTTTTTTAAAATTCTTTTAAATTGCCATTTGGTCTCTAGCCTGCCTTGAGATCTTATGGTATGGGAATGTGCATGTGCCTTCAAGGTGGCTGTAAATTTATGGTGACCTCATTAATGTCACATGGTTTTCATAGGTAAGGAATACACAGAGGTAGCTTGCCATTGCCTTCTTCTGATATTTACCCCCACAGTATTCTTTGGTGACCCCTCCATCCAAGTACTAACCAGAGATGATCCAATTTAGGGCCTTTGCAGACTGCCAGAAATAGTGCACATTAAATTGAGGCACTGTCCTGGCTCAGTGCTAGGGAATCATGGGAACTGTAATTTATTGTGGCACCAGAGCTCTCTGACAGAGAAGGCTCAATATGTCTCAGAAAAAAATACAATTCCCATGACTCCCTAGCACTGAGCCAGGGCAGTGCCTCAATTTAATGTGCGCTATTTCTGGCAGTCTGCTTAGGCCTTTAGTTTCCAAGATCAGACAGGATCTGGTGCCTTCAGGGCATTTATGGTCTTCTTGGATTGTCCAATTGATCAAACAGAAGTTTCCTTCAAATACAAGTCAGTCTAATTTGTCACTGAAGTAGGATATGTGGCCACCCTCAAGGAGCTTCCAAGCAACAGCATCACAAAGAAGAGCCCCTCTTGGATGACACAAGATTTTGCTTCCAACCAATACATTCACCTGAGTGAGGATCTTCCTTCAGAAGTGGAAAGCAAGAGGATGTACATGCAGTTTTTCAATTCCATTAAAAACTACCAGACCCCAAATAGCCAAAATGCAAGTATTGTTAGTTTGGTTAGGTTTCCACAACTAACCTCCCTTTTTCCAACTAGAATATAGATCTGCCACCATCACATCATAGGGGATGGGACTCTATAATCACATAATTTTAGAGTTGAAATTGTCCTTAGAGGTCATCTAGTCTAGTATGCTGCTTAGTGCAGGAATTTTGCAACTACAACATCCCTAAGAGATGGTCATCAAACCTCTTCATAAATATCTTCAGCAAAAGAGAGCCCTCTGAGAATTGTTAGAAACATATACCATTAAGACCCTCTTAAGGCTCAGTCAAGATCTGCTTCCCATTTTTCTACCTGTTCATTCTAATCCTGCCTCCAAAAGCAGCCAAGAACAAGT
This sequence comes from Phrynosoma platyrhinos, assembly GCA_020142125.1. Lineage (NCBI taxonomy): Eukaryota > Metazoa > Chordata > Lepidosauria > Squamata > Phrynosomatidae > Phrynosoma > Phrynosoma platyrhinos. The sequence continues at coordinate 13,896,594 of CM034712.1, forward strand.
CTTCTCCATCTTCTGTATGTAGCCCTTCAAATATTTCCTCCCTCATCTTCTGCTTTCCATGTTAAACATAGCCAGGTCTTTCAATCATTCTTCATCAGACTTTTGTCTTAAGACTCCATGCCAAAGCAATCAGCTCATCTAGATTGACTCAAACTTCAACCTCCTTTTCTTAAAGCACAACTGGGCAGAATACTCCAGATCTAGTCAGAAATGTTTGATAGAGCTTCAGAGCACTCAGAATGATCTGCATATGTTCTCTCACTGATTTAGTAAGAAGCAATGGGAATGCTGATCATCCCCTCAGCAAAGACGTGATAAATTGAACTTTGGGGGGGGGAAACACTTGGTTTTCTTTCAAGTTACCAGTGGGCACATGTGCTCCATCATTAATATGTATTTTTCGGCACATGAAACAGCCTGCAATGATCCCGTTGCCTGAGGACAGGTGTTGACATCACAGCAATCAACACAATGATTGGCACTAATTGTGAGAGCACTTGACAGTTTTCAGTATACTGGTCAAAGACCGAATAAATTAAATTGAATTGAATTGAATTAGCAGTTTTCAGCAAAATGGCTAAACAGGGAATGATTTGGAAGACATCCAGAAAAATTCTCTCAAGGTCAGGATGGGCAAATATGGGTAGTGCAACCCCGAATTCAGAACAGTTACTTTTTGGACTACAACACTCATAATTCACCAGGTAGCATGGCATCTTGAGTTGTAGTCCCCCAAAGTTACTCGCCCAAGGACTGCCACAGTCCAGACAATCTTGTCATTGACATTGCTGTTGTTGTGTTCCTTCAAGTCATTCCTGTCTTGGCAACTCTAAGGTGAACATATTATGAGGTTATCTTGACAAGATATGTTCAGAGAAGGTTTGCCATTGCAATCCAGTGGGCTCTATGGCCAAGCAGGCATTCAACCCATGATCTCCAGAGTCTTGATCCAATACAGAAAACATTAAGCCATACTCGTTCTCTTGTCATTGACATAAGCTTGGTCCAATGAGTGGACTTCATTTATTGGGATGCCTCTCTCTTCTGTGTTCATCTGAAAAGCTTTGGTAGAAACCATAGTTCTGTGCAGTGGTGATCTTGCCATTCATACCATTTCAGCAATGATAGTTTTGACTGGAATTCATGGCTGTTGTTATGAATGTATAACCCACAGTTACATATTCCTAACTGTTTCATATTCATATTTAATGTAGGGAGACCAGGGTTCAAATCCCAGCTTGGCCATGAAAATTACTGGAAGACCTTGGGCAAGTCAGACTCTCTCAGCTTCAGGGGAAGGCAATGACAAACCCCCTCTGAAGACACTTGCCTGCCCGCCCACCCACCCACCCAAAAAAACATGATAGATTTGTCTTAGAGTCACTGTAAGTCAGAAATGACTTGAAGGCACATAACAACAACAACAACAACAACAACAACAACAACAACAATATATTTAATAGTGTAAGGATCATAAAAGTCTCAGTCCTGACTGAAAAGAGCCACTGGCATAGTGGTTTGAGTGCTGGATTCTGCATGCCTGAAATATGTCCACCCAACTTTGGTTTAAAGACCTCCAAAGAAGGAGACATCACCACCCACCCAGGAAGTCTATTTGACTGTCAAGCAGTTTTTACAGTAAATAAGTTCTTCCTACAGTTTAGGTGGAGTCTCTTTTATTGTAATTTGAACCCACTGGTTTGTGTTGAAGGACTTTATCACACGGGACCGGTAAAGCACAATTACAACAGAATAAAAGTGTCTTTGGCCTATACTTATCACACAACGTCGTGTCTCTCCTGTTGCTGCTCTGCATTTCAATCATGGGTACAGCTCACCTTTTCACTGATGGGAAAAAGTCCCAATATTGGTGCATTTCCACTGCTTTTTCCTCTGGTGGAATAGGTCCCTTCTGCTGCAGTTCTGATATTCCAGCAGTCATGTGGCATGTATGGGTATGGTTTTTCTCCTCTCCCCTTCCGCTATCACTATTTCCAAGCAAACTGAGATTGCTTTTACCTTGTTTTCCCTCTTCAAAGATGTTAAGCTCTTATATTAGCAAACCAAGATCTGAAATAATGCTAATGGTACAGTTTCTCCTTCTTACTGATAACATACTGCAGTGAAAAAATGGTTTTCAATGTTATAATGGTTTTTAATGTATTTGGGGGTGCTGAATTTTTTTTAAAAAAACACAATAAAAATGTTGCACCACACACAACTCTTTCACAAATGTGATATTTTTATCAGTTCAATTGTTACTCAGCTTCACTTAAGCATGGATGCTGATGTTCCAGAGTGATTTCTTTTAGTGCTTTTGGACAGATTTTGGTGTTTCATATCAAAGAATTAAAGTCTATTGAAATACTTGAATCCCTCTTTGCAGGATCATTTCAGTCAGTCCCATATCATAACGTAGAAATGTTAAAGCAAGCTGTGAAAAAACTGTACATCACGAAGCAATTTGGGGGTCATATTTTTTAAAATTTAGAACACCAAATTTATATTAAAAACAGCATATATATTTTTAAAGTTTTGCAACCCACAATTTTGCAGACTAACAGGAAAGGACTCCAGCTTACTTGAGGCACAAGTTCCCCCAGAAGCCTTGTGCTGAATTCTTCCTTCAAGCCATTAGGCAATCTTCTACCTAGAAATAGATGAAGTCAGATTTGAGTAGCATGTGATGAGTTCAGCTCCAGCCAGCATTAATCTGATGCCTCTGAATTTGTGCAGTGGTACTTGCAAATGCAATTGTGAGAGCTATGTAAGTTGTCAAGTGGCTTTGGAAAATGCAAAAATGTCAATCCCATTTGTGAATAAAGTGACATTCCCCAATGCTTCTTACCGTTTTCACTCAGCCTGCCTGCATTATGTGAGCTCACGGATCTCTCTGTCTCTTGCGGAGGCTGCTAACAGCAGCAGTTAAACACAAGTCAAAGACTAGGTGTCTGAATAATTCACAATCCTCCCTTCTTCCTATGAGATACATTACTTCAGTAAAAAATATAGCCAGTGCCTTAGTTTCCTGCACATTTATTCTGTCATGCTCAAGCCCTTATTAGTCCTCTCCACTGCATCAGATTGGATTGGAAATAGGCTGATTCATCTCTTCCCTCCCCAATGGACATTAAAGATCTTACAGTGGGCTAGGGAAATCTACATTTCCCAAGGGCCCATAGGAATTGGGTCCTTACATTCTGATGAGCTGCCAGTATGTCAGCTACTGGACAAGAATAACAGAGAGGCATTATCTATTTCCATCTCTCTGCAGCCAGACTATTAGATTCGTGGCTCCTCTGGCTGAGGAAATCTTACTTAAAGCCAAGACGAAAAACATATGACCCTGCAAGTACTACTGGATTTTATTTCCTATTGTCCCAAACTGAAGATTATGTTGGCTACAGTTACTGGTGAATCACAATCCAACAACATGCAGGAAGGCCACACTTTTATCCCTCTTGGTTTAAAACAGGGGTGGGGAACTGTCATGCTTCCAACTGTCCTAATTTGGCAGGGACAGACCGGATTAATCCTCCGCCATCCCACTCTTTCAGCTGCTTTTAAAATGTCACGGTTTTTCTCTCCTCCTCCCACTTTCCACCTTTCTCCTCCACTTACTTTCATGGGTGCAAACTGAGTTCAAAATGCAATCAGCAAGGAAAAGAGGGGAGGAGGCTTCCCTTTCCTTCCCTTCCCTGTAGGCTCTGGCAAAATCAAACTTTTACAGCTTCTCTTAGCTTTTTCTCTATTAATAACTTTTGCCATCTTGACCACACTTTGATGATGTTTTGCCCTATGTGTCTTGGAGCCTATCGCATTATTAAACAAATCTGGCAGGCAAATGAAAAGATGTGGTTTGTTTTCTCCCTCCGCATGACGTTGTTCTCTTCTGGTTGTGGAAGAGAATCATTAAAGTGTCATAAAAATGTCCCATTTGGCAAAAAATGACATTTTTACAATGCTCTCCCATGCTTTGCCAACCTAAAGAGAATGAGAGTCATGCAGATTGGGGTAGGGGGTGGGGAAACACATATTTTCATTTTGCCGGATGGGTTTAATAATGCAAGAGTGTTCTTGGTTTTCATCTGTGACATATTGGACATAACCCCTTGGGATCAGGGGGCCATGCTGTTCTAAGGGCTTGTAAAAAATCTTCAGATTTAAGGCTAGTTGAATGGTAATGGATAGGGAAAGTAATTTGTCCTCCCCCTACAAATATTTGCAAAAAGAAAAATTAATAACAACATGCCTGCCAATGTTGATCCCCTACATCTTAAAAACAGTTCTGGAATGCTGGGTGCAGGTCTCTACCACACACCCTGAAAAGATGGTCATTTTTTGTCCCCCAATATCCCCCCCCCCCAGTTTCACCACATTTTT
>CM034712.1:13901076-13913164 GCA_020142125.1 Phrynosoma platyrhinos
GCTTTTAAAATGTCCCAGTTTCTCTCTCCTCCTCCCACTTTCCTCTTTCATCCTGAGCTTACTTCAATTGCTGCAAAAGGAATTCATAGCGGAAAATTATTCTGGGATCCATTAACTTGGGGAAGAGAATCCTTCCCTTCCCAGGAGGCATAGGCAAAAGTAACTTGGCTGCAAGCTCTCCTGGTATTTGTATTCTTCCTTGTGAACAACGTATGCCATCTTGACTGTGTTCTGAGTTGCTTGGCCACACGTGTCCCAGTTTTCATCTGTGACATGTTAGCAGGTAAGATCGTCCCCCAGGAGCATTGCTAAGAGAGAGTTTTAAAATGAAACAATCAATAATGAGTTTGTCTCACATCCCTCAGACTTAGTAGGGATCTGGAGGAGGAAAGATTGGAAGAGAGAAGGTTAATAATTTTTTTTCCACCTGTGAAGGTAGAACAGTATTTTCATTCTATGAAGTGCAGAGAGCAACAGCTTGCAGAGAGAACAGCTGGTCCAGCTGCTGGGGATTACGCAAACCAATGATGAAATATAAAAGGATTTGCTCCAGGGAGTTGGCTTGGGTAGCTTTAAGAGCTAAGCTGTAGGATAGTTGGAATGGCCAATAGCAGAAAACATTATTGCCTCCACAACTTCTTCTTTTTCTTTTTCATTATTGTAAAAACAAAAGGAGGTGGGGAAACCAGAGAGGGAGGGACACAGCAACATTTCTACAATCCGCATGACCACAAAATGCTCTGTAGAGTGTTTCTCCCCTTCCCGAAACGAATTTTGATTTGCACAAGAAATGAGAAACCAGTGCATTCTGAAATAGGGGATCAGCTATCTTTTGGGCTGCCTGATTTTAATTCATGTTCATACAATGCAATAGGAATTGTACTGTTCTTACTAGGGTGATCAGGTCAAGATAATGGGGGGTTGCAGACTGACAGAAATAGTGCAAATTGAGTCCACTTTTAGGGTTAGGGTTAGTGCTAGGGAATCATGGGAATTTTTTTTCCTGACACATTGAGCCTTCTCCATCAGAGAGCTCTGGTGCCACAATAAAATGCAGTTCCCATGATTCCCTAGCACTAACTCTAACCCTAAAAGTGGACTCAATTTGCACTATTTCTGCCAGTCTGCAACCCCAAAACGTCAGGATCAAAGCCTGAGGCCTTAGGATGATCCTTTGGGATCGCAAACAATGTCAAGTGATGGTGATGTTACAAGGGGTAGTTCTGAGTGATGTTACTAAGGCTGATACATTAAGCATCAGCTTGACTTGCACAGAGCATGCCATTCAAATTTGTTTTCTAAAAAAGGCCCAGGTCTAATATGCACTGTGAAAATGATACAGTTTGACACTGCTTTGCCTGCCATGGCTCAGTGCTATGGAATTTGGGGATTTAAGTTTGTGGTAGCACCAGAGATCTCAAATGGAGAAGGCTAAATATGTCACAAAACTACAAATTCCAGAATGCCATAGCATTGGGCTATGGCAGTTAAAGTGGTATCAAACTGTATTATTTCTGCACAATAGTACACAACTCCCACCTCACACACCACATTGTACATTTAAGAACTGCACAGATTCCTTGTTGTGGTGAGCTCCCCCAAATTTGCTTTTAAAAAAAGTCAAATTCTTGCTAGTGAATTTTTTATGAATTGTATGAATTTTGTGCAAATAATAATCCAGCAAGGTTTATGGTCTTACCTCTTAAAGTCTGTGGAGTCACTGGTACTATTAGGCATTTTTTCATCTTGCAGCTAAAGCTTAGCAACTTGACGGCACACAACAACAACTCATTAAGATAGAGCAGCAGTGTAATTATGTCTCTTTTATTGGAATTACAAGTAATGAGTTATCTGTAATGCTTTGGGGGTTGCAGGACTCAATTCAGGCCCATGGCATGGAAGTGGAAGAAAAACCAAGTCTAGTACAGAAAGCATGGAGTTAAACTTGGACCCAGGGTCAAATCCCAGCTCAGCCAAGACATAATTCAATAACTGAGTAAATTACTGTCACTCAATTTATTTCTTCTCCTGCCCTTAAAATGAGAATGGAACATGCATTTTCCCTTCTTTCTGTTTCATAAGGATGAATGGGTCTTTATGTGAAAAATGATAAGATTCTGTTTTTGAAGAAAAAAAAAGCCAGGGATTGTCAATGGTTTTGGTAGGGTGGGTTTTATTTGCAAACCGGTAAATCCACATTCTTTTGAGCTGTGGTCTTAGAGACCTTGAAAGCATGAAGCAGGTGAGGTGGTGTGTGTGTGGGGGAAGATAACCACTGAAACTCCTTCAAAACGTGAGTCATTATAGGTTACAAAGGATCATTGCGGAAGCCAGAAACAAAATTACCCAAATGCATTACCCATTTTAATTCAAGATCAATTCAAGCGAAATTGATTGTTCTGTCATTTGGGAAAGCTAATAAAGCCAAGCTGTTTTCCTTCCAAAGGTATCCTTGAATCTAAATTGTACAAGCCAGCAGAGGAATGGAGACGACCCAAGATGTACAAGTAGCACCTATTATTGGCAGGAAATAATCCCAGAGAGTGCGAAGGAGCTCTGAATGAATCTGACCTGTATAATTCACCAATTCCAGCAGGTCACTGAACTCTCTTTGCCAGCATCTTTCTCGACTCAAGCCGCTCTCACTTACACGGTGGGTGAAGGGCAGTTTGCTATGATTATTTGCACCAAAAGGTCAAGTCCGGCATTAAGAAACATGGGTATTTTTCAGAATGGATGGTGAGTGCTATGTAAGTTATCAAGTGGTTTTGGAAAATGCAAGTGGAAGTCTTTTCCCCAGCTGTTAATGCAGAAAGATTGTAAGAGCCATCTGAACGTAATGGCAGCAAGGGGGAGAAATTTCATTCTCTTCACATTTTGACAAGAACTTTCCAGCTTTGCTTTTCTTGAACCAATATGCAAACCAGAATGCTGTTATGTATTCACATTTCTCAGAATTGTTGTTTGTTGTTCTATGCCTTCAAGTCGTGTCTGATCTAAGGTCATCCAGTGAGTTTCCATGACTGAAATCGTGGTCCAACACTCAAACCCCATATCTCCAAATATTGTGATGCAAAACACGATTCAAATAACCCAAATAAAATTCTCACCTGTCCTTACTTTGAGTCCCATTTAGCAGTGATGTAGACTCAAGTTGGACTCAAGTCAGACTCAGGACACTTGCAGTCAGACTTGGACTCTGTAGGGTTTCCCAAGGCTTCAGCCTTTAATAAGGAAACAAAAATATTTAAATGTCAAAAATATCAAAGCCAAACCTGTTAGGTCTAGCTTTAAAAGCAGCAGAGTAGCAAAAATGTGTCTTTGTCTAACTATCCTTCCCTAAGAACTGACACTGACTACAAAAACAACACAAGTAGCTTGAAGTTTTAACAAAAGTTTACTAATGGCTTTAATCTATATATACATAAAAGCTATATCCTAATCTAGCTAGTGAATCGTTCAAGTAAAAAGAAATCTTTATCTCATCTTCTATCTTTCCAAAGGAATTTGAGAGAGGGAGAAGATGGAAAATCAACAGCTCATTTGAAAATCTTTAGAGAGAATATCTGTAGAGTGTTAGCTCTTCCAGAAAGGTTAGTTTGAATGAGAGAGAGACTGAGAGAAAGAGAGAGAGAGCTTGCATGTAGGAAATCCCTATCTATCTAAGGAGAGGGAAAGAGAATGCAAAAATCTTCCAACAGACTTGACTTGTTAATAAATGATTGGCTGACTTGACTCGACTTGACTCAACTTGACTCGACTTGATGCAAGACTTGCAATTTTTTAGCAACTGACTTGCTGGCCTTGGTTCAGTAGCATAACATGTTCATGCTTCTTTCACTCCCATCTCCATCCCACCTTGCTTTGCCTCAGCTGCCACTGCTACCTTTTCCTTGTGCTTTCCTTATTCTCCTCCTTGCTTTTCCCCTCCCTCTCTTTTGGTTGCTTGTTTGTTGATTTGGGTTGACACTGGAAATCTTTTTGTTATTGCTGCTGCTGCACCTCCTCCCAAGCAATTCAAACTGAGCTCAAAACAACCAAAAAGCAGGGGAAGGTTGGTATGGGCAAAATAAACAAGGGAACAGGACAAGAAGCCAAACTATAGGGCCAACAAAGCTGACACACACACACAGACACAGACCCCTCTCTGACCATAGTCCAATCAAAACAAGTGGCAACCATTACATACTATATCAACTCAGTGTTCATTTTGGAAGAAAGGGGGAGAAGGGTGCTACAGGCCAAGTTCCTTGCTTTCACATATTTATAACAGATTGCATACTTGCATGTAACACTGAATGTATTACTTGTTTGACTCATAATCAGAGGGGGAAAACCTGAGGTCTGAATCTCACATATGGGAGCCAGCAAGTGTTCCCAAAAGAGCTGCAAGCAAATAGGAGTCTGGAAAACAGGAAGGTCAGATAAGGTAAACTCCAGATATCCATTCCTACTTGGAGATGTAGAGTTTTACCTGAGATACCCATGGAATTGACCCCTAATTTGCTCCCCTTTGTTAAAACTCATGAATTTTCTTATTCTTACATGCAGTGCATCATCTGTACCACAACTGAGCAACTGCTACACACCACTTGAATGAGACAGTAGACGGAGGTATTGGGCTTTTTAAGATATAAATGGTTTTGGACAGCACATGGAACTTTGTCTCCTGTCATTCTTCCACTATGAATACATACTTTCCACATTTTTGGTTGGACTCAAATCAATGAACTGTTCATGAAGTGAGATGTAAAGGTAGATCCCATCCCACCATCCCCAGGGTGAAGCACCATGCTCAATCCACCTCCTACCACAAGGTAAGGCTCCTGTATCTCCCTGCCCCATCTCTTCCAGCTTCCTGCAGCCAACTCAAAGCCTAAATTTAATAAAGTTTGGGAGCACGGAGGAGTGAAGAGGATGGAATAGAAACATTTCAACAGCCTTACCTCCAGTGCACCAATTTCACCCTGATTAACCACTTGGCTGCGTTTTGGAGGACTTTCTCTTTCTCTCTCTCTCTGCCTAATCACATAGCCTTGTTTTGCTCCACTAAACTGCTCTCCAGTTGGAATAGATGTTAGTTAGAGAAGAAATTGAAAAATGAGCTTGGTGACCTATCAGAGGTGGATGATTAATTGTTCAGAGATTGCAGTCATGATTGCAGAGTCCTTCGTCTCAGGTGACGCTAATTAGGTTTCTCATTCTTCTGCATGTCTACGTGAGGCCAGAACCAAGCATCCCACCTGCCACCCCTCCAAAACAGTTTCAGTGGAGCTGCGGAGAAGACGGTCTCTGTTTATTATGAACAGCCAAGTGGTATTTAATTAGTCTTTCTTCAAAGAAGATGAAGAAGGAAAAGATGAAGAAGGACAACCAGTAATCAAGCAGCACAAAACAGTAAACAGGCAAAGCATGGCATTAGCAGCAGCTTGCACTTTCTGGCGGGGACCCAGAGTGAGTGGATTGGAGGAAGGATGCTGTGTTGCCATGGAGCTGATGTTCTACCAGTAATCCAGCCATATCCAGTTACTAATAGGGGAGTTCTTTGGGTTCTTGTGGCATCAGTACAGGTCCAGGGTCATAGAGAATCATAGAATCATAGAGTTGGAAGAGATCTCAAGGGTCATCAAGTCCAACTCCCTGCCATGCAGGAAGACACAATTAAAGTGCCCCCTACAGATGGCCATCCAGCCTCTGCTTAAAAACCTCCAAAGAAGGAGACTCCACCACTTTCTGAGGCACTGTCAAACTGTTCTTACCATCAGGAAGTTCTTCCTAATGTGGAGATGGAACCTCTTTGCTTGCAGTTTGAATCCATTATTCCGGGTCCCACTTTCTGGAGCTGCAGCAAACAAGCTTGCTCCATCCTCAATATGACATCCCTTCAAATACTTAAACAGGGCTATCATATCACCTCCTAACCTTCTCTTCTCCCAGCTAAACATACCCGGCTCCCTAAGTGGCTCCTCAGAGGGCATGGTTTCCTAAGGGTCTTCACAGAGAAGTCTCTACCAAGGGGCGATATGCTCTTCATTGTGATGAGACTACAGAGCAAAGTGTTAAGCAGGTCCCAACTGGTGGTGGTGTGTGGGTCAAGTCCATGGATTAGGATGAGTTTAAAGCAGCTGTCCAAGGTGCTGAACCTATCAGCAACTTGGATAGTCCTTCACACATCAAATTAAAGCCTAAAGCAGATTCACCAGCACTGCTGCCAGATCAATTGATGGGTTGATTGGTTATAGCCTTCCTTACTTCCAATATGGGGCTCAAAGTGACTTAGAGCATGCATGATATGGGAGCTGCTAGTCACCAGGTGTCCCCAGCTTAGTTGACCTCCTTCCAAAATCTGTGTGAAAATTTTGAATTACCAATAGGAGGAACACTATAATAAAAGCCTGTTGTTGCTTTTTGTTATTGCTGCTTCTGTTAAGTGCCTCCAAGCTAATTTATGAACCTGTCCTGGAGTTTTCTTGGCATGATTTATTCCCAAGGAGATTGTGACCCAATTTATGATCCTGTTTTAGGATTTTCTTGACAAGATTTATTCCAGAGCGGTTTGCCATTGCCTTCCTCTGAGGATGAGAGTGTGTGACATGTCCAAGGTGACCAAGGTTTCCATGCCTGAGGACAGATTTGAACCCTGTCTCCCAGAGCCCTAGCCCTACCATCCAACTACACACTACATATTACCAGGCCTCAAACTACAAACTAGGCTCTGAATTCCAAATTTCTAAGCCTCAAACTGCAAACTAGGCTTCTACATTACAAACTTTGTTGCCATGTGTCTTCAAGTCACTTCCAATTTAACAGTGTCCTTATGCTAGAGTTTACTGGCAAAATTTATTCCAATTAGGTATTTTCCCCCATTGTCTTCTTCTAAGTGGTTTTCCCTGGCTGAGCAAGGAATTGACCCCTAGCCTCCTGGAGTCCTAGTCCAATGCTCAAATCACAACACTACACTAGCTTGCACTGCAGAAATAATCCAATTTGACACCACTTTAACTCCCATGGCTCAATGCTAGGGAATTCTGGGAACTGTAGTTTTGTGAGGTATTTTGACTTCTCTGTCAGAGAGCTCTGGTGCCACAACAAACTAAAAATCCAAGATTCCATAGCATTGAGTCATGGCAGTTAAAGTGGTGGCAAACTCAATTATTTCTGCAGTGTGGATGCAGCCCTAGAATGTTTCAGATCAATTTTCAGCTGCTGTTATCTTCCCCTGTTGTTATTCTTTTGTCCATTTCGTTCCCTTTCTGATTTTAAGACGTGGAGGTTCCCAAAGCCTAGGCTTTAGAAGCATTACTTATGATCAGTCCCTTTTCCAGTTCAGAAAGCAACAACTCCATTACCTAATTAGGGATAAATTTGTGGCATAACTGCAATTTCACTTGCTTGTGTTGTCCTAGGGATGTGTCATACCTAAAAAGTGGAGGGGAAATATCACATAATTCTTAGCTTGTGACTCATACAACATTGTAGATGTTGAGACAACAGTAAGGTAGACAAGAGGAGAACATTTTTCAGTCCTGTTGGCTGACTTCTTCTAACATTCAAGTATGGCCTTCTTAAGTAATTGAGGAGTCATCATTTTAGTTGATTTCAAGAAACAGGTCACTTTTAATAAATCAAATTAGGATGATAGTAACCTGCCTTTGGATAATAACTGTAACCACTTACTTTCTAAAAGTAATTTTCCATACTCTGGTATTTCCCTTTCCATAAAAAAGTTCTTTCTTTGACAACCTTGTGTTCAAGGAAACTCCTTGTGTGTTTTATTGCTTTTCTGACAAGTCCTTATTTGTAACTGGTAACGTTCCAAAAATGAAATTATGATGTAACTAGCCACTTTAGAACAACAACCATAATTAATTACTTTCTTAAAATAGTTCTCCACACTCTGGTAGTTCTCTTTCCCTGCAAATGACTCTCGGTTGACCACTTTGTGCTCAAATTGTGGAGGAGGAGGATTTCTTTCTGTGTATGTTGTTTCTCTTTTCTGACAAGTCCTCTGTGCATCACTCTTTTTAACTGTTTGAGACCTGGTGTCCTCCTTGCCAGTGGAGTCCTAAATCCACTCCATGGTTGAGACTGAACTTTTTAAAGGAACAATCCAAGGTGTGGAATTCTATCTCCCCAAAAATAAGTTCAGCACCTTGGATAGCACTTTTAAAGATCAGGCTAAAGCCTGGAGTGAATTCATGCCCCACTGCCCTGGACACCTCCAGCTGCCACTGTTTCAATTGGACTTTTTCTCCTAGACTTGAAGGAGAAGGAGATAGCAGGGAGCGTATGTAAGAAGGAGGCTCAGAAGTTGATTTCTCTTGCCAATGAAGTTAAATATCAAGGCACAATTAGAAGCCAGCACTCAAGACTGAATACCTAGAAAAAACTCTGGCAGGCCTGACAAGACTGAAGTGGTGCAGGGAAATGTCACTATCAACTCTTGTTGGGCCTGGAGCTTTCACAGGGAATTTTGCCAAAGAAGTGTAGCAAACAGCTTGAAATCCTTAAGTGCCAGCTAGCCTAGGAGACTGTAAGTAAGATTGAATGGTGTAATGCAGAATCACTGGAAGCTGACTGGGGAGGGTTGTGAATTTTGCACAGAATAAGTCTCAAAGAGTGCATAGTCTCCGAAAACTGACCAGTTTGTTGCTTAAATTACTTGTTATTTTCTTTGAGAAGAAAATGAGCAAATAATTACTTCCATCATCTTCATCATCACCATCACCATCACTCTCCTCTTTATTTATATCCACAACTAGGACTTAAGGTGGCTTATGAATTAAAACAAAAGATTACTGAGAAAAGATTTCATTACACAGCCTGCCAAGCTCTTTTCTGTCTATAATCCTATCAATACAACCACTTCACATGAATATACATCTCTCTATTAAACTTTACTTGGCATAGGGACTCTGTTCACATGGAACAGTGGATAGGACTTCAGAAAGACCCACCAAGGACACATCTCTGCACCAATAGAGCAGAATGGATCAGTTGATCATCTCTGACCTCTACAAAAGTGATTGGGTTGGCCTTGCTTGCCAATAAAATTGGCATCCCATTGCAAATTCTGATATATATATATACATTCTTTGGTATCCACATTCCATTCAAAGCTGTTAAAGCACAGTTCTGTCATGTGGTACCTTCCATAGACAATCGATATTTAATAGGGGAATTCTAATAGCTCAAGTAAAGTTGCTGAGAGGGCTTTCAGCAACTAAAAGCAGGGATCAAGCCTGTGTATATTGGTTCCAAGAAACAGGACTCTAGAATACAAGGTCCAAATGTAGTTTTATTTGCAGATCAAAGGGAATCGCCACTCACACAAAGACACTCATACACACCTACAAGAACTAATAAGATAAAAGGTAGTAACAGATAGTGACTTTCAGGATTGCTGGCAGAGGATACTGCCAGAGTGTCTGTCTGACCTCAAAGAGACCAAATTGGTAGTGCCTAGGCAGGCATATTTGTAAAGCAGAATGTATCCTGGGGCAGATTTGGGATTAAAATGAAGTTTCTGGGAAGGAAAAATGAGAAGGGAACTTGTGAATGGCTGGAGAATCAGTGCAAATGTCTCTGGACAAAGGAGCATCTTGTCCAGAGGGAAGTCTAGTTGGGTTTCTGTTCATTTGTAAGCACAAAGGCTAGCACCCATCATTGCTCCTATCAATGAAGGAATTATACAGATTCCAATCTTAATTTATCTATCCTGGCTATGTCCTTGAACTGGGAGTGCCCTATTGGCTACATGCCTAAAACATCCATTTAATATCAAATTGATATTGAAATGAGGAGTGCGGAGGAAGGCTAGACCTTGAGGTAACAGAGTGCACATATATGTATATGGCCTATGCATTTGGGATGCACTTATGCATTTCGGTCTTATTTGGGGGAAGACAAGGGAGTGGGTTGAGGTGAACAACGTAGCTCCTATTTCTTTTGCAGGGATGGAGATATGGAAGCCAACAGCAGACCAGAGGAGCTCACATCAACTAGGAGAAATGTCAGCAGAAAGTGCTGACTAGCACCAGCCTCACCTGCAATGCAATGGTTTCCTGGAATGTGCCTAGAATGAAGGAAGAGAAGCAATAAAATATAAATTTTATTATTATTATTAAATTTTATTATTATTATTTTAACTATGTTGTTGTTTAATACTTTTTTAAGGGGGGGAGGGATATGTTTTACTGTAATTGTTTTATGTTGTAAACCGCCCAGATTGGGCAACCATTGGGCGGTATATAAATATATTTTATTATTATTATTTATTATAAGTGAGGGGTTTTAAAGGAGAGAGTAAAGCATGTGCATGGAGGTGAAGGACAAGGCAGATGGAGACACAGCAGCAGCAATAAGGGGCAGATAGAGCAGGAAAGAAAGAAAACCTGAGGAGGATGACATTGGGGAAGAAAGCCCTCATGGGTTGCTTGAGGGAGAAGGTTGAGAAGAAGAGCTACACGCTCAGGTCCTTGAACAGAATCCCTTTTTTTCCCCTCACTCAAGCTTTACTGCATTGTTTACTACAGCTGCTGCAACCGGACACTGAAACTCTGTCTTTCTCTAGACCCTCTTTGCCCTCCCTGGTGCTAAAAAACTTCCAGTTAGATGGAGGATGAGGAAGGAAAGAGGGACAGTTTGGAAGGTGTAAAAATACTTTTCCAAAAGGATCTTCATTGTTAGAGGCTTTGGCTGCATCTGCACTGCAGAGAAGGCAAAATATCTCACAACACTACAGATCCCAGAATTTGATGACATTGAGGTATTGCTATTAAAGTGGTGCCAAAAAGCATTATTTCTGCAGTGCAGATGTGGTCTTTGCTAACTGTTGCATGTCCGTAACCTTGTTGCACTCCTATTACCTCAGAACGTAATGCTTTTCAAAACATGTTTTCTGTAACATGTTCTGAGTTCTGGCCACAGCAAGACTCTGCAGAAACAAACCACCCACCCTCAAAAAAACAGAAACAAACAAAAAAAAAAAAACACCACAATTTCTTCTTGAAAAATTTTGGAAACTTTTTAAAGAATTATTTCTCCATATATAAATGTGTGTGTATGCATAGATGCATGTGATGAGATTTTATTTAGTTTTTTTCTTGATCTGTTTCTCTTGTAGTAATACAAGAGAAGAAATGAAGTCTGCTCCATATACTAATGGGTCATCCTGATTTATAGTGCCTTGGTGGTCCAGATTATTTTTATATCCATTTCTACCAGGGCCATCTGCTGAAAAGCATCAATGCATTGCTGGATTGTGTGGTAAGAGAGCTGAGACTGAAAACATTTTCTCATGACAGAACTGCATATGGTGTGTATATGTATGCATATTCCTACAGCTACCCAATACTTTGGTGCAAAAGATAGAAGGCAAAGCTGCAGACAGCTGTTGCGTTGTCCATGGCAACTGTACAAATTCAGTTAATTCAGAAGCCATCTGAAATCCATGGAAAATCTATGGGGCTCAGTGAGGTTAGAGATGAACCAAATAGTTTCTGTTGGTTCCTTGCCAATTTCACACACGTTCAGTCGTAAGACCTATTCAAACCAAATTCTTGACCAATGAATGTATGCTTTGCTCATATACACAAAAAATGGCATTTTTCCTTCACGTGCATGCTCTTGTCAGTAGCTTCCTCTTATATATGCATTTTGTACATGACGAATAATCACACTTCTGAGGCAAGAATGACTTCAAATCTGGAGATGGGCACAGTTGGAAGGATAACTATGGTGCAATTCATTTTAGCCCAGGAAGTGCAAATTAGATTAGTGCCCTTAAAAAGTCAAACCAAACAGGTTTCTCTCCTTACCTACACACAGAGTATGCTTATTTTCTCTTATGTTAGATTGTAGTGGGACTGGCACAGCTCCTTTACCTATGCTTGCATCAACTAAACCCTATGGGTGAGACATCTCCAAGAAGACTCCCTGTCCTCCCCTGCTCTGCTTCATTCCTGCCATCCCTTAATACCCCAAGTGACCTCCTTCATAATAGAATCCCCTCATCTGTCCTGTGGCCTTCTTCTCTTCCTCCTTCCCTCCTTCTTTCCCAGCATTATTGTCTTTCCCAAAGAGTCCT
>CM034712.1:13944734-13957182 GCA_020142125.1 Phrynosoma platyrhinos
CCCCCCCCCCCCCACACAACATGTTTCCAGTCTGAACAATGGACAAAGAAGCACAGGGCTGTGGAAGGAAGCAAGGAGGGGGGTCTTGCGGTCAAGGATTTCATCTCAACCCACTCCAGAAAGTTTGTTCACACTTCCTGGCTCATGCTGATGACTCCGGAAGTTTGGGGTTTTTCAACTAGTGAATCACTGCTTCGGTTGAGCTATTTTTTGAGGAGGGGGTGGTGGAAAAAAGAAGACACACATCCGAAAAGTTTGTACACATTAACACGAGCCCAACGAAAAGGAGACTTTTACCAAAGGTCACAGAAAAAGCTCTGTTGACACAGCAGCTTCCATTCCACTTCAAGGAGCCGAGACAAAGCACCAAAGGCTGCTTTTAGCTCCTCAGTGTCCTGGCAACCAAGTACTTGGGATAGGCATTTTCTAAAAAATTAGTGACTGTTAAAATGGCACCGTATCATGATGGTTATAGACAATAGTTATAATTGTTGTTGTTGTTGTTGTTGTTGTGTGCCTTGAAATCATTTCCTTGGCAAGATTTGTTCAGCGGAGGTTTGCCATTGCCTTCCCCTGAGGCTGAGAGCGTGTGACTCGCCCATGGTCACCTAGCGGATTTTATGGCCAAGCGTAGAATCAAACCCTGGTCCCCAGAGCCATAGCCCAACATTCAAACCACTACACCATGCTGGCTCTTAGTTAGATATAGGGCCTTTGCAGACTGCCAGAAATAGTGCAAATTGAGTCCACTTTAAGGGTTAGGGTTAGTGCTAGGGAATCATGGGAATTGTTGTTTATCTGAAACATTGAGCCTTCTCTGTCAGAGAGCTCTGGTGCCACAATAAAATACAGTTCCCATGATTCCCTAACCCTAACCCTTAAAGTGGACTCAATTTGCACTATTTCTGGCAGTCTACAAAGGCCCATAGTAATTCTTTGATACTATAGTTATATTTTAAAGTAATGACTTACTTCTCATTTCTCAAAAGGAACTGAAAGAGTTACTTGGGGAGAAAAATCTGGATACTAGTAGTTTATAGTTCCCAAAATTCCCCCATCAGTATGGCCAGCAAGAGGATTCTAGAAGTTGTCATCTAAAAAATGAACGTTTCCCAATTCAACTGCTAAGCTTCACCAGGTGCCATTTCCCATCATGTGCAATTGTAACGGGAATGTGGGGCCACAGTGTCTGGTGACTCCATGTTAGTGGGGTGGTGAATCCACTCTGGGTTTTAATATAAACATTCAAGGAGATATCCAAGATATGGAATCTATTTGGGGGTTATAGGTTGACACCTTGGTCAGCTCCTTTAAAAACTAAAATCTGGCATGGATATACCACCCCACAGACATGGAAGCCACCATGCTGTGTGCCGTCAAGTCATTTCTGACTTTTGACAACCCTAAAGTGACACTATCATGGGGTCGTCTTGGCAAGATTGGTTCAGAGGGGGTTTGCCATGGCCTTCCACTGAGGTTGTGAGAGTGTGACTTACCCAGTCACCCAGTGGTTTTCCATGGCCAAATGGGAATCTGTATCCTGGTCTCCCAGAGTCCTAGTCCAACATTCAAACCACTACAACATGCTGGCTCATCCTGATCATCATGCCCTCACCTCATTGCATACAGTTGGCAGACAATAAGGAACGGACCTTTGCAGTGGTGGCACCCTAGTTATGGAAGAAGTCAGCAGTCATGGTCTTTCCAGCACCAAGGGACAACCCTTTTGTTTGGAAAGCTTTTAGAATAACTTACAGCCTTTCATCTGCATCTGAGTTAATAGACTTAAGTCTACGAATGCTCCTGCTGCCAACTTCTTCCTTTCAGTTAGTCTCAAAGGTGCTACAAGATCTCCCTGCATACTCATTCTACAGACTAACATGGCAACATCTTTGAATTACAGCCTTTCAGTTCAAGACTCTAGGCTACAGCTCTGCGACTGCTGTTGTCTTTCTTTCCCACGGTGTTTCCACTGCATTTGGTTCTGCGCTCTTCTGCTTTTCTAAAATGTGTGCTTATTATAAGCTGTCTAGAAAATGGTATGCTCCAGGGCAGCATAAATGTTAATGAATAAATAAAAAAGAGAAAGATGGAAGCAAACAAACACAGCGCCGTGTTCCTCTGTGATCTGTTGGGAGGCCCAGATCAGAATGCATCCTTCCGAAGCATGACTCTCTTAAGTCAGTGATTTCTCCTTTAAGCGCACTAGTCCTCAAAGTGACAAGTGGCAACGTAGAAATAAATGAGCTTTACACACAAAGAAAGAGGATCATGTTTTTGGAGGGGAGGAGCTGATCCATGGAAATGAGATGCGCTGATATATTTCCTAAGTCAGCAGAAAAGCATCTCCTTGTCCACAGTAGCCTGTCTTCCCTCTCCCCCAGGCTGATCCAACATACGCTTGCTTCCGAGTGGAATTCCATCATGTGTCACTCCTTTTATTTGCATTATCTAGCCAGAGCCAGCTAGCTCAATACAGCTCCAATCGACCTTAGCAAAAAGTTGACAGGAGGGAAAGGATGATGAGCGGAGATCCTTGGGCTGCAAAAGAGAGCAAGCAAAGTTTAACAACTGGATTTGGGCCACACATCTGTGTATTTGCATGCATGCATACAAGATACCTTGAGGTGGGCAAAGGTGGCGAGTTTGGAGGAGAATTTTCCAGACCAGTATTGGCTTTCCTTGCTGAAAATATACATAACTTACATCAGGTATATTTGCAAGGTTGATGCTGTAATTTTATGTCACGTATATCAGGTGTACATATGTATATACTGCTGAAAGTTTTGACCTCTGTTTTGTTTTTGTTTTTTTAGCTGGCTGTGTGCCATAAATAAAAATTTGTATTTGTTGGAGGAGAATTCTACAGGGAATTTTTGCAGGGAGAGGCAGACTATAAATAAAATGTATTATTATTGTATTATTATTACACCTCGGGAACCTTTTCCAAAACAGCCAGCATGCTGTAGTGGTTTGAGCATTGGTCTATGCTCAAACCTATTGCAGGGTTTTCTTGGCAGAATTTGTTCAGAGGAGCTTTGCCCTGTCTTTCCTCTGAGGCTGAGAGAGTGGAACTTGCCCAAGATCACCCAATTAGCTGAGCAGGGATTTGAACCCTGGTCTTCCAGTGTCCTAGTCCAACAATCAAACAACTACACTATCTCAGTTTACACCATCTCAATTGATGTACACCATCTCAATTTAAATAGAAGGTAGGATTCTATCAGCCTCCCCGATTGCTTTGCAGAGGGGTGGGGTATAAATTTATTATTATTATTATTATTATTATTATTATTAGGATTTTTTCCCAATAAATAAATACATAAATTCAGCAGAGTGCTAAATGAACCTGCAAGGAAAAGCGGTTACTCATGGAATAGTCTCTGGAGGTCTTTAAACAGAGGCTGGATGGCCATCTGTTTGGGATGCTTTGATTGAGAGTTCCTGCATGGCAGGAGGTTGGACTGGATGGCCCTTGGGGTCTCTTCCAACTCTATGATTCTATGATTCATCTTACTGTCTTTTGTTGTCATTTTGATCATGTGGACATCAGTAGTTCTGAAAGGAAGCCTCTTCTATGCATGAGAAGTCTCCATACAAGCTGAAACACTATAAAACCCTAGTTCCTGTGTAGATCCTTCATGAAAGAAGAATCATCCCTTTTCACACAATCAAACAGAGAAACTGGCATGCGCCTTTCCTTGGTTGTTGACTTTAGCCCAGGCATGGGAATCATGCAATGCTTTAGCTGGAATACAGACTATCCAGCATTGCCATTGGTGCTGAATGCTAGGGACTACAGTCCAACACTATCTAGAGAGCTGTAGGACTCCCATCGCTGATTTAACCCCATCTGGGTTTCACCTGAATAGGGCTAGTGAGTGGATGGATGGACAAAGCAGATACATACACACCGAGACTTGGATCACCACAATCACCTATATTTGGAGGCTTTCTCTTAGGAAGCATGTCTATACAGAGGGTTATAATGAGAACCTGCCCTTCAAAATTCACCACTATGTCACTGGAAGCCAGACCACTAGTCCTATTAGTACGTATTCTCAGTCTTATTGGTAGCTCACTGTTGACTCAATGGATGTACTCTGGTTGGGAATAGAGATGTGAAGGCCTGGGGGGAAAAAACCATAAAAATTCAGAAAAAAATACATTGTCCCTCCCTCCCTCTCCCCATTGAATGATGCTAATATAAAACATTCCATAATTTATTTTCTTCCTTTTTCCATTTTTTTTTCAACAAAAAAATATATCTGTTCCCCCCCCCCCAGTTTCCCCCCCAGTTTTTTTCCGGGCCATCACATCTCGGAAATACCAATAGAATTTAGGTTCAAATAAGTCCATTCGAGCCTTCTTGGGGGCAAAGATCTGGTTTTATTTGTTTATTTGGCTTGTGTTTTCTTTTCTAAAATGCTATGGATGCTCTGGCCCTCATGGAACAGCAAGTAAGGTCCAGCCACAAAATTTATTCTATGTAATATGGGCACTGCTAATTAGTTTAACGTAAACAGCCCAGTGTTATCTACCTGTTTCAGAAGATAATTCAGTAATTTATTGAAAGGTTTACTGATCAATTGTTCAATTCACTGATTGTTAAATATTTTATATAATCTGGATGACAAGGGAAGGCATTATGCTGCTGGTGTTTCTTGCTATGTTGATTTTGCACATGTTGTGGTCTTTTTAAATTTTGATTTTTAATAATTAAAACATATTGTGAATCCATATGGACAATGCCAGCATAAGTAATATTGATTATTTATTTATTTATTTATTTATTTATTTATTTATTTATGGGATTTATATCCTGCCTTTGTCCCAAACTGAGATTCAAGGCGACCATAAATATTCAAAATCCTCATCTTGGACCTATTGTGTTTATTCAAACAGGCATGTTGTGCAGAAGCCAGCCAAAAAGAAATTTCAGTTATTTAATATGTGTACTCAGGACAAACCAGGCTCATTTAATTTAAACAAATCATGTCATTTTTAGCCATTGCCAATGCATTGGCAAGGCAAAGAGATAAATCAGAGGCATCTGGCAAACCTTTGCTGTTTTCCCAGGGAGACATATTGTGGATGCCTGTTGGCAAGATGAGTACCATGAGACAGCTACCTGTAAAAACACGACGCAAGGCACATAATGCAACCATGTTACTACTATCTATATACAGCATCAGCTGCTTGGTGAGCCAAAGATAATGATGTACCATATAAAATTTAAGATGCAAGAGGGAAAGCAATAGTGGATAACTGCAACAAAGCAAAAGCTGTAATACACGGCGGAAAAAATGGGGCCCATTGGCTGCATGTGACACTTGGATCACACATTCCCAACCTTAAAGTACCCCACCATCCAGCCCTCCAAAGCCTGCTGTGCTCCCCATTTTTAAAAACAAAATTAGCATCATTTTTTTTTAAAAAAGCAATGTTTACTCCTGTTTGTTGTTAACTGCTCTCAGGCCAATCTTGACTCATGGTGACCCTGTGGATTAGACATCTCCAAGATGACCTCCACTGCTCTACTCAGATCCTGCAATCCCAGATCCATGGCCTCCTGGATTGATTCCAACCATCTGGTCTGTGGCCTTCCTCTCTTTCTACTACTCTCTACCTTTCCTAGCATTGTTGCCTTTCCAATGATTCATGCTTTCTCATGATGTGGCCAAAGTACAACTGCCTTAATTTAGTCATCCTGGCCTTTTTTCTAGAAACCATTTCTTTGTCTTCTGGGCCATCCACTGTATCCTCAGCACTCTTCTCCAGCACCACATCTCAAAGGAGTTGATTTCTTTTCTATCAGCTTTCTTCACTGTCCAGCTCTCACATCCGTACATGGTGATGGAGAATACAATGCTTGGACAATCCTCACTTTAGTATTCAGAGTTGCATCTTTGCTCTTTAGGATATTCTCCACTTATTCCATAGCTGCCCTTCCCAATCCTAGCTTACTTCTAATTTCTTGACTGCAGACTTCGGTCTGCTCCGTGTTTGATTCAAGGTATGGGAACTCTTTCAATTCTTCAATTTTCTCATTGTCTAGGATGAATTCTGGGGGAATGCTGCATCCAGTCCTGGTCTCCCCATTTTTTTTTTAAAAGGATGTTGACAAGCTGGAGTATGTCCAGAGGTGGGTGACCAAAATGGTGAAGGGTCTGGGAACCATAAAGCCCTACTTAAAGAGCTGGATTACAATTCCCCAAAGCCCCTGGCTAGTATGGCCAGTGTTGATGCTGCCTTTGGAATCTGGAAACTACTCCAAAAAAAATCTCTTTTCTAATCACTGGTCCTAATCTCTTCTGAGTATATATAGGATAGAATGATGTACTATGCATTTGTGATTGATTGACTGGAATTCGATCAAACGCTTCAGCCCAAGGGAGTACAGCTCCATGGAACTTGCTGCAAGAACGTGACCAATTAGCTATCTAATTAGCAAGCAATTCAGAATTCTGGTAATGACTTCTAGGGCTTGGGTCCAGTCAACTAAGAATCTCCCAAATAAGAGTTCTGCCTCCCATGAAATTTTCTTTCAGTCCCCAAATTCCCAGCATTGCAGCGCATGGGACACTGAAAATTGTTCATGCCTTATAGTTGCTCTCTGTTTGCATTCCCTTGGTCACCTGGGTCTCATCCACACTGCAGAAATAATGCAGTTGGACAGCGCTTTAACTGCCATCGCTCAATGCTATGGAATCTTGGGATTTGCCATTTGTTGTTGCACCAGAGCTCTCTGACAGAGAAGGTGAAATGTATCACCAAACTACAAATCCCAGAAATCCATAGCATTGAACCATGGAAGTTAAAGCAGTGTTAGACTGCATTAATTCTGCAGTGCAGATGAGGCCTTTGCCTCTCCTTTGTCTTTGGATGCCTAAACTGTATTTGTAAGCTAACTGAAAGAAGTTGGCAGCAGGAGCTTTTGTAGACTTCAGCCTACTTCCTCAGATGCATGAGGTTTCATAGACTTCAGCCTGCTTCTGAGGAAGTAGGCTGAAGTCTATGAAACCGCATGCATCTGAGGAAGTAGGCTGAAGTCTACGAAAGCTCCTGCTGCCAACTTCTTTCTTTCAGTTAGTCTCAAAAGTGTGACAAGATCTCTCTGCATACTGATTCTACAGACTAAGGGTCTTTGCAGACTGCTAGAAATAGTGCAAATTGAGTCCACTTTAACTGCCCTGGCTCAGTGCTAGGGAATCATGGGAATTGTATTTTTTCTGGGACATTGAGCCTTCTCTGTCAGAGTTCTTGTGCCACAATAAGTTCCCATGATTCCCTAGCACTGAGTCAGGGCAGTTAAAATGGACTCAATTTGCACTATTTCTGGCAGTCTGCAAAGACCCTAACACAGCTATACCTCTGTATTTTTAAGCATTCAGCTTAAGTTTTACATTAAAGCAAAGCTAGAAATTTGGGGAGAGAGGGAAATTTCATTGGAGGAGGACAACATCCTTATTTGCCCAGGACAATGCCTCTCCCTGGGTTCATTTAAACTGCATTTTCCCCTAGGAGTCTGCCCATCATCCATCCCGGCTGAAGGATTCTGGGAGTTGCAGTCCAAATTGCTAACTTCCATGGCTTCTCTCTATAGGTTGTTCCATCTGAACACGAGGCATCAGACCGACAGATTATATTGAATCAATTATAGTCGTAATGTTGTAGAGGAAAAGAGATAGTGGTAAGTTGAAGGAGAAAGACACCTCTTTTTTAAAAGGTACTCTAATATAGCAAAGAGTTCATTTTATTAAATTTATCAGCTAGCAAAGAAATATATTAATGATGGGCAATTCCATTAAGAGCTCATTATTCCCTTGCGTTTATAATAGCGGAAGCAGTATCAAGGGTAATATTCATCTGACA
The DNA here is from genome assembly GCA_020142125.1 of Phrynosoma platyrhinos. Lineage (NCBI taxonomy): Eukaryota > Metazoa > Chordata > Lepidosauria > Squamata > Phrynosomatidae > Phrynosoma > Phrynosoma platyrhinos. Next base: position 13,952,610 of record CM034712.1, read on the forward strand.
CAGCAGAAATAGAGAGCGTGAAACCATTTGGCAAAGTCGCTCCATAAGACTTTGAGCTTAAACCCTAACAAGGAAACGTTTGCAGCCCCACTGCTCTCTTCCTCAAAACGCATCAAACCAACATCATAATGAAAGGAGGCAATATAAATTTTTGATATATTATTCCAGTAATCCTCATAATAAACCAAAGTAGACTAAACATCTTAACTTCACATGGTAGACAGGGTTTCTCTTTCACACCACACAATTATACAACTTTATGGCTCTACCCTATGAGGTGTGGCTTGGTGAGGCACTAGATCTCTCTGGCAGAGACTACTAAACACCCTCACAAAACTACAAATCCCAGGATTCCCTAGGATGGAGCCATGGCAGCTGAAGTGGTTACATTACTATAATTGTGTAGAGACCAGGGTATCAACCAATAAGTCCAAAATGAAGGTTGAAATCCTGCTCCCATTTACATGGAGGCAAACACTCTTTAACCGAATGGGATTTACTGTATATACTCATGTATAAGTCTAAAAGATTTAGTCCAAATTTGGCCCCAAAAAAACTGAGGCGACTTATCCACAGGTCAATGTAAGTACTGTACTTTAACTCTTATTTAAAAATGAACCATCCTCTGGTAAAGGGCAAGAGCATAATCTGCCCTGGAGTATTGACCCCTCTCTATTCTCGCATCCATCCATCCTTTAGGATGACCACAAAAAGTTATGCCAGCTGGAATTTTGTAAGTTCTTTGGCATCATCTTCCTTTGCATCACCTTTTGAATCCTTTGTTACATGCCCATGAGTTTTACCCTCAACTTATCCATGAGTCATATCAAAATCCATAATTTTAGCCCCAAAACCTGACCTTGACTTATACATGAGTTCGACTTATAGTTGAGTATATTCAGTACTTATAAGGAGCTATCTATACGTTTGAGCTTTAAACTAAGGAAGACCTAAGTATGTAGCCACACTGCAGAAATAAAGAATTTTGATACCACTTTCAAGGGTTGCTCATGATGAGGACAGTCCTGACTGTCCTGTGGAATCCAGGGATTTGTAGTTTGGTGAGGTATTCAGGTATTCAGAGAACTCTGGTCCCTCATCAAACTACAAATCTAAGGATTCCCCATGATAGTGGTGTCAAAATGCTTTATTTTTACACGTTGGCAACATCTTCTAATCCAGGGGCAGGCAACCTTTCCCCTTTAAGGGCCGAGGGACTTCAACTCCCAGAATCCCAGGAGCTATTGGCCAACATGGGACTATTGGCCAACATGGCTGAGGCTTCTGGGAGCTGAAGTCCCTCGGCCCTTAAAGGGGAGAGGTTGCCTACCCCTGTAATCTAATCTCTTTGTTAGTCCCAACTAAAGTAGACCCAAGTAAGCAACGGTCCTATCAAGTTTCCACTGATTTAGTGAATCTTCTCTAGTCGGGATGAACAATTGGACTGAGATCTCAGATCTCAACCCAAAACTCCCTGGCGCACAGCTCTTGCCATCAGCTCTGTGAGCCTTCCTTAGCCTGGGATCTCCTAATATCTTGGGCTTCAACCCCAGTGATTCTTCAGTGTTGGCCATGTTAGTTGGTGGAACCTGTCATCCAAAATGTCTGGAGATGCCATGATGCTTTATCAGACAATGACCTGGAGGGGAAAATGATATGAAAGCCAGCTCATCTCAAAAGACACATGAGCATGATCTGGAGCAATGTGGGAAAAGGTGGCCAGACCTTCCCTGAATGCAGGTGTATTCTAAGCAGCCATCTTAGATGCAGGGGTCAGAAGAGCTTAACAATGTAGTTTGATCAGCCGCCAAATGGAAAAGTACCCACCTGATGAAGATCTTTGCATGAGTATAGAAGTACAGGAGGAGAGGCCTGCCTACATGAATAGCCCTCCGTGCCATCTGAACTGAAGATGGCCACCACAAACGTCTTGACAAAAAGCAGGCCTGTGACTAACATCTGCATTTGTCTTTCTTTCTCCCGCATGATTTTTAACACTGTTGCCTGATGAAGAAGTCAATGGAGCTTCGAAAGCTTGCAGCATGTATTCTGTGCATTTTGCTCGGCCGAATACAGGCATCGCTGTTTTGTGGATTTTCAGTGTCATTGCACTTTGCTACATGGCCAACGCAGCTACCCTTGGATATGTTTTCATGAGTAAAGGGTCACTTATAAAGAGGACAGTCCTCAAGAGGAGACGTATTGACAGGTAAAACGGCTTGCAGATGCATGCTAGGTGGGGATAATCCCTTAAATAATCCCTTAAAACAGCCTTCACCCTGAGTATTCAGCCTTAGCCAACCCTGCAATGAGACATTCAAGGTGTTCAATTCTCTTCCATAGGTTCAGCACCTTGGATAACTCCTCAAAGGTTCAAACCACTAAACACATTGGATACACTCCTCCACCAAAGTAGATACCACCAACCATTATCCCCTGTGAGCACTGGGAGCTATGGAAAAAGATGTATTGTGTGTCAAAGGCACTGTATCTTTCCTTTTGAAGAAAGGCTCTTGTTATGAAATATTGAAGACATGCAACAAATGTTGCTATTCTACATTGTGGTTTGAGGAAATAAAAAAAATCATACTATAGTTTATTATAGATTCATAGAGTTGGAAGAGACCCCGAAGGCCATCCAGCCCAACCCCCTGAGATGCAGGAATACAGTCAAAGCACCTCCAGCAGATGACCATCCAGCCTCTGTTTAAAGACCTCCAAAGAAAGAGACTCCACCACTCTTCAAGGGAGTGTATTCCACTGTCAAACAATTCTAATTGTTAGTAAGTTCGTCCTAAGGTTGAGGAGGAATCTCTTCCTGTAGTTTGAATCCACTGTTCCATGTCCTATTTTCTGGAACAGCAGAAAACAAGGTTGCTCCATCCTCAACATGACATCCCTTCAAACATTTAAACAGGGCTATCATATCACCTTTTAACTGTCCCTTCTCCATGCTAAACATACCCAGCTCCCTAAGTCGCTCATCATACGGCATGGCTTCCGGACCCTCCACCATTTTAGTTGCTCTCCTTTAGACATGCTCCAGTTTGTCAACATGATTTTTGAATTGTGGTGCTGAGAACTGGACACAGTATTCCAGGTGAGGCCTGACCAAAGCAGAATACAGTGGCACTATTACTTCCCTTGATCTAGACACTATACTTCTATTGATGCAGCCTAGAATCACATTGGCCTTTTTTAGCTGCTGCATCACACTGTTGAACTTGTGGTTCACTGGGACTCCTAGATCCCTTTCACACGTAGTCTTGTTAAGCCAGGTATCCCCCATCCTATATCTATGCATTTCATTTTTTTTTTCTGCCTAAGTACAGTACCTTACATTTCTCCATGTTGAAATTCATGTTGTTAGTTTTGGCCCAGCTTTCTAATCTATTAAGGTCATTTTAAATGTTAATCCTTTCCACTGGGGTATTTGCCCAGATTCTTGTACAGAATTCTGATCTTCCCCTGCCCCCCGCTTACTGAAAGTTTTTTACTCCTTTGTGTGTGTGAAATCCCCCCCCCAGTGGTTCCAAGTTGTTTCTGACTAAGGCTTATTAAGAGGTTTTCTTGGTAAGTTTCTTCAAAAGGGGTTTGCCATTGCCACCCTCTGCAGCTGAGAGAGTGTGACTTGCCCAAAGTCACCCAGTGGGTTTCCATGGTGGAGCAGGGATTTGAACCCTGGTCTCCAGAGTTGCAGTCAAACCACTAGACCATGGTGGCTCTATGTGTTGGCTCACCTTTCTATGATTGATTCAGTGGGCCTATGCCAGGAAAGATAAGCCTGCAAGACTCATCTCCTTCTTGGTTAGAATGGCAGAGCTAAAGTGGAAGTCTTAAAAGGCAATTTTAAGCAAGTCTCCTCTGAACAAATCTTGCCAATAAATAAATCCCCACTCAGCAAAGAAACCCACTGGGCATCACACTCTCTCAGCCTCAGAGGAAGGCAAGAGCAAGCTTCCTCTGAACAAATCTTGTCTTGCCCCCAAAACCCTCCCCACTCAGTATAGTAACCCCCTGGTGATCTTGGGCAAGTCACACTCTCTCAGCCTCAGAGGAATTCAAAAGTAAGCCCCCTCTGAACAAATCTTGCCAAAACTAACTAAATAAATAAAATCCCCACTCAGCCATGGAAACTCCCTGGGTGACAGTGGGCAAGTCACACCCTCTCAGCCTCAGAGGCAGGCAAAAGCATGCCCTCTCTGAACAAACCTTTCCAAAAACTACCTAAATAAATAAATCCTCACCCAGCCATGGAAACCCCCTGGGTGGCTGTGGGCAAGTCACACTTTCTCACCCACAGAGAAAGGCAAAAGCAAACTCTCCTCTGAGCAATCTTGCCAAAACTAACTAACTAACTGAAATCTCCACTCCACCATGGAAACCCCCTGTGTGACAGTGGGCAAGTCACACTCTCTCAGCCTCAGAAGGCAAAAACAAGTCCCCTCCGAACAAATCTTTCCAAAACTAACTATCTAAAATCACCACTAATTGTATTGTATTTTATGCTGGAAGCCGCCCCGACTGCTATGCAGAGGGGCGGGGTATAAATTATTATTATTATTATTATTAT
>CM034712.1:13957282-13978995 GCA_020142125.1 Phrynosoma platyrhinos
CTATTGAAAGAGACCCCTGGAAGGGGGAGAGGATGCCCCCGCCTAAAAAAACCATTGAAAGAGCCCCCTTGCATTCATAGACAGGGGAAAGGCCTTCCCTTGAATAGGCCTTTTATCAAGGAATATGGACTTAAGTTGCCTCTTCTGCATGCTCTTTTTTACCAAATGGATAAAAAAATCTTGCATTGGCTGGACACCCCCTGAAGAAAAACCCCATTGTCTCTTTAATGAAGGAAAATGGGAGAGATTTGAAGCTTGAAGGATTCTTCTAGCACCAAATCCAGGGATCAGGTCTCTAGTAAAAAGGAAAGAAAACTGATGTGGCCCATTCAGAATTTGCTGCCCTAACAGAAATGGTTTTACCTTGAGAACTTCCCTCTGTCCCCATACTGTACAGGAGAAATGGTTAGGGTAGGCTTCAGGGATGGATTCTTTAGAACATGTCCCCACCCTAATAAAAAAATATATATATATAGGTGGAAGTCTTGCATTGGCAAGACTCCAGTGCGCCAAAAGGAAAGGAGATGTGTAAAGTAGGATGTATAAGGTGTATAAGACTTCCCTACTTGAGAGCCCTCTTCCCAATAAAGCAGACAAGAAACCTTCCTGGATTGATCCTTCTTCTCAGCCCTGGTGCTGCTATTTCATCTCCTTGGACTTACATTGCTTGAGCCTTTCCAGCAAAAAATAAGAATATACTTAGGGGTTGCAGACTGCCAGAAATAGTGCAAATTGAGTCCACTTTTAGGGTTAGGGTTAGTGCTAGGGAATCATGGGAATTGTTTGTTGTCTGAGACATTGAGCCTTCTCTGTCAGAGAGTTCTGGTGCCACAATAAACTACAGTTGCCATGATTCCCTAACCCTAAAAGTGGACTCAGTTTGCACTATTTCTGGCAGTCTGCAACCCCCCTATATTTCATCGACTGCTTCCATGCACCCCCTTGCTAAATTAGTACTGACAAATGTTGACCTCTTGGGTTTGTTCTCTGCTCCAGCTCCAACAAAAATGGATGGTGATTGTAAATTCAGTGACATGACATCCCTTCCCTCCCTCCCTAAAGGGAGAGCTGGAGGTAGCTTTGCGAAATTTGTCTTTTGGACCCTTCAGAATGAGCTGACATTCCCTTTGCCTCTGATTCTTCCTCCCTGCAAAATAAACAGAACCCCTGGGGAAAAATATAGCTAGGGGAGACTTTCCGAGACAAAATTCGATGCTTCTTTTCCTCACCTGCAGCATGTGAAAGAAGGGTTTTAAGGTAGAATTGCCCCCTGCCCAATCTACATGACAAAAATGTATGGTGGAGCTTTAAAAATTAACCCTGTCAGATGTCTTTTTACATTTTGGTTAGAACTTCATTGTATATAAGGTGGCCACAGGAGATGAACCCTCTTCCCATAAGGTTTTCCACCATAATTTATCCCCCCTCCCAACACCGCTGCTACTCCATGCACACCTGAGTAGAAGGGTGAGATGCAGTATTTCTAGGGATGCTGTTAACAGGGTTGTTGGATTGTTCCATGTTATTTTTAAGCAATTTTCTGTTGAACCCCCAAAGACAAAGAGCTAGGAATGAAAGGGAGAGGAGCAACGTACGCTCCCCCCCCCCCATTCTGCAAATACCTCCCTACACCATCACCGCAAAGGAAAGACCTACTGAAAGTAGGGCAAGCAGAAATTTTTGAATGCTGTTTTTAAAGGGAGAGGGATGATTTGGTTCACCAACCAAAGAGACGCAAGATAGATTTCCCTCCTCTGACTCCCCTCTATCTTGGTCTACCCCTGCTAGGGTTATTTGAATGGAGCTTGCTAATTTAATCCATCCAAGATGCTGCCAAGGATAGGTATGATGAAGTCGGAAGCATGTCTTCTCTTTGCATCCTCCATCATCACCATCATGATTGTATAATCCCAGCCCTCCCTCTCTCTCCCCCCTTCCTAGATTTGCAGGATCTCTTTAGTTCAGTCAGACAGGATCAGGCTGTAAAAATGCAGGTACATTCTTCTCTTTATGTCTCCCTGCAATATCTCTTCTCCTTGCCAGAAAAAAAATATCAATAACCAGGATTCTAATATAGAGAATCTGAGGATTTGGTTCCTTTAAAACATCAAGAGAACGTGCAGTTTTTGAACGTGTTTTACCTGCGCTGAGATGCAGGGAAGCTGAAATAAACAACCAAGCTTCCATGCTTCCAAGATCATCACCCAGCAAATGACTAGGGCTTTTCTAAACCACACGGGAAAACATTATGTTCATATTGTAGACATGATGGACTGCCTTTATGCAGGTGCAAATCCCACTGAGCTTCTGAGTTAACCTCCAAACCTTGTGGTCTATGAGCATCCTTCCTCTGATCGCATTTTCCCCCAGGTGATATTGCAGAGGTTCTGTTTCTCTTTAATTAGGGTCAGGAACCTTGGGCAAAGTCACATCCTCTCAGCCTCAAGAGAGAGCAACAGCAAACCTCCTCTGAACAATTTTTGCCAAGAAAGCCCCATTTAGGATCTCCATAAGTCAGAAACGACTAGAAGGCACACAACAACAACAACAACAACAACAAGCAATTATATGCCATGACAAGAAATTTGGGGTAACCTCCCAACATGGCCCCATTAAAATGGTTACAATGCTTTACTGGAAGTGATGGATTATGCTTGATATATGCTCTGCCCCTCACCCAAATGTGATTTCCCCCCATTTTTTAATGTGCAAATGCTTTGCACATTAAAATGGAGCAACAAATGTGTCCAAGAGAAAACCAAACACATTTGTTGGTCTTTATTGGAAAGAGGGCTCTCAAAAAGAAAACCAACAAGAAAAGTTTACTGGATAAAGACAAAAAGTTAAATGGATAAAGTTAACTCTTTCCTTCTAGGCCTCATCCAGGGTTGTCCCTTCCCACCTGTAATCATCATCATCATCATCATCATCAGGATTATAGGGATATGATTCTTATTTCCCCACAGCCCAACCTGGAGATGCCATACCTCAAACCCAAGACTTTCAGAAGCATGAATGATTCAAGGGAGTGTCCTTAGTTAACCCCTTGTCCATCCTAGCTCCAGGGGGCCTGAAAAGCCAAATGAGAATGGTACTACAAGTTGCGTATCCCTTATCCAAAAAGCCAAAATGCTCCAAAATCCAAAACTCTTTCCGTGGGTGGCTGAGATAGTGTCACTTTTGCTTTCTGATGGTTCTGTGTACACAAACTTTCTTTCATGCACAAAGTTATTTTTAAAATGGTATAAAATTACATTCAGGCTATGTGTATAAGGTATAAATATAAATGAATTTTGTGTTTAGACTTGGGTCCCTTCTCAAAGATTTCTCATTATGCATGTACAAATATTCCAAAATCCATAAGAAAATCTGAAATATTTCTGGTCCCAAGCATTTCAGAGAAGGGATAATCAACCTGAACTACTCACTGAGCAACCTTGGGCAAGTCACACACTCTCAGCCTCAGAGAGAGGCAACGACAACCCCCATCTGAACAAATCTGGCCAAGAAAACCCCATGATAGGTATATCTTAGGGTTGTCATATGTCAGAATGACTTAAAGACTGAAAAAAGCTGATTTTTCACAGTCACCTCCCCATCCTAAAGAGAAATAGCTAGTCTCAACAAGTAGAACTACTGAAGGAATGGGATTTATGTGTTGATTTTTGTTGTTAATTGCTGTCAAGGGGGCTTTGACTTATGCGACCCTATGAATGAGAGACCTCCAAGAACCCTCATTGTCAAGTCGATGTCAACTTCCCTGGTCAGATCTTGCAAAGTCAGGGCTGTGTCTTGTTTGATTGAGTCTCTCTACCTGTAATGAGGTCTTTGGCCTTCCACATTGCTTTTCACTTTACCAAGCATTATCATCTTCTTAATAAGTCACGCTGTCTCATAATAAGCCTAAAGTATAACAACCTCAGTTAAGTCATTTTGGCTTCTAGGGAGAGTTCAGGCTTGGTTTTCTCTTGGAAACATTTGTTGGTCTTTATAGCAATCTATGCTATCTGTGGAACTATCCTCCAGCACCGCATGTCAGATGCGTTGGTTGTCTTCCTATAGGCTTTCTTCATTGTCTCCAGGGATTTATCATGTAGAAGTAGATTTAGTATGTCTGTTCTATTTCATCATTAGATTTAGGCCCATATCTAAATGTTGATGGTTCAGTAGTTAGAAACTTTATCTTTTATGTAATATATTTCTTTGATTTCTGTCCAAACACTGCCCCTTGAATAGGCTAAAGTCTTTAGCCAAAACCTTTTAGTAGAACTGAGAGCTGCCTTTCCCCACCCTCCAGTAAAGCTTCCCAAATATTTTGAACCAGGGTTAGGTTCCGTTTAGCCACCTTTCCCAATCTTGGGGAAAAACCACCATGGTTTTGGATTGTAGCTCCTATTATGCTCATTCAGAATGGCCCATGGTCAATGATTTTGGGAGTTGGGATGAGGAGACTGAGGTAAAGAAAAGTCTAGACTGATGCTTCAAAAGGAACTTCCTCGCTTAAAAACTGAGAGCTGCATATTCACTAGATGGTGCTGTCTTCTTAGGGCTGGCAAAAGGGATTTTGCTAGCAGTGGCTTCTTCCACCACAGAGCAACAGGATGAGGCTGGCATTTGGCCCATGCAATTCTTAAATATGGGGGAGCTCCCTCACAGTAACCATTGTCCTGCTCTTTCAATGTATTCGCCTCCAGAGGATGGCCTACAAGTCCTATCATCCTTATCACTGGTCATCACTGGAGGCTGCAGGGAGATGCTGTTCAAAATTTCTGGAGGACACCATGGGACAGCATGGTAAAGCTGCTCTAGACATTCTGTCTTTTCCTTCTCATGCTAGAAGGAATGAAAGCATTTTTGAGACAGTATAATTATGTGTGCTTAGTGTGACTGCACTATAGGGAGTATCCACTATCCCGTACCTTTTCAAAAAGTCAGCTTCCTTCTTCATTCCTAGCAGGAAAGCTAAGAACAGAAGAGGAAGTCTGTCTCTTTAACCTCGTACCCAGATTGAACCAACTTAGGCTGGACATATGCCAAACTGGAGAGAGTAATTTAATATTTGGTAGAAGATGACCCTATGAAATACATGGGGAGGTTGCCATAAGTTGACAGGCAAGTTGAAGGTGCACACATATACAGAGTAGTAAATGTATGCCTTTCCTCTTTTGCATCCAGAAACATTCCAAGTACAGATCACAAGGAACTATATCAAAGCCTATATCATATATAATCCAACCTGGTTTACCTTCTGCTTTTAAAAATCCTCTTCCTGTTACTAAGGTCTAATCTGCACTGGAAAAATAATGCAGTTTTACACTGCTTTAACTGCCATATCTCAATGCTATGGAATTCTGGGATTGGTAGCTTTGTGAGAGATTTAGCCTTCTCTGTCGTGAGCTCTGGTGCCACGACCAACTATAAATCCTAGGATTCCATAGCATTAGACCGTGGCAGTTAAAGTGGTGTCAAACTGCATTATTTCTGCAGTGCAGATTAGACCTAAAACACACCCTCCCCTACATGGGGGCAAAAATATGGCTCTTCCAGCTCAGGCTTTATTGCATTGTTTTTCTCTAGCCACACTGCTGCAATCCAACACCAAAAGTCTGTTTTTCTGTCACCTTCCTTCATCATCCCCTCGCTTGATGATGCTTCTTCAAAAAATTTCCATCTAGACAGAGGATACAGAGGAAAGGAATGGCTGAGGGGCTTAAAAAGGCTTTGTAAAAAGGAGATTCTTTATAAGAGGCTTTGTTAACTGATATGTTTGTATAGAGGCTTCTGGCTTTTGTAGAATGTAATCAATATCTCTTAGATTTTTTAAAAAATCATATTGTGGCTCTGTAGTGTAGAGATTACAATGCCAGCAGTGCAATCCTCTGTACGGTTACTCAGAACTAAGTCCTACTGGTTTCATTTGGACTTATATCTAGGTAAGGTGTATAGCATTGCAGGCCAAATTTTATTTATTCATTTGATTGTAGTACTCTTATACTACTTTTGCTTTCATAGTATCTGCAAGACAGCTACATTAAAATATGTGTGTGTATGTGGGGGTGGGAAGACAGTGAAATAATGCAACTGTTCCAATTCTAAGCATTTCATTTTGGAATCCAAATCTTTCAGCAGCGCTTAAGCTTCTTTGCGTTTGATAAAGGCCCAGTTTGCTGGTGTTTGGTGATGGAGGCAGGCAGGGTGAGAAACAACCAAAAGAGAGAGGTTATGTTAATAGTTTACTAATTTGTACATTAAAAAAATGAGTGTTGTGTGTGTGCATTTGAGAGTATGCAAAGTGCTTTGTTTAAAACCTAATCCCTTGTAAGAAAATCATTGTTATTCTTTATGTTTGTACTTGTACATTTATGGCTGTAGTCTTGTAAATGCTTACCTGGAAGTATGTCAGAGGGGAGTAAGCAGATAAGCATTGTCTTGTGTTGCCTTGAGTGACAATGCAGTCTTGTATGTGCCCTCTAAACAGAAAGGAGACCCCTCACATTTAATGCAGTTTACTCTAAGAAATGTTTGATTAGAATAGTAACCTAAGTGGACAAAACCATGTTAAAAGGCCAGAGAACTTCCATCCTCCAGAGTTGTAGTCCAAACAACAATCCTTCACCATGCTGGTGGGAGTTGTAGGCCAAAGCCTAAAGCTTGGGTAGACCCACTGAATTAATTGCTATATGCATACCCTCCAGCATTTTATGGATCAAAACTAGGACACATGTGGTCATGGGACATCAAACTATGGTTAAGATGGGAAAAGTTATTAATGAGGAAAAGACACAAGCTAGGAGAATTTGTTTTTGTCTGAGTCTACTGAGTCTAGTGAGAAGAGGGCAAGATTCTGCCCCTTCTACTCTCTTCTTGCCAACTCAATTTTGCACAAACTATTTTTGCACTTTGAACTATTTGCAGAAATTCAAGAAAGCTGGAGATAAAGAGACAAAGTGGGAGGAGGAGATAGAAGCTGGGATAGTTTAAAAACCTGCTGAAAAGTGGGACATCAGAGGATTAAATGGGACAGCTCCTTCTAAATTAGGTCAGTGGGAGGGTAAGTGAAAGGTACATCTACATATAGGTATAGTCCAATGATTCCGTAGGCTTACTCTAGTTGTCACTAAGATGAGCATTCAAAACTACTCCTGAAGGTTGTTCTTCACCAGTCCTTCATTGCTGCATGTCCTAGGATATTTATAAATCTGATTATATGCTGAATCAGACTATTAATCCATCTAGCTCAGTGTTGTCTATACTGACTGGTAGCAGTTCTTTAGGGTATCAGGCAGGGACTGGTGCCAAGGACTGAACCTATCAAGCTCTTGCATGCAAAGCTTTACCCCTGAGCCATGGCATGTTCATTGTGATGCAATGTCAGGTTTAACAGATTTAGTATGAATCAAGATCTCCACACAGAGTCATGGGTATATTCATTGTTAAATGAAAATCCATTGTAGGTGTTAAGAACAGTGATCAGGTTAAATATTTTATACCCCAGGACAACTGTTGCAGTGCTGTCAAAACAAATTGGTTACATCTTCTTTTAAGCCAAGCTGCTTGGGCCTTGTGCATATTTGCCTTCCTGATGCATAAGACAATTGATTAGTTGGAAATAATGTAGCCTTCCAGATGTTCTGGGGGTTGTAAATCCAGTGACCCTGGTCAGTGTAACCAATTACTGGGATTGCTGGAAGTTGTCATATCTAGATGGCTGCATGAGTCCCACTGTTTAAAACAGTGATTTCTCTGGGTGGAAAGCATACAATGGATTATTTGCAAGTGATCTGAAACACTGACAGAAATGGGTGAAAAAGATATAGTGCTTTCTGCACTATCCATGTTGTCTTTTCATGGTGGAAGATGCAGTCCCTCACATCTGGAGGGCTCCAGGTTGGATAAGGCTTGCCTAGACAGAGTTTCAGCATTGCAGTTCAGTAACACAGTGTCATAAATCACAGGTCTCACCTGAATGCAAAATTGGATGTGACAACAAGCAGCTTCTGCCAGCTGACCATGCTCTCTTTGTTTGAGGCTGTTTGCTTCCTTAAAGAAACAAAAAAAAAAGCAGTATTTGATTATGGACCAGCTTCGTGTAGTGGTTTGAGTTTTGGAGTATGACTTTGGAGAACAGGGTTTGAATCCTTGGTTGGCCATGAAAACCTTGGGCAAGTCACATGCTTTCAGCCTCAGAGGAAGGCAGTGGCAAAACATTTGAGCCTTCTAGAGACCACCTGAAAGCTTCTTCCAAAATGCATCTAGGGTTGATTTTTTCCCCACCAGTCTCTCTTATAAGTTCCTTTTAGTGGCCAAACACATAGATCAGTTGTTCAAAATGCACTGCAGGAATAATCCACTCTGAAACCACTTTAACTGCCCTGGCTGAGTGCTAGGGAATCCTGGGAACCGTAGTTTATTGTGAGCTCTCTGTCAAAGAAGGCTAAATGTATCACAAAACTACAGTTCCCAGAACTCCCTAGCATTGAGCCAGGGCAGTTAAAGCAGTGTCAAACTGGATTATTTCTGCACTATGTTTTGGACCTATGCTTTTTTTTAAAAAAAAAAAAAACATGCTGGGGAGAGGTTAACCTCTGCTCTCCCCTTTCTCTCTGTTTTCTGTTCACACAGGCTTAGTAAGGGATTCTGGGGACCTCTGCTATTTACTTTGTCTATTTAAGGCAGGCCCACAGAACTGCAATAGGATCAGCCAGAGCAGAATACCATTCTTTCCCAGCATAACTGAATTATTTACTGCAGGCACCCTGTTGCAACCTTGCACCCAAAGCCTATGGTTCCCCAGTCCTCCTTCACCATCCTCCCCGTGTCATTGCTGCAACAAACCTCCACCTAGGCAGAGAATGAAAAGGAAAAAAGTGACTGTGTAGGTCAGGGGTAGGCAACCTAAGGCCCGGGGGCCGGATGCGCCCCCCCCCCCCCGAGGCCTTTGGACCGGCCCCAGGCCGGTCCTGCTGCTGCCGCTGCTGCCCACCATGATGATATTGATTATTGTTATTATTACTTGTTCTTGGGGTTTTCTTGGCAAAATCTCCACAGGGGTTTTGCCATGGCTTTTCTGGGCCTGAGAGAGTGTGCTTGCATATATATATTTAATTTTTTAATTTAATTTAATTTAATTTAATTTAATTTAATTTTGGTGCTTTGGCCCCCCAATTGTCTGAAGGACAGCAATCCGGCCCCCGGCTCAAAAAGGTTGCCTACCCCTGGTGTAGGTGTTAAAACACTTTGCAAAAAAAAGATCTTCTTTATCAGAGGCCTTGTTAACTGAGCTATGCCTCTTTGTATCATTTCAGGGACATAATGATAGCTTGTTGCCACCTGAAAGAGTGTTTCCAAAAAATGGGCTGTCACACTATTAAAAGTAGCACCTTAGATGAAGTTAGTAATTTTTGCTTCAGGAGTTGGGAACTTCAGACCTGGAGCTTCTTCTGATGGTCATATCATTTCTCTATGGCATCATCATCTGATGATTTCCCGTATTTTGTATATTTCTTTTCTCCCACCGGTTTTCCATCCCAAAATTTGAAGTGACTCTTTTAAGGCTTTTACTATCAGAAAAGATTGCTTTTATGGTCATATTGATCTCCTTCCTCCATTTTGCTGCTCACCACTGCACTACATAGAGCGCAATCTGTAGAGTGGACAAATCTCTCTGTTTTCCTTTCTCCTGCCTACAGATATTCTGAAATCTCAAGTCACTTCTGTTTTAGATATGGAGAAGCTTTCTTGTTCAATAAAGGCCTCGCCTGGACCTAAGGCAGCCAGGGGAAACAGGGATAGTCCAAAATGGAACAATGCTGAAATTGTTCCCACATCCACCAAGACATGGAGAGGGGGATTGGATTGAAATAAAACTTGGGGAAAAATATAACAAGAGAGAGAAATCTTTGGGGAAAACACAGCCCTCAGGAGCTGCATGCAGGCTGCAGGCTACGTTTTCTCTATTCTGTTTTAGTGAAAAACAAATGGAGAACATGTTTTCACCCAAACCTACCCTAATCCCAGCCACATGAGGACTACACACTGGGCACTTTTATTCTTCGCATGATCCCAAATTCGATTGTTCCTTTCAAGGCTGAAACAATCTGCAGGATTGCAGGGATGGGAGATGCTAGGTTCTTGACCTAAATATTCTGTCTCGCTCTCCCCCCCCACCCCGAGTGTTTCTGGCCTACTTACTCTTAGAGATACATAGAAAATGTGCAATCCAATTTTCTGCTCAGTTGCTCAGTAAAAATAAATAAATAAATAACACTCATGCGTACCAGTGAATGCAAACCTGACAAATAAGTGATGGTGCCCATATATATATATATATATATATATATATATATATATATATATGATAAAACTGAATTTGATTTTTTTAAAAAATATTTTAATATACTTGCACTAGCTTAAAATGTATCAAGCTGCTACTAGGCCACTTAAAATGGCTGCTATGGGGAGCTACCATTATTTCCTCAGAATGACATTGGAAGGATGCTCTCTCATTATGTATCATAATTCTGGACCATTCTGAGAGAAAAGAAACCCTAAACAAACCAAACAAAATGGTAGCCACCAGCCACTTGGAGTGCCTGTCTGAAAACCCATGAAGCAAGCAGCCATTCTTTAGTCATCTCTACATTAAGCCTTCCCCACCATGATGGGAATGGTGGATTTGTGGAATATGGATTAACCAGCTGTTATCCCTGTTTAGTTTCTGACTCTCTGTGCCCATTCACTTTTCATCCAGAAAGGACCTTTGGCCTGCTCACTGCAAAATTTCTGGTGACATGCCACTCTGGAGTACAAAATGGGTAATGGTTCACCTTAAATGAAGTCCTGCTCCATGACAATCCATTTTAAGTGGTTAAAAAAAATTGACAAGTTTGTTGTGAGGATGGTACATGTGTATCAGTAACACCCATTTATCTGTATGGAAAGAGATCCTACATGGAAAGCTTCCAAATCTAATCTTCAGTAGGAAAAACAGGGATCTTGAAGCTGTCCATCAGCAGTCACCAAATCTATGTTCTCAATTATGGCAAGATGTTTTTGTACAGAACTTCTACATTTGCATCTATACAGATTAATTAGTGTATGCCAGTTTATGCAAGTCTGTGTCTGATTTTGTCCTCATCTTTCATGATACAAAAGTAGTCATCCTATTAAGCTGCAACAAAACACAGTGTTACAGATCAAAAACATTGGAAGCCTGAAGGAACTGTTATGATGGGAAGGAAAAAGATAACTTGTTACAATCTAAATTGTAAAGGACATGTCCTATATACAGTGGCAAATCCATGATGATCTTTTAAAGATCTTGGGCCAAATGAAATGAGCCAAATAGTCATGAAAAGGAAAGCCTTATTATTGGTGATTGTCCCATTCCAGAGACATTAATTTTCCAGACCTTCCTTGCTTCTTGGTTTCTAGAAAATAAAGCAGTGCTCTGTTTCTTTAAAAGGTATTTGCTACAATTATATCTATCCAGCAATGAAATGGTTATTTATTTTACTGACTTTATACAGCCAGAGAAGATGCCCTGAATCCTGTTGGTTATCCCCAACTCTAATAGAACCATTGGAACAATGGTTGACTCAACATGCAGAAAAATCCCATTGAGTCCATGGTTCTACTCTAGTTTGGACTGACTATAGGATCAGGCTAATGGGTTGTTGCCCACAATTTTTTTTTCTATTTAAAAGGGAATAAGGAGCCAGCATGAAGCAATGATTTGAGTGTTGGACTCTGGAGACCAGAGTTCCCCTCCCAGCCATGAAAACCTACTGGTTTTGCCTTAAGGTTGCTCTAAGTTGGAACTATCTTGAAGGCACACAAGAACACAACACAAGGAAATGAGAAAAAATAGAAAGGAGAGCAAACAAGATGTGGCTAAGATGCTTTTATTTTATTTTATGTTTTTAAAAATGTGCTTTAGAAATTTCTTTCATCATTTTTATGGCTTGTTTTGTCAGTTGTACATTTCATTCAGAAGCTATCTCAAGAGCCTTTGGATTCAAAAGCAGGGTCAAAGCTTTTCAAAGGAATACAGTCAAATGTTGCAGCTATGCATAATATATATTCTCTCCTTCCCAAAAGTTAACAAGGTTTTAAAAACAGGGAGGGAGAGAGGGACAAAGAGCAAGAAGGGGGTTAGAACAAGACAGAGCAGTAAAATATTAACTTTTCTAGCAAACAGAAGAATTGGCATCAAAAAGAGGGGGAGAGAGGAATGAAAGATGTATTGCTTAAATGGGGATTGTTTTAAAATCCTTGAGATTTTGGGTTATCCTTGATAACTGGATTGTGGTTTGGTATTCTACAGCCTTGGGTTTCAGCTTTAATTTTTTTTTTATCCAAAAAACATTTCAGTTACTCTGTATAGAATGGTTTTCTATGTGAATACCTGACAGCTCCCAATTTCCAACAGAACTGTCACAGTCACATTTTAAAACAGTTATGTGTTGACTTACTGAACAGACAATGAAGCAGCCAAGATGGGTGACTGCTTTATTTTAGAAGCTCTATATTCCACCTTTTGATGAAAGCCTGCAGTGTTAAATGAAATATTTTCTTGTAAGGCAGGGCATCTGTGATCAAACTCTATCAGTGTGTATTCTGTCTAGAAAACATCTTGGGCCTTCCCCAGAAAAAAGGAATAGGGTTTATTTTGCAAAAAATACCTCTCACACCTTTATAGTATGGCTATACCACAGTCAACACAGCTTCAGACCCTGATGCTCCTTTTTGCAAAGACCCTTTACATTCATCCCTCCTTATCTATCAACTGTCTAGCTAGAAGGATTTTTTAAAATCAGCATTGGCATTGGGAGGACAGTGAAGGAGGGCTGTAGAAACATAGACATTTGGTTTGCATGTCTGTCATAAACAATGCAATGAAATTTGAGTTGCAAAAGAATGGGACTCTTCTTTAGCTGATCCTATGGTAGGCATTGTGTGCCTTCCTAGGGCAAGCAAGGTAAACAGCAACTGCCTTCAGAATCCCTTTCTGAGCATGTGAACAGAAAAACAGAGACAAAAAGGAAGAGCAGACAAATCTGCCTCTCCAGCTACTTCGTTAAACAAAGTATAGGTCTGCAAGCTTGGCCAGCAAAGTGGGAATCAAAAGAAAAGTGGAAACATGTAAAAGCAAAAGTAATTTCTGGATACATTGTGGAGGAATTCTTCTAGAAAGTTTTAAAATGTTTTCATTCACAATGCAAGGCTTAACTTACCTGATTTTTTCCCCCATTTCGCATACACATATTATTCATATGAATTTGTTTATTTTTTATCCTGCTGGTTTCCTTATATAGGATCCAAGGCGGCTTGCAAAAATGAATAAAATGTTTTATTGTTTGGAATGAATGAAAGGTTTGGCATGAAAAGCTTGTTGAAACATATTGAACTACTCTTCTTTGTAGCGTAGGTACCTATCCCTAGTTCCATATTACAATGGGCCTGCTGCATTGGTGGGCTAGCAATCCGCAGATTCGCAGATCACCATGCCCCATCTTATTCAATGGAGGTATGTGCATGTGGATGAGCATGTCCACCTGTTGCTTCTACCCATTGAATAATATGGGTCATGGCTGTCTGCATTTGTTCCCATTTGTGGTGGAGGCTAGGAACTGAACTCCTGAGGATGGAAAGAATCCACTGTATTTCTCTCTCTGGTACCAAATCTTCTGCTAAAGGAATCATGCCCAGGAACACATCTACTATATTAACTATAACCATATTCAGGGTGAATAAAGAGTTTGAAAAAAACCCCGCCATAGCGACAGTAGCAGAAATATCAGATATGCTGCAAGTAAAAATGAGCACAGAAGCTTCTATTTTCCCAAGAACTAATCGTCATCATCCCTTTCCATTCTTCTAAGTGGCAAAATATGATCTAATTCTGTTCTTCCCGGCATTGTCATTTCTCTTGTCTCCTTTCTTAATAAATGTTTTTCAGGTCTAAAGCATGCCCTGAGGATAGTTGCATTTAAATGGCAACTCACGCCTCTCTAAGGCTTTGGGGGAATGTGATTTGCTCAGAACATTTTCAAATGTTCTGAGGTTGAGTAGGTTAGAGGGGTATACAAATAAATGAGAATACTGGTCTACAGTTCAGCAAAGTCTAAGTATCCCTACAGTGGCCTGTCAAGCGTTTTTCTTGGTACTCTCTGGGCCTTGGATTTGGTCCCGTTTTCTGCCCATCCCCACCATGTCACAAAGTGCATTGCTGGCATTTTAATGCAACCTAATCTTCTCTGCCATTTCTCATTTGTTTTCTTTTGGTAGGCAAAATGAAGGCAATGAAGATGAAGAATTCCTACCCACTGGAGAAACGTCGATTGATTCCTATCCAAACTGGCTCAAGTTCCACATTGGCATTAACCGATATGAACTGTATTCCAGACACAACCCAGCCATTGGAGCCTTGCTACAAGATCTGGCCTCCCAGAAAATAACAAGTGTTGGTAGGTTGATGAATGTACGGTTCCCAGTGGGATGCTGTGCAAATAAGTGGCTTGCTCTTGCTATGCTGTTGCTTGCAGATTCAGGGATATTTTGCATGGTTTGCATTACATGCTCCTGACAAAAGCTTGCTCTCAAAGATGGCAGGCGTTAAATAGAATTTTCTGCTCCCTCTGTACTGGCTTTGAAAGCCAATCCCAAGAGAAGCCTTGGAGGAGTTGAGTGGCAAAATGCAATAACAGCTTTGATGTAAAACTGGCACCCTCAATTTGACTTCACCTTTTGGAAGCTGAAGAGCAACTGTAATGGTAGCCCTTTTAAAAAGAGCAGACCCTCCTAGGTGGTGGCTGTGGGAAGGTATGCTAGCATGGCCCACTTCTTTTTCTTCTCATTCTAAGCTTCCTAAACTTCTTCACTGCTGCTCTAGGTTTCTTTTCTACGAGTACAATTCCCAGACATCCCAACTTCTTAGGGATGGTGGAAGGTGCTGCCCAACAAGATCCAGAGGCTCCCAGTTGCCCACTCTAGAGATAGCAGTCTTGGGCCATGGAATCGATTACTTGTGAATCCCTTGGTCTCTGTGGCTATTTCTCAGAGGAAAGATACCTCTGTGTCCTCCCTCTGTCTGGTGATAATTTGTTTACTTTGCTTGCAGCCAGGATGACCTACAAAAGCATCATTGGTGTAGCTCTGAGCAGCAGCAGCACGATGTACAGATTACAGAATGTACTTAGCAGTGAGCACCAGTTATGTCTTTGCAAACAAGAGATTGGCAGATAGAGGAGGTGGATTTTTTTCTCTACAGTAGTTCATGATGATGATTTCATTTGGGACCCTTTTGTCAAGAGTTTCTGACTTATTGCGACTACTACTACAGGTGGTAGTACTGATGTTTCTACTGTCCTTTAAAGTTTCCTTGTATACTTGTGTCATCTTTCCATGTTTTGCTTGGTGGCAGTGGCAGGTTCTTGTTTAAGTGGGATGGTGAATTGGCTCTGGTTTTGAATTTGAACTTAAAGGTAGCTACCCCAGATTGCTGAGCCTATTTTAGGAGGAGTTTCAACACCTGGTATGATGATTCCTTTATATCCCACCTTTTCCCCCATCAAAACCAGATAAACATGAATGGGCAATAACCAATTATACTGGAAGAAGTATAAGAATGAGTAGTGCCAGTTGGTAGCTGCCATGTCTGCAGGGAACACTCTCCAGGGTTTAGTGCAGTTACTGCAAGGTGCTAAACTCTGCCTCCTAGATAGTTTCAGCATCTTGGATAGCTTCTTCTAAACAGAAACCTAGACTGGATCCCACTGACACGGAAGCCACCAACCAGTACTGACTAGGGGCAAGGAAGAGGGTCTCTTTCTTAGGTCACAGGAAAAAAAGAAATCCCAAACCACAGGCCAGATGTTTTGTCAGAATTGAATTTATTAGTCTTCTAGCAATAGATCAGATGGAAGCAAGTAATACCAAGCAAGCGAATACCAGCTGACTTACCTACTTTCTTGTTAAGCCCAAAATCAAACAAAGGATTGATACACAAAGCTACCTTTATTTCAAGGGTATGACAGGCATAATACTTTCATTGTGCAATTATTTGCACCACAGATGAAGAGCAGGGAGAGCATAATATCTAAACAAACATTGCTTGGTAATTTGTTTACTTGTATGTACAAGTGCAGTGATGGGTTGGCTGCACATAAGCCATCATTTGATGTTAAGTGCATGAACTACAGTAAACTTTGACCTTACGCACACTATCTCTTCTTCTTTTGGTACTGCTGTGAGGAGACCTAAAATTTTTCAGTTAAACACAGTTACATGTTATGCCTAAATCTTACAATCAGCCAGTCTTAACTGTAGTTTCCTAAAACAAGTCAACTTCATAACTGATGATTTGAATGGCTTTTTTTTTTTCAATAAACCATAGTTAAGATTAACCCTAGTTTGTCAGGTCTGGTTAGCTTGGCAAACTGTGGTTAAAAAGTAGATGCATTTGAGCTGAGCAGAAAGGGGGGAATGCCTGAACCTGACTTTAGGGTTAGAAAAAGAGCAGTCTAGACAGTCTGGAGGGTTTGTGGGCCACCAAAGGACTTTGTGGGGCCACACTCCCCTCCCCATTTTAGATCAATGAAGAATCCCCCCCCCCTTATACATTACATTGTGTTTGAAATGTGGCCTTGTTACATCTTTGTCGTCACTAGATGCTACTAGTGGAAATGGCCTAGATTTGTAGGTTAGGTAGGTTAGCTTTGCTAAACATTTCCCCCATGTGCTTACCATTCTCTCCCCCCACACACACACACACACAATTCTTGGGATGGACTTTTTTGAATGGATGTGTCCAGGTGTTGGAATGAAGGGGACAACTGACATGATTATGATAGTTCTCTCGTAATCATATCTGATGCCATTTGTCCTTCTGCAGTTCAGGCTTGGGGATAACATGGATAATTTGCAACTGGTCTGATGAGTTCAAGAACAATGGTCACCATTTTGAAGGTTAGAATTTGAAGGGACCAGCAATTTAGGACATGTAATAGCACTGCAGTAGCACTGTTCTACATGACTTCCCTTCAGATATTGTAAAGATGGCTATCATGTCATCTGTCCATCTTCTCTTTTCCAAGCTAAACATGCTCAGCTTTCCAAGCTGTTCTTCATAGAACTTGCTTTCCTGATTTTAGATCAACCTGGTCACTCTTCTCTGAACACATTCCAGCTTATCAATCTCCTTGAACTGTTGTGCTCAGAACTGGACACGGTATTCCAAGTGAGGTCTCATCAAAGCAGAATAGAGTGACTTGGCTAAACTTAAACAACAAAGAAACTTGCCTTACTTTGTTTTTACATTTGTATATAAGCTTAAGATTTGGAGGCCATTTATTTCTGGGCCTGTTATTATCTCACTTATAAGCACAGAAATATCTCGCTGTGCCAAAATACCCTAAAGGGACCAGCTCCCATCTGATCTTGGAAGCGAAGCAGGGTCAGCCCCGGTTAGTACTTGGATGAGAGACTGCCCATGATTAGCAGATGCTGTAGGCTATATTTCAGAGGAAGGCAGTAACAAATAACCTCTGAGTAGTCCTTGCCTAAGAAAATCCAATGAAATTCATGGGTTTGTCATATGTTGGCAGGCAACTTGAAGACACATACACGCATAATTGCATGCACACAATTATCTCACTATCCATTTTCTTGCTTCTGCCAAATTACAGCCAACAAAAATTGCAGCCCTAGATCTCAGCTTTGTTTCTCTCCATATACTACCACCTCGTAGCCCATCCACCCCATTGCAAACTGCAGTGTATACATTTTGTGATATTTCATTCCACATTGCTTCAGCCTTTCTCAACCTGTGTTTCCTTGAAGAGTTTCCCTTTGAAGCACCTCAGCACCCTCTCCTCACTTTTGATTTTCCTTTGGGTGAGAAAAGAGAGACACATACCCTACAAAATATCTTTTTGAAAACTATTTGGCTATGAGGATGTGAAATGAGTGTGTGTTTTTGTGGCCATGGATTTGGCTGCTGGAATATTTCTACTTTTGCTTTATTATGATTACTAGCATTATTATTTCACTGTCCTTGAGACTGAAAAAAAATATATTGGTGCCTGGCTTCTGCAGGGTGGTTAAGGAAGAACTGTGCTTTGCCAAACACTTATAATGAGGCACTTTTTCTAGTGAGAAAATGAAATACTTGAAAGAATGCCAGAAGGACAGTGTGAACTAGTGGGTGGGAGTTGAAAGTAACTACAGTTACTAAGGACCATTCTTTAGCACAGTGGGTGCTCAGTATCCTCTAGTGTTTGGTCCCAGCACCCTCCCCATCCCTGTGGATACCCAAATCCATGGATGCTCAAGTCCCATTAAATACAGTGACATCGTAAAATGATGTGCTTTATATAAAATGACAAAATCAAGTTTAGTTTTCTGGATTTGTGTGAACTAAATGAAATTCTCACCTCTACGCAACAGTCATATTTAATAGGTGCAACTATTCATGGCATGGAGAAGACCAAAGGTACCTGCTCACCTACCATGTGACTGTAAACAATGAAAAACCTGTGGGAGAAAATTTAACTGCATAAATAATCCAGTTTGAAACCACTGTTTAACTGTCATGGCTCAATCTGTGGAATTCGAGGATTTGTAGTTTATTATGGCACCAGAGCTCTGACAGAGAAGGCTAAATGTCTCACAAAACTACAGTTACCAGAATTCCATAGCACTAAGCCAGGGGTAGGCAACCTTTCCCCTTTAAGGGCCGAGGGACTTCAGCTCCCAGAATTCCAGGAGCTATTGGCCAACATGGGACTATTGGCCAACATGGCTGAGGCTTCTGAGAGCTGAAGTCCCTTGGCCCTTAAAGGGGAAAGGTTGCCTACCCCTGCACTAAGCCATAGCCATTAAAGTGGTGTCAAACTGGATTATTTCTGCACAGCGAACACCCCCATATTCTGCAAACCAGCAGTGGTTAGTGTCAGTGCGATACTGAATTCACTGCAGATTTGCCTCAGATTTTAAAAGTTTTCTTGAAGATGCTGAACTAACATGGCGCATTTAAGAGCCCCTGCAAAGTTGGGACTGAATCCCAGTGCAGATTCATCACTTCACAGACATAAAAGGTCAGGCACTGCTGCAAACATACGAAGGCGAGCATCTGAATGAAGCAAAGATCTCACCACCTCTATAGAAATACCTGCTATCCTATTTCTTGGAAAGCATAAAGGAATCAGCCTGCAGTTCCTTGGGAGGAAGCCAAATGGAACTTAGTGAACATACGAATTAACGTCCTAGAAAACACACACTGCAGATCTGCCCAGGTCTTGGCAGCCCAGGCAGCAAAAGACCCATGTAGCAATCCAGTCTCAAGGCCTCTAAAGCTGTGAGAGGACATGTTTATGTTCTCTCAAGAAAGTTGTCATAGCAGTGCGAGGTAATATTTACTAAATGTAATATTTTCATTTAACTCTGCTACATGTGTTGCAGTATAATTTTCAAGCAACTCAAGAGTGCCAGAGCCACCAAAGCAGAGCAGGGTGGGGAGAGATGCAAGAAGATGAGATGTTTCTGGAGGATACAAGTCAAGACTGGTTGGTTGCTATGGATGAGGTGTCCAAGTTCATTAAAATGAACAGGATAACCTCAAGGGAGGAAGAAGGCACTGCTCTCTCCTTTCCAAGAACAATTAAAATAGCTATGTGGTTTTTTAGGGTACTGCTACTCTTTGCCAATGCAGGAAATCTGGTTACGGCATCTGAGATGGATGGATGGTTGGCTAGATGGCTCTCAGATGTCTCCTCAAACATCTGTAATAAAAGAGAACCCACCCACCCCCATGGATAGTTCATACCATCAGGAAGTTCTTCCTAATGTTCTGTCAAAGTCCCCTTTCTTGTAATTTGGAGAGGGGTTCCTATTCTGGAATTGGCTGGGATTCATGGGGATTGGAAGCTGCCAACATCCAGGGGCTACATAAGTCCCCCAGCCTGAGAAAGCTCTTCAGATACTGGAAGACAAGTATCAAATCATCCCTTAAAGATCTCTTCTCTAGACTCATAAGATGTGGTCTCCAGGTTATAAGATGTGGTCTCCAGGTTCTTCACTATCTGTGGGCTTGTCTACATGGGCTATTTTCTTTGAATCCCCCCGGGCTCACTGTATCTTGTTCAGTGATGCAGGATCAAAACCCCAAATTGGACATGAACTGTCTTCATGACTTAGTTTTTTGTGGGTTTTTCGGGCTGTGTGGCCATGTTCTAGAAGAGTTTCTTTCTGACGTTTCACCAGCATCTTCATGACATTTGCACTCATTTCAGCATTTCCTCCCCTTAACCCTAATGTTAAAACATTACCGTTTACTCTGGGTTTTTTCTCTCTCTGCCTTCCCCACATGGCCCCTACAAGCCTTTCATCACCACCATGGTGGGCGCAAGTCACTCTAAGGTCAGAACAAGGTGCCCAGTATCGATAGCATGGCTGGACACTTGTGGCTTCATAAGTGGTGCCAGTTGATGAATGGGGATTGCATGGGAAGGCAGCTGCCACAGTCACTGCAGGGAAAGCACAGGTATAGGGGGCCAGAATAATCCAAGGCAGCCTAGAGTATTCTGACCAGTGAAGGCAAGACCTGTGTTGCCCTACTCTGGGCATGTTCAGTTTGTGGGGGAGGTGGAAAGTGTTCATATTTTGTTCTGTTCATATTATGAGTTCCTGAAATTCTCATCAGGAATTTCATAGCCACTTCCATGCAGATCATCTCACCTACCATCACTGGTTTTCCCCTGCATTGTATATCTTTATTTGGTGTGTTCTGTGACACAGCTTCACACAGAGCAGTACTGGAGCCTAGTAGTCTAGGCAATCCCAATACACAAGTCCAAGAATTTGTTGCCATTCCTAGAGGTCCTTTGACAAGAATAACAAAAACTTGTTGTGGAGGGTCTAACTGTTGACTACTAATATAATAATCTGGAGACTGGCAAATAACTAAATAATAATAATAATAATAATAATAATAAATTATTTGTACCCCGCTCCTCTGAGCACAATCGGGGCAGTTGACAACAATTAAAAGTACATACATTATAATCCAAGAGAACCCAATACCCACCCACCCCCTAAAAAAGACTATATCTGTAAGCCTCCACAATCCTGTGGTGGTCCCCCCCCCCGCCATCTTTTCTTATATTGATGTTGCTTCCAGGATGTGTGCATTGATGGTTGGAAAGGGCCTTAATAAAAGATTTATGAGATCTTAAGATGCAGGGGATGGAGCCTAGGATTTAAGGGATGATGCCCAGCAGATAAGGAATCTGAGACTAGTAGGATGGGGTGGAGCCTTCTGGTGCCTACATTCCTTTTCTGGACACAAATACAAACTTAGTAGAAGGAACTATTAGCATGTAAGTTGGTCTTATCTGAATTCCTGTTGTTATCTTAGGATTTAATGATGTTTCTGACTTATTGTGACTCTATCATGGGGTCTTCTTCGCAAATTTTTTCAGAGGGGGGGGTTACCATTGACCTCTGAGGCTGAGAGAGTGTAACTTAGTATTCCATGCCTAAGCTGAGATTTGAACTCTGGTTTCCAAATCACTGCACCACACTGGCTCTAGCAAACTGAAATTTGGATTGGCTACTACCGCATACTGGTCCTCAGCCTGGTTTTCCAGATGTTTTGACTTCAGTCCCCAGAATAGGAGAATTTCAGCACAGAATAAGTAAAGAGATGGTACAGA
>CM034712.1:13979095-13990871 GCA_020142125.1 Phrynosoma platyrhinos
TCTTCCAACTCTATGATTCTATGATTCTATGATTCTATGAAATCCCATCCAACATGGCTGATGGTGGTGAATTCTGGGGGTTGTAGTGGAATTACATATGGGAACACAGGAACCACTGTGTTGCCATATTCTTCCATCTGACCAAAAGATTCCACCTTCTACTATTTTTTCATTCTGTTCCATTTGCTTAAGAGATAATTACATCTTTAAATATTATTTTGAATTGAACATTAGCAGTAAATTTTTTTCAGGGAAGAGAGAGCCTACAAAACTCACAGGCAATGGTGCACTGTGGAAGTGTAATTACCTGAATTAAGACACAGAAATGACCATAATTAGCAATTTCTTTGTGCAGTTTAAAATTCACATCTATAATAATGCCACCTGCATGAGCAAGAGGTTTGTTTAATTAGAAACACTGCATGGTGTATAATAGTTAGATGTGACTCGTTAATAATGCCAGGCATCTTCCTCCTTCGACTAAAATTAACAAGAGGACTGCCCTTGGTTTCTAAAGGAAGAGAGAACGTCTCGGGGTCTCTTTTTATTTCATTGCCTGAAGAAATGAGTGCACAACCTGAGTAGTTTAATTTCGAAAATCTACAATGCGTTTCGCTTGGACGGGCGACATAATGAAAGAGGTGGCACATGCCGTTATAGCTGTAATTAGCAACTGATTCGGTTAACTAATGTGGGCAATGATAAAATTGGGGAAAACTGAAGAAAATGGGTCCAGGATTCAGCCTAGAGCTCAGATAGGGCATCTATGGTCTTCCACTTGCTTGCCTACCATCCCTTCCCTTAGTTGATGTTCTTTTTGATGTTTTGCTTAAAAGCCCTATGGGGTCAAGAAGGTAGCTGCAGGTTGTTCTCAGACCAGTGCTTTGCATGCACAAAGCCAAAATCCAGCCCTTGGCATCTCCAGGCAGATTTGTTAGATCGACTTTCATTTTACTGCCCCCTCCCAACTGAATTTAGAAAGGAAAGCCCCCTTGAAAGGAAAGAACAGAATGTCCTGTGAAAATTAAGCATCAGAGATAAGAGCCAGCATGGTATAACAGTTTGGATATTGGACTCTGGGAGAGCAAAGTTTGAATCCCCACTCAGCCATGGAATCTTATTGGGTGACCTTTGAGAAATCACACTGTCTCAGCCTCAGAGGGAGGCAATGGAAAACCACCTCTGCGTAAATCTTGCCAAGAAACCCCATGATACTGTTGCTATACCTTGGTGTTGACTTGAAGACACATAACAACAATGACATCCAACGCTAAACTGAATTCATAGTATTTTCACACAAATCCCCCTACTTTGACTTTCTTCAAGTTTCCTTTATTTCGGCAACTTAATTCAGGTGAGAAAAGTAATTCTGCCACTGTTGTTATTGTTAATCAATTGCTAATGTAGTGCAAATTACTCAAGCAAAGAGAGAGCCATTAGTCTATTGTAACATAGAAAGAAGAGCAGGAAGAAGAACCTAGTAGCATGTTTATGACAAATTTATTGTAGCATCAGCTTTCATGGATATTAATCCACTTCTTCAGATGCACTGATAAAAGTGGTATGAAAGCTGCAGTTTTTTAAACATAGTAACACAGGTGTGGAAATGGGATAGAATGTGACAAAATGCAAATTGTGAACCTGGGGAAAAAATCTTCAAAGAGTTGGGTCAGATGATATAGTTATTTCAACTACCTGGTGCAGTCTTTAAAGTAGTCTGTTAGTATTGATATGTAAAAGCAATAAATCTGTGAATTTAGGAATACACCTCAGTTCAAATCGCTCAGAGACCTATCAGCAGATTGTTGTTGTTGTCATTTGTCTGCCTTTGAGTTCTTTCTGACTTATCATGGGATTTTCTCAGCAAGATTTGTTCAGAAGGGGTTTGCCATTGCCTTTCCCTGAGGCTGAGAGCATATGACTTGCCCATGGTTGCCCAGTGGGTTTCTGTGGCTGAGCAGAGATGTGAATCATGGTCTCTGAGAGTCCTAGTGCAATACTAAAAACCATACTGACTCTTCAAACCACTATATCATGCTGGCTCTTATCACCGGACTATGGGTCAGCAACTGGAATGGAGGTGTTGGCCAGTTCCCCTTGTACCCACAGTGGGCTTTACTGGTGCGTTCCAGGGGAGTGGAATCAGCTCAGATAAAAGTAAATGAAAACCAGATTTTTGATTTTGATTTACCTTTAATTTTTAAAAATATTTGCCTGGATCATTTCCTGCTTTGGGCAGTTTTTTATTCAGCGATTAATCCAATCATCCATGTTTTGCTGCATTTGGGCAGTGATCTCGGTGGTATTTAGGCCTGTTTTTTAATGGAAGGGGCTGACAACTTTGAGGGTACTGTCTGGGACTTGTGGGGGTTCCAGAAGAGGTTGTGAAACACAATTTTTCCCAGCCCTGCAGTAGATCTCTGTCTATCACTGAATCCCCCTCTACCTTTCCCCACCACTTAGCATAGACAATACTAAACCAGAAGGCACAATGACTGGGCTTAGAATAAAGCAAATCTCCTTAACCTTGATCTCCCCTGTTTTTCTCTAACCATATTCTCACCATGGCTCTCCAGTGGAAAGAATTCTTGGGAAAGAATACTTTTTCCTCTGGGTCTGACATTGACTTGCTAATTTTCTCTGCATGTGGTATTTTGGGCTCTGGGAAGCATTGAAACATGATTTCTGCTTCACGGAATAGACAAAAAGCACATGATTTGCTCTGCAAAGCACCTCTTCTATTTTTATCAGTGGCTGCTAAATTGGCCATTGGCTTGAAAATGGAAACAAACAAACAAACAAAAAGCAATGTGCAACAAAGCCAGGATTCCCACCAACTGAAGGTCAGTGCATAGGAAAAGTGTGTGATATTTTGTTGATGGGAAAATGTCACAGCTAAGTCAAAAGCTATAATCAAGCCAGGCCTATTCTGTTTCTTATAATTTCTTGGACTACCTTGGAATATAGTTATTTAACTAACAGTGTCTTACTCCAGAAAAGTGCATGATTGAGGTATGTTTAAAGCCTCTTCTTTAGCTACATTATATTGTATTGTACTATATTCTATTATACAAGAACCAGTGGCCTCACAGATATTCATGACTTCCTGCTGGAGCTTGGAAAATCTCCTTCCATTGGAACTGGGACATTTTTGGTTGTAAGCCAGGTGCTTCACCTGCTGGACTAGGGACTCTCATTGTAAGGCCTCATTTCATCTCTGAACTGAATTGGGAATCCATTGTTTTGTCATTCAACTGAAACAGAATAGGAAAAGAAATCCAGAACCTTGGGTCTCTTCTGAGTATTTTTAAAGGGTCCCTTCAGTTAAAAATGAAGTTATTGTGTGCCTTCAAGTCATTTCTGACTTATGGTGCCCTAAGGTGGACCTACTAGTAGTAGAAACTTAGGAGTGATGGATGAAAGTCTCTGAAATACAGTCAGTCCACCACTGTTGATCTTTCCCTGTAGTGCATTGCCTTTGGGCAGGGGTAGGCAACCTTTCCCCTTTAAGGGCTGAGGAACTTCAACTCCCAGAATCCCAGGAGCTATTGGACAACATGGGACTATTGGCCATCATGGCTGAGGCTTCTGGGAACTGAAGTCCCTCGGCCCTTAAAGGGGAAAGGTTGCCTACCCCTGCCTTTGGGTATATTCCTAGGGCACACTGTCAATTGATATCATGGCACAGAGGCTAGTTGGGACCTCTCATGAACCCTAGATCATGAATCCTGGAACATTTCCCAGAATACTTTGCAAAATGTAGTTGTTCTCCCACAAACAAGTTGATACGAAAGTCTTTCATGAAGGTAGACAACCTGGAAACTTGTAGAGTCTATTTATTCAAAAGACAAATGGCAGGCAAAGAACCCACACATCAGGGTCAGAGAACGTAAGTGAATGTTTTACTGATGCCCAATCCCTTTCATAGAAAACCCTCTTGAGTGAAACATTGAAATGCTTCCAAAAAGCAAAAGTTAAAAGTAAGCTGAAATTCTAACGCATTTCAATCATCAGAGGATGGCTGTGACTTCACTGACTTTGAGAGGGTCAAGGTGGTTGCTAGGTTGCTGGGAGCGGGTGCAGTTTGGTTAATCTTTATATAACATTACTTAACTTAATCTTTGCTTTCCATTCTTTTAGGTGAGTTGTGATGCTGAAAGATTAAATGTAACATTTGCATTTCAGTGTGCTTTCAACACTGTGTAAACGTTCCGGGTAATCTTTGCCAAAAGTTAACTATACACATTGGAAAATTGCAAAGGCCTTAACAAAAGATGAAATCTGTGTTTTTGGCATCAATACATATCCAGGAGGGTGGCCACTGGTGTGTTCACCAATAAAAATAAGAGTGTGTGCCACACAATAACATTGAGTGGGAAATTTGCAGATTTCCATCCAGCCCCAAAGGCTGTTTTTGTGACCTCGGACCTCTTGGCTCCCCCAAACTGATCTTTTCCTATCCAGAAAAGAGAAGGTGTATCATTTCTCCTAGAAACCTTTAGATCTTTTTTAAACAGGTTAATCTTTTAAATAGATTGAAGCTCCCCTCCCAGCAGTGCTTACCATTTAAAAATCATTTTTCAAACCAAAGGTAGACTTCCAGCTGCTTCTAACTTTTATTTTATTTTGATTTTTGACAATCTGTGTGACTTTTGAGGAGACCCTGAGGCAGAAAATTGGCCCAATGAATTTATTCACCCCTGAGATATGAGCACAAAAGAGAACATAGATTTGCAAAGAATTTCCCAATGCTTGTACAAGTTACTGGCACAAGCATACCCTCCAGTTTTTACAATTAATCCTCTGTTGGCCCAGTTATTCATCTGCTTTTAAAATGCTCCTATTTTCACTCCTTCTCCTCATCCCCCCCCTCTGTTTTCTGCTTATTTCCATTGCTGTAAATGGAGTTCAAAGTGCAAAAGTAGTCTAAACTCAACTCAGAATATCACCCCTCCCAATAGGCTCAGACAAAAGCAAACTGCTGCAGCCTCTCTTACCCTCTGTGTTCTTCCTCATTCATAATTTTTGCCATCTTGACAACACTCCAATGTTGCTTGGCCACTTGTCTTGGTTTTCATGTGTGAAACTTTGGAGGATATGCGCAAGTTTCTCTACAAGTAATAATAATATGATTTATTTTCTAGCCCGCCTGTATCCAAAAGGAATCAAAGTGGGTTGCAACGCAAAAATAAAAGAAAACAATAAGGAAACAAATAAAAATTACATAAAATGCACTCCTCTTCCCAACCCCCAAATCCCAAAAGTACAAATGTGTTCTTTTCATTTCTGCATCAGCTTTCACGAGAGTTTATATAAAAGTCTGCATCTGTGTTCTTGAGCATATGTCTGTGTCCATGAAAATTGTATGCAGTTTTGTACATAACTTCCCTGAAAATACATTTTTGCAAGTGCCACCCTTAACATATGGTTTTTGTATGTAATGCTCTTGAATACACATATTTTGGTTCCATATGTCCCTTATCTTTCTTGTGAAATTGTGGATTGGAGAAGTACTTCCCAGAAATTCAGAGGCCTGTGAGATCCTTGCATTCTGATTCATACGTTTGTTTGAAAGAATGAGAGTTAGGCTGGTTCATGTTAAAATGCGGATCAGATTAATTTTGCTTTCAGCCCTACGTGGGTCTTCGCAAAGCAGAAAACAAGTAAACAAGAACATGGCAGTCTTTATATTGACGAAGTTGGAGTTCAGTTTTTTCTGGTGCCCTGGATAAAAAGTCAATAGGAGCCAAATTAGTGTCACATTTTGAGGCTTTGTTAACATGCCGTTCCAAGACATTACTGGCAGTGGTGACTTAAATGTCATTATGTGGCTTTCTTGAGATCTGTTGACACAATCCTGTATGCTATAAATCCTCAAGACAATTTTATTTGGGGAGAAAATGGAGCGTCTCAGTTGGCAACTTCAAATACACAAATGGAGCCTGAGTGGCTTATTTTCTAATTTATTATTTAGCACTGGGGCAGGGAGGGAGACTTGGCTAATATGAAGCATGAGTGGGAAAGTGGGTTTTTTTTGTTCTTATTTGTAGAGTTAACAAACAGCCTAGAATGTGACTAAAATGGCCTGAATCCTATTTGTAGTCTCAGTTAGAGCAACCCAGTTGAATCAATAGAGTTTCTGGTCTTTTGGTTTGTTGTTGCTGACAAATTGACATTGACTTACAGTGACCCCAAGAATGAGAGTTCATATAGACAACCAGCATGGCCTAGTGGTTTGAGTGTTGGACTATGACTCTAGAGACCAGGGTTTGAATCTTGGCTCAACCATAGAAACCCAGTGGGTGACCCTGGGCAAGTTACACTCTCCCAGCCTCAGAGGATGGCAATGGCAAACCCTTAAGTCACCATGCCAGTAATGTCTTGGAACGGCATGTTAACAAAGCCTGAAAAAACTTCCCAAGATAACCTCCATGATAGGTTCTCCTTAGGATCTTGGGAATGACTTGTAGGCACACAACAACAATGAATGAAAGATCTCTGAGAGCCTTGGTCTTCAGATGCCCTGCTCAGGTCTTGCAAACTCTGGGGCATCTATGGCTTCCTTGATTGAATCAATCCAGCTATAATGCAGCCTTTCTCCTTTTCTGTTCACTTCCACTTTTCCCAGCATTGTCATCTTTTCCAGTCCGCCATGTCATCTCATGTTGTGTTCAGAGAACAATAGCCTCAGTTGAGACATTTACAGATTGAGTTGCTTTAATCTGGTTGATACTACCAATAGGAGTCCAACAGATATGATTGGAGTGAATGGTATGAGGATGAATCTGTTTCTGTTTTAGCCTGAATCTGTGTCTGTTTAGGGCAGACAGATATCTTTGGACTGTTGTTCCTTTGTCCTCTCCCTGTTGGCTATATTGGCTAGATTTGCTGAGAGTTCCAGTCCAACATCCATATCATGTGAGAGTCCTTCAGATATTTGAAGATAGCTGTTTAGTCATCCCTTAAAATGGATCTTCCCTGAGGATAATCTGAGGATGAACTGTTCAAACAGAGGAGTTGGTTTGGAAAGAAGGGCTCCCTAGGGTTTCAGGGGGTCCTGGTTGGTTGGTTTGTCATGTCAGTTGACAGGTTGGTTGGTTGGTTGGTTGGTTGGTTTCAGGAGTGGGAATCCTATAGATCTCTGTTTCCAGATATTGTCAGGTTGTACATCCCAGCAGCCCTAACCAGCATAGCTGATGGTGAGGCATCCAACAACATCTGGAGGGATGCATGATTTCCACCCCTCACTTAATTATTTGATTTATATCCAAATTTCTCTCATGAATTGGATTTTGGACAGTTTAGAATAAAGTAGAGTAAAATGCATAAATTGACAAAACCTTTTTTTTAAATAACTGAACCAGAATCTAAGAATATACGGTATCAGAAAGTTTTATGGTGAGGACACAGGAGGGGCACCTTCTTTGTGGCTATCCCTAGGCTTTTTATTTGTGCTAGCCTTTGGCTCCTAACATTTTATGGCAGAATAGTGTTTTTAATTGGGAGAGGGGTATTGTGGTTTTATCATTTTGCTGTACTTTACATGTTTTAACACTTTATTTTAATTTCTACATTAAGCTGCCATGGGTTCTCTTAATTGAAGAGAGGCAGGATATAAATTCAATAAAGAAAATAAAAATCTCTCAGTAAAGCAAAAGAAAAATACAATACCCATCTAGTTAAAAGCTGCTTTGGCCTCACAAGGAGGTCAGTTGCAGAAGGCCTTTTTTTAAAAAAAATGTCAGTTAGTCAGAAAACAACAGGGATAAAATTTGTTCTGTCTCCCTTGTTAGCGAGTTCTCAAGACTTGAAATGACCACAGAGAAAGCATTCCCTCCAACATTTTACAGACAAAACCTGATACATGTGTGCCCAACCTGAATGTGGTCAAGATAGCAAAAGGTATTACTGAGGAGAAACACACAAGTTAGAAGAGGCTGCAGCTGTTTGCTTTTGCTGGAGCCCACTGGGAAGGCCAAGTTTCCACCCATCCTCTTCTCAGCCCAGCTGACTTCATTGAGTGCAAACTACACTTGCACTTTCAGTTTGCAGCAATTGAAGTAAGCTGAGGGTGGATGAGAAAAGAGGGAGGAGGAGAGAGAAATTGGGACATTCTAAAAGCAGCCAAAAAGGGGGACAACAAAAGATTAATTGGGAGTCTGCCTGCTAAATTGGGACAGTTG
Source organism: Phrynosoma platyrhinos (assembly GCA_020142125.1). NCBI lineage: Eukaryota > Metazoa > Chordata > Lepidosauria > Squamata > Phrynosomatidae > Phrynosoma > Phrynosoma platyrhinos. Next base: position 13,987,279 of record CM034712.1, read on the forward strand.
GGGGGTATAAGTAAGCCCCTTCACATGCCCCCATCAAACAGGGTGGAGGAGACAGGACTGGAAGAAAGGTTTGCCCAGAAGATCTCAAAGTTTTGACAAGCTCATACATGACAATGTGGTCCCTCAAAGAGCCTGTAGCCAAATTACAGCATTTATGAGTCAATGTCTGATATGTAGTTCAGATAATGAAACCTTACCTGCAGAGACAGGCTTATAAAGCCAGCCCAACTCTTGTTGGCACCAGCGATAATCTTCTATGTCTGAGCTAATGAATTGCAATGCCTCCCTCTGGTATTTTTCTAGACGGCATTGCAAAAAATCAAATCAAAAAATCAAATTCAGCCTGAGAGCTGACCTGTTGGTAGAGAGAATAAAGCAAAAGTAAGCCCTCCCTCCCAAGTTCTTTGAGTTAAAATCCACTTTAGCAAATCTGTTTAAATGAATGACACCTAAATTATTAGTAGTTCAGATTGACAAATGTGGAGGTAGCTAGAGTTTCTGCATTGAGCAGGGGTAGGACCTTTTCTAACTGTGATTCTGTGATTGTGTAAGTCCCATTCATTTCAGTAGATCTGTTCAAGATAGGACTAGCATTGAATTTAGCCCTGTGTCCTTCAGCATCTAAAGATCGTCTCATGTTTGCTTTCATAATCATACAGCAACATTTTCTAGGAAGATATAACATGTACTAGTTATACACAGCTACTTAGGCGTGTCTGATTTCCACCCAGTATTATGCTATGCTTTGCAATTGTATCTATTTTCCCAGTAAAATGAAGGCTTAGATGCTTTGGTTCGGAGTGTAGCAATCTTTGTTGGCATAATACTGAGTTCAAATAATTATAGCATTTGAAACTAGATTTGTGTGTAATGCTGAAAATATGTGTTTGGGAGAGATAGAGGCAGAGAGAGAGAAATACTGTGTTTTAGGCAATAGAAACATGCAAATTTGCAATCCCTTTGCCAAATATCAAATGGCATTTAAAAAGAAATTGATTAGCAACAGAAAAAATGCCAGTTTTTCAGTTTGCTCCTGCTATTTGTCCACTTCTCTTAGAAAGAAGATTGTGCTTTTCTACAATGTGAAATAAAGATACCTGTTTCCACTGGGCAAGGGTTGGACCTCAAGGTGTTTTTGGCATTGGCGCACGCTCATCTCTGTTGTCTTCGGCAATGCACTAAGGCTCTTACTATTATGTGTTTGGATTTCGAGTCTTGACCTTTCTTTTCACATGGGTTTAGGTTTTACTCTTGTTCTTTTTCAAAAAATTCCCAGAGGAAGCTAATCTGCTAGACAGAGGATTGCTAATGCTATCGTTTGTGCTTGCTAGAAAAAGCCAGGAGGCATCTGCCCATGCTTTCTTTTGCAAATCATTGTTAAGATTCCACAGTCCAATTGATAAAAGTCATTTTATTTAACATAATAAAACATGCCTGGCTCTAGGTTTGAGAGGTTCCTCAGCAAAGTACAACCCAGTGGCTTAAAGTAGTATGTTTCTAACTGCATGGAACAATGTAATCCATGGATGGGCAACTTATGGTCCTCCAGATGTTTGTGGACTCCATCTCTCACCATTTGTTATGCTGCTGATTAAGGCTGATGGGAGTTGCATTCCCATGGCATCTGGAGGGCTCCAAGTTGCCCAGTCCCACTGTAACCCATAGTAGGGACCAGTGAAACACCTGTCAGCTTTTAGCATTCCAGAATGTCCTGATGTAGCATCATTGTGCACCTTCTAGAAGCATCAAAATGGCACCTTCCTAACCAACCCTTGACAGAATTAATACTTGAAAAGATAGGCAGGAAGGAGTTCCAACATAGGTGCTAATGGACTGTCCTTGCAGCACCAGATCCCCAGCAGCTCCTTGATAATGTTTGGCATCGCCCCTGATCTGGGCCACATCATTCACACATCTTTCCTGCAACCTTCAAAACCAAAGATCAATGAGCTCCAATCAGCTTGACTTGGAAATGGTTCACCGATTAATGAGCACATGCAGAGCTCTTCAAACACAATACTCTTCCCAACTCCAGTGCCCCACCATGGCTGCAGCAGACCATATCATCTCATGTTTAATCTATTTTTGTGCAAGTTGTCACTTAGATTGCTGAGCAAACAGCCCAAGGGATTTTGCAAGCACCAGGTAACTCTGGGCAAAGTTGAGCATGCTCCAGGGTGTCAAACCAAAGTGAGAGATCTGGCTGCCAAGTAGAGTTTGTCATTTAGTTGTGCAGAACCCCTTGTTGCCTTTCTGTGGAGGGATGACTTATTCAGCTGTATACATGGCATGCCCTTATTTATATGGTATTCATTCATTCATTCATTCATTCAAATAATTATTTATTACCTTTCTATTCACCAGTGCTCCTGTACCAATATGTGTTAAAACAGTAGTAATGGTACAATATCAGTGTGCAGTAAAATAGTACAGTAGTAATGGCACAAAAGCAATGCACTGTAGAATAGTACAATACAGTGACAATAGTGTAATATATGTGTGTTGTGTGCCTTCAAGTCATTTCTGACTTACCGCAACCCTAAGGTGAACCTATTATGGGGTTTTCCTGGCCTGATCTGTTCAGAGGAGGTTTGCCTTTGCCTTCCCCTGAGGCTGAGAGCATGTGACTTGCACAAGGTCACTCAGTGGGTTTCATAGCTGAGTGGGAATCAAACCTTGGTCTCTAGAGTCAAAGTCCAACTCTTACATCATGCTGGCTCCACAGTAGTGTAATAGCAATAGACAATAAAATAGTGAAGTAGTAATGGCATAAGAGCAATTTGCAGAGTATACTGTATATATGTACTGTTTCTTCCAGAATGGAAATAAGGTTTATGATTTCTCTGTGTAAGCTACAGTATGCTTCTCTACCCTCCAAATATTGGCCCACTCAGCAACACTGACTTAATCTAATATATGAAATCCACATGCTCTTGCTCTGCCCATTCAGTGCAAATTGCTTAATGCCCTTTAATTTCTAATTATTTATTTGTTCCTCTGGGAAGGATTGGTAATGCAAGAGAAGGCTGGGATCAGCAAAACAGCTAGGCTGGAGGGACTGTTTTGCTGGAGCAGAAAAGTAATTAAACTGACCAGATTTGCATAGCATTTTATTGCACAGGAAAGGAAAGAGAAATAGGGATTAGGAGCTTGTGACCTATTGGTAATAAATCACCAAGAGGAACAAGTTAAAAGATGTGGAACTAATAGGACTAGTTAGGGGACAGAAAACATTCCAGATCTAAAAGGCTGGAGAATACATACTCTCCAGCTATCCCAATTTGGCAAGAACTGTCACTAATAATCCTCTGTTGTTCCACTTTTTTAGCTCCTTTTAAAAATGTCTGGGATTCTCTCTCCTTTTCCCACTTTTCCCCTTTGTCCTCAGCTGTCTTCAGTTCATGCAAATGGAGTTCATAGTGCAAAAGTAGTTTGGACTCAGTTAACTCAGCAGGGGAAAAGGAGAGAAGGAGTGGAAACCAGCCCTTCCCAGGAGGCTCAGGCAAAAGCAAACTGCTGCACACTCTTCTAGCTTTTGCGGTTTTCCTCATTATAAATGTTTGCCATCTTGATCACACTCTGATAGTGTTTGA
>CM034712.1:13990971-14041022 GCA_020142125.1 Phrynosoma platyrhinos
TCTGGGCCCGGAAGACGACTCAATTAGTCGTCTGCCGAGGCCCTTTGATAGCCTATCAACTGAAATGACCTTATGCCGACATCACCCTTTAGGAAGGCTGATCTCAGAGATTAGTCAGCAGAGAGATCTGCTTGGATAGCTACTCAGCAGAAAACCCAGAGAAGCCAAAAAGGAGGGGTGGAAAGGAGGCAGAAGGCGGAAAGGAGAAGTTACATCTCTTCCAGATCTCCTCCAGTCCAGTGGCACAACCTTAAGGACCGAATCTTGAGTTTTAAGATCTTTGGGGAAGGGCTTTATCTTCCTCTATCAAAGGTATGTTTAGTGAGGACACAAGAGAGCATCTTCTTGGGGATTGCTCCCAAGCTCTGGAACTACTTTCCTAAAGAGGTGAAAGTGACACCTTCCTTGCCCTCCTTCCTTAGGCAAAAGAAGACCTTTTCATTTTGGTCAGCCTTTGCTGACCTGACTGCTCAGGGTGGAATTACTTTTACATTTTACATTTACGGCCCTCTATATCCACAGATTTTTTATCCACGGATTCAAGCATCCACGGTTATATATAAGACACACACACACACACACACATATTCAAAAAAGCAAACCTTGATTTTGCCATTTTATATAAGAGACACCATTTTACTATGCCATTGTATTTAATGGGACTTGAGCAGGGGGAATCCTAGAACCTCAGCAGATACCAAGGGCCCACTGTATATGCTGTGTTGCTTATATTTGTTCTTCTTTTGATGGGTCTGTTTTTAACTGACTTTAATTTTATTGATGATTGTTGTTAATTGTCATCCAGTCAGAAGGGCTCTTGTAACACCCTTGAGACTAATAAGTGACTGAAGCTGGTAGCATAAGTGACCATCTTCTCTTTCAGCTAGTCTCAAAGGTGCAACAAGATCTCCTTGCATACTGATCCAGACTAACATGGTTGTGTCTTTGAATTCTACCCCTGTGAATAAGAAACTGCCAAGTCACCCTGTTATCAACAGCCCTGCTCAGGTTTTGCAGATTCCTTGATTGAGCTTAATTATATTTTTAACTTTTGTACAGTGTAAATTTTCAAGCTGTATCTATTTTATTTGGATTGAGGAAAGGGTGGGATAGAAATACTATCATTATCATTATCATTATCATTTCTAAGATTCCTAGGCTGTGATAAGCACAGCTTGAGCTAACCTAGTGTCGAGTCATCTGGCTCTCAGTTGTTTCAGTGAGACAGGATTGCTCTCTTACTCAGTTTCAAATTTCAGGAATTGAATGCAGAACTGAACGCAGTTTAGATTGGTCTGCCCACCACATTTACAGCTTTGGCTTTTGCAGATTTGATTATTCATAGAGTGGATTAATATGTTCTTTCTAGAAATCTTTAGGTCCCCCAACATGACTCTCTGGTCAATTTCTCTCAGAGGTCTCATTGGAGAATCTACAGATTCCTGGAAGAACACTTCTCTAGGCATCTATAAGTCCTCCAGCATAATTCTGTGCTCAACCTCCAGTAGATATTGACCATAGAGTTGTGCTGGAGAACTTATGGATTCCTAGAAAAGTGTTCTGTCAGGTAAAAGAATTGTCTAAGATCATCCACCGGGTTTCTTTTGACAATCCTCAGAGGGAACTGGTTGAGCAGGGATGTGAACCCTGGTCTTCTGGAGTCCTAGTCCAACAATCAAACCATTACATCACATTGGTTCACAAACAGCTATCTGTGCAATTTTTGTGCAAATGTTGCTAGGTGTCTACTGAACCCTGTTGTGCAACTGAATAATTTTTCTTCATTTTCCCCTTCTGCTTTCCCCTATAGCAATGAAATCAGGAGGCACCCAGCTCAAGCTGATCATGACATTCCAGAACTATGGACAAGCTTTGTTTAAGCCAATGAAGTAAGTGAAGAATTTTGATTCCTATTGTCAATGTTGTTGTCAATGTAAATTTGGGAACATGCCAACACATTCCCTCTGAGGACTGTCAACAGATCATTAATGGTCAGTGTCATTCTCAACCAAGCTAAAGCCCAAATGAGATATGGCGTCATTCATCCCAATTTCATGACTGTTTCTTTAGCATAATGTAAAGAACAGCTGTGGGATGTGACCGTTTGGATCAGGTTATAGAATTGGGGAGAGGGGAGGTCTAGCCCTCTTCCCTGCCTTGGCCATAGATGACATGGTTGCCACCACCACCACCACCCCATAAATCTGCATAATGATTGAAGATAATTCTTCCTACCAGGGGTAACCAACCTAATGTAGGGATGTAATTCTTGACTAATTTTGTTCTCAGAGGACTCATTGAATAATTTGAGTAATTTTCTTCCCATGGGAAGTCTTTGAAAACTGTGAAGTTTTTGAAGACTATTCTGAGTTTGGGAATTATTCAGCACAAAATTCACATGCAGTGCTTTTGTGCAGAAAACAGCATTTTTATATTATTATTGCCTGCTCAGCAAATGGTGTTTTCTGCATAGAGGATCTTGCTCTCTGTGCACAATTCTGCACAGCATAAGACCCAAATTATGAAGATTCTCATCAGTCCAGGATTCACATCAGGGTTTCCCAAAATTTGGGGAATACATTTTCCAACCATTAAAAAAAATATTTTTGAATATTCTTCCAGTCCCTAACCTGCTCCCTTCTAGATGTTTTGGACTGCCATTTATTTACATCAGTCCCATCCATATACCTAAACATCTGGAGCAAGCACTACATTGTGTAGTCTTGCCCTACTCTAGCTGGCAGCCTCTTTCCAACCTCTCAGGTAGACCTCCTTCCCTTCCATGATTTGATCCTTTATTTCAAGGATGGATCGCTTGATGTCATTGTATTGCTGATCTCATTGGTGTCAAAAGATCATAGGTGTGGCATTCCAGCATTATCTGGAGATGCTGGGGATTGAACTCAGCACCTTCTCAATGTGATGCACATGTTTTTCAGTAAGCTAAGACATTTGGGTTTTTTGCTGTTGTTCAGAGAAAGTGGAATAGAAGGCTCAGTTTAAGTATGAGTGATTTGCATTGGAGATGAACAAAGGGTGTGTCCAGACTGACTGAAGGGCATCAGATTTTGTTCCTTTTCTTTCAGGTTTTATATTGAGTTAAAATAAACTGACCTGGGGAACTAGTATAAAAAGTTTCTGATCATACAAGGAGCTGACAGAAAAAAATCTGGGTTAAACAAAACATGTATGGAGATCCAAAATAAAATCAGAGAGAAGAACAAAATCTGGGATTTTCTGGTCTTTATTTAAACAGTCTGGATGTGCCCTCAGTGGCAGTTGTATTTTGGAAGCTTACAATGTGTTCTTCAGTTATTATTATTTTTTAAATGAAAAGGTAATTTTTAGAAACTGAAGCCAGCAGGAGAAGCAGAAAAGCATGTGGGGTGATAAAGGCTGTGGGCTTGATTTTCTCCTGATTGCTACCCAGGAGGGACTGGCCTTCAAAATTAGCAGAATAAAATAGACATAAAAGAGTATGAGAGAAAGCTGGATGAAAAAATGGACCTTTTAAGTAAGGCCAACAGCAAAGGAAAGACATTATATGTTTATTGCACTGGGTTTAGCCATGTCACTTGAGGCTGCAGAAGGTTTAACAAACCCCATTCAGTATCGGTGTCCAGGCATTGCCTGAAAAATAAACTCATTTTGGTGTCCAGCATTGCCTGAAAAATAAACTCATTTCTGTTTTGCCTGTATGGGAGTTCAATTATTGATCCTCTTGAAGTGAGTACATAAAGCCAAAGAGTGGAGAATGATAAATGGTTTCAAGTGTCTATGTAGCATTCATCACATCTCAGCTAAATCATAGGCTACATAAATGAAGGCTGAAGGAGCCTGGGTTGCTTACAGTCTAAAACAAGAGTTGGTGAGGCTGAGGAATTTGAAGGCATACAGAGAGAGAGAGAGAGAAATTAAGGAAGAAAGTGCCACAAAGGCCAGGAGAAATGGCTGTAGATTAAGAAGACTAGTTCAAATCTCCCCAATCCATGAAGGTACTTGGTAGCCTTTGGCTGGGAGATAATTCTTGAGCCTCTACACGTTACCCCCATCACCAGCCTGTGGATAACAATACTAACTTGTCTTAAAGTGTGCTGCTGCTGCTGTAATAGTGGTAGCCATAGTATTTAAAAAAGTAGTACAGTCCACCCTCCTTAACAGCAGACTTGCCATCCTCAAATTTAACCATCTGTGTATGGCAAGCCCCTGTTTCGCTTAATGATGGTGCAGGCATGTAACTGTGCTGCCATTGATTTTAATGGGACTTGAACATGCACAGATTTTGGTATCCGCAGAAGTCCGGAACAGATCCCCCACAAATATGGAGGTCCAACTGTACAGTTGGCCCTCTTTATCCATGAATTTTTCATCCATGGATTCAACCATTCCATCAAGCAAACCTTGATTTTGGCATTTAATATAAGGGGTGTTATTTTATTATGCCATTGTATATAATGCAACTTGAGCATCCATGGATTTTGATTTCCTGGGGTGGGGGGTGTTGAAACCAAACTCCAGTGGATATCATGATCCCAATGTGTAAATATCCTTTCCATTCCTCATCTGGAATTCCCTGACCAGAAGGTCATTTCCTTCTTGCGCTGTAGTGTGAAGAGAGCCCTTGTTTTATGCCAGGCTTTGTTTTGTAAAGGGCTATAGTGCTTATCCAGTCAACAAAAGGCTACCATGTCAAGTTGACAGGAATCAGGATTCTTAAAGTAACTCTAGTTTTGCACTGTCTTCCATAATTTCTCTCTGTGTGTATGTGCCTTCAATTCACCTGTTGATTTATTATTATTATTATTATTATTATTATTATTAAAGTATTTATACCCTGCTCTTCAGCCAAAAGGCTATCAGAGTGTCTGACAAATGGTTAATTAGAATTAAAATGGTTAATTAAAATGCTTATGGTGACCCCATTAATTTCATTGGGATTTCTTGGGCATGGAATACTCAGAGGTGCTTTCCTTCCTCTGAAATATAGCCTATGGCATCTTATATTCTTTGGTGGTCTCCCATCGAAGTATTAACCAGGGCTGACCCTGCTTAATTTCCAAGATCAGACAAGGTCTGGTCCCTTTAGGGTATTTAGGTGCTTCGAATACAAGTAGATATTGAACCAAGAAATAATAAGGATAAATGAAAAGAGAGGAAACAGAAAGAGGCTGTCAAGAAAGGAGAAGATACATGGACTAGATTTCCCTTGTTGATTTGAAGCAACCCACCAGTTATTGGGCTGTAAGCTTCTAATGGTTCTGTACATTAAAATCTGAAATCAAACTGAAGGCAGAAATGAAAGGGCAGAATAGTGCCCTTGCGATGAGCAAAGCCCAGTTCGCCACAGACATTTCATTTATTTGAAAATCTACTTCCTCCTGCCTGAAATAATTGCCCAACAGCCAGCTCTGTTTACAAATTCCATTGCCCAATGTGAATTCCATTGCTAATTCTGCATGAATCAACCCCAAATGAGACAACTTCCAGGAAACTCCGAGGGAGTTTTTGCCATTACTGAAAATACATCTATCATATAATTTGTGTGGAGCTTTGTTTAATATATTGCAATATTCCCCACATATTTGAGATTTCTAGTGCCAATTTTTTTTTCCACGACTTGATACACTTAGCAGGAAAGTGTCCACAGTTAAGCTAATCAAATGTTATCTTGTACGGTTCATAATATTTGCAATATTTGCAATGTCTTGATTCCAAAGTAGGTTCTGAGGTCTGAAGGACAGAACATTAGATTTAGAGATCTGGGTTCAGATCCGAATCGCATCATGAAAACTGGATGGATGGAATACAATTGGCTCTTGTATATCTAGAAGAACATTGGTATTGAATATGGTTAACTATGACCAATCAGTGTTATATAAGTCATCTCATTGTCATAATTTTTTTCTTAAGTTGTATGTTTCAATTTAGGCCTTAAAGTCCAGTCTGTGATCCTACAGGACTTATTCAAGCATTATTTTTATTGTACCAAGAGAGTGGTCATTTTCATGGTCACATTGTTGTTTATCAGTTGCCTTTCTGCCAGTTGTTCTCAAGGAAATGTATACATGAGAAAATCCTAGAAAATGAGAAAATCATAGAAATCATTACTTTCTACTGGTACAGTGACTTCTTCTTTTGGTGGATGATACAGTGGCTTACTGGTCAGTGTGACAGGAGACAACCAAGAGGTCTAAGACTGAATCTTTATCTGTAATGCAGCATCTGAATCTGTATTGCTGAAATAAGAAAGTCTGACACTGCTTTAACTGCCATGGCTCAATGCTATGGAATCCTGGGATTTGTAGTTTGTTCTGGCACTCTCACAAGAAAGCTAAATAGCTTACAAACTACAAATCCCTAAATTCCGTAGCATTGAGCCATGACAGTTAAAGCAGTATCAAATTGCCTTATTTCTGCAGTGCAGATTCAGCCTTAGACTTCAGCCACGTACTTGATGGTCTTTGCATGTAAATTTTGTTGCCTCCCCATTTTGATCCATAGGGAGTTGTGGGTAGTAAATTGTTGTTGTTGCTGCTGCTGCTGCTGCTGCTGCTGTTAAAATCAAAACCTTTTTTTAAAAAATAATGGTTTTTCAAAAAACAGTAATAATATTATATGGGTACCTGACTGGGGGCAGTTGTTAACAATACACACATGGCTTACAGCATCAACATATTACTCTTGAGTCAGTGCAGCCATTCATGTCTAATCTGGACTGTAGAAATAATGCCTTGGTACAATGCTATGAAATCCTGGGATTTTTAGTTTTTTGTGGCAGCAGAGCTCTCTGACAGAGGAAGCATAAATATCTCATAAAACTACAAATTCTAGAAATTCATAGAACTGAGCCATGACAGTTAAAGCAGTATTAAATAGCATTATTTCTGCAGTGCAGATTAGACCTCACTCTAGTTTCAGTGGCTGTTTGCCACTGTCATCCCAGCAGCTTCCTAAGTGCAAGATCCATTTAGTAACCATGATACTAATGGGCTGGACAGAATCTCTCTGTGGCAGGCTAAATCCGCTGCAGAAAATGCTCTGCTAGGGAAAGTCAGGGTGGATGCGCAAACAGTATCTCTCAAGTCAATGAAGCGGCTTAAAGCAATTTCCGGTGAGGATGTTCACTGCTACAATCTCACTCAATGTGCGAGGCTGCTATTCCAGATTCGTGGTGTGACAACAAGATGATCTGAAAGGCAGAAACTGATAACCATAACATTTCAAGACCATCATGCATGTTTAGAACTGAGAAGTGCCATGTTTCTAGAGAAACAGAGCAGGAAAATCTCTCCCTGCTCCCACATTTGGCATCTGGGGAACATCAGATGTTGACATAACAAGAAGATGCTTAGCATGATGCCAAGGGCACCCAGCAGCCCTGCCTGTGCTTGAAGTGATGGTATCTAAAGCTTTTGCAGCATGTGAAAGGGATAGCTCACCAAACTGGGCATCAGCATCCCCTGTCCAACCGCTAGATCTCATATATAGTGTGTAAAAACAAGCATTGGCACTTTGTCCCTCATGTGGAAAAGGGAGTGGGAAGCTAAGATGAGACAGTTTGTAATACAGAGGTAGTAGGGAGTTTTCTTTTCTGTTGAAGGCTGCATACTGTTGGCGCTGGGTAACTTCAGAGCTGGCATTGCGTGGAATTGGAGCCAGACTAAATGGTGGCTAGCCAAAATAATCAAGGTTGCAATTCTACAGGATTATTTTTCTCTTTCTGTGATCTCCATCTCAAATGTGTTCTCTGTATGCGTGCTTTTCTCGATCTCTCTCTCTGTCTGTTTCTATCTGTTTCATTACAGCTCAGCTCGGTGTATCCCATTTCATTTTTCCCTCTCATCTTTTTCTGTCTGTGTCATCTGAACTCTTCACTCTCTGTACCATGCCACCCTTCTCTCTCTCTCTCTCTCCTCATGTGACATGAATGCTCTCTCTGTGTCAACCCTTCTTCCTTCCCTTCCTCTGCCATCCTCTTCTCTGGCCACTAACAGGATACTATCCACTGAGGACACCCAATAACTTTAATGGCTGATTGGAACTGCAACTTGGGTGCTGCAATAGTTGCTACCATCACCCAGAACCCCAAGTTCTTCATTAAGCATTGTTTCTGTGTTTCAGAGCCAAGCTTGTGTCCCTTTCACACTATACAACTGCAGCACTATTATTCCATTTTAACTGTTAAGGAATCCTAGAGTTTGAAATTTAGAGGAGTGCTGAGGATACCATGGACAGTCCAAAAGACAAACAATTGAATCAAAGAACAGATCAAGCCTGAACTCTCTATGGAAGCCAAGATGACTAAAGTGAGGGTGTCGTACTTTGGCCACATCATGAGAAGACATGACTCACTAGAAAAAACAATGTTGCTGGGGAAGGTAGAGGGCAGTAGAAACAGAGGAAGACCACAAGCCAGATGGATAGACTCAGTTGGAGAGACCATGGGCCTGATCCTACAGGACTTGAGCAAAGAGGTAGAAAAGCCTGGAGATGTCTCATGCACAGGTTGCCATGAGTTGAGGTTGACTCAAAGACAGCTAACAACAAGCAAACTTAGAATTATCAGCCAGAAAGTTCTAGTCTGTCTCCCCAGACTAGAAATCCTAGGTTTCCATAGGATATCATCATGGCAGTTAAAGTGAAATTACAGTGCTTTATACAGTATGGAAGGACCATCTCTCTCTTGCTCTCTCTTACCCATCCAACTATCATTAAGATCAACTGTTGGAGCATCTCTTTAGAATACACCATTTCCTTCGGTAGCAGTGCATAAGAAGGCTTCTTTCTCTGTGGCAACAGTCACTCCACAAACTCCCTCAACCCAAGAGAATAGATTATTTCCCTTTCTACATGTTTTCCTCCAGGACCAGAAAATATTTCATTCTGAAAAAGCTTTCAAGTCTCTGGTTGCTTAATTTATGGTTAGTCTTGGCTCTGCATATGTGTGTGTGTGTATGTTTGTTGGTCTTGATACATCTTTTAGTCTGGTAATCTTCTTGTTTTAATGATGTTTGCCTCCCTTCCTTGTCAGCAGCATTGAGCAATTCCTTCTTGAAAGGGGAGGTGTAGAGTGGGAAACATATTTTTGTTCAGAGAAATAAATCTAAATTTGCACCAAGCTTAGTATCAAAACAGAACAAAAGCCATCTCTTCTGGCCAACTCAAGATGTTGTTTCCTATCTTGTGGATTGTTGTTGTTGTGTGCCTTCAAGTCATTTCAAGTTGTGTGCCTTAGGGTGACCCCTATCATGGGGCTTTAACAGCAAGATTTGTTCAGAGGAGGTTTGCCATTGCCTTCCCCTGAAGCTGAGAGAGTTGTGACTTGCCCATGTGGGTTTCCATGGCTGAGCAGGGATTCAAACCCTGGTTTCCAGGGTCCTAGCCCAATACTCAGACCATTACACCATGTTGGCACCCTCACCTTGTGGATACCCCTACCTTTAAATCCATCCCTTCCTCAGAAAGGTTTTCTTTTTTTGTTTTTAAAGGTTTCACATTTGTTTTTCTCCTGTGCATTTGGTCCCTTTCCCAGCCCACATTGGGTCAAAGCAAGGTCCAGCTCAGAAGTTACGGAGGTGGACATTTTGGCTCTGCAAGCCAGTATTTACTCTCAACCCGCACTTCCGCTTTTAAAACCTCTCACCAGCTCCTGGTTTCCATGGAATTATTTAGTAACCCTCAGCATCCTGCCAAGAGGAAGTGAAAATGTAAATATAGAAACAGCAGCCTCTCTTGTAGGGATGGCAAGATTGGACAGAGAGACCTGGGTTCAAGCCTGCCAACGGTTGAGTGCTCAGGCTCATCCCATCTTCAGTGCAGTGAACTGAACCCAAATTCATGCCCCTGTTAGTTGCAGAGAAGGTAGCAGAAGGAGGACAAGGACTGGGAAGCCACAGTTTGTTTATTTGAGCTTGCTTGCTGTGTTTCACTCACCCTACAATTGTGGCTGAGTCTTGCTGAGGAAGAAGCTGGGATTGAAATTACAGGGTGTTGTAGATGGAGGCTAAAAGGCTGTTTGGGAAATGTCAAGGTCTTAAGGACAGCTTCCATGGTGACTAACAAAGCCATGTTGATAAGTTACCTTAGTCAAAGTGTTGCCCCAGAAAAGGATATGGGACTTGACTCAATTGACTCACAGAAGCAAATAGAGAGTCAAAAAATAAATACTTAATCAACAAATATTTAAAAGTTACAATAATTCTACCAAACAATTAACAGACCATATATAAATATTAGAGAGCCAGTGTGTGTAGTGGTTGAGCATTGGACTACGACCTTGGAGACCAAGATTCAATTCCCCATCTTGCCATGGACAACCACTGGGTGCCTTTGGGCGAGTCACACACTCTTGGCCCCAGAAAATCCCACAATAAGTTTGCTTTAGGTTTGCAATAGGTCAGAAATGTCTTGAAGGCACACAACAACAACATTAAAGTATACAGTGGGCCCTTAGTATCTGCTGGGGTTTTGTTCCAGGATCCGCTCAAATGCATGGATGCTCAAGTCCCATTATGTACAATGGCATAATAAAATGGGGTCCCTTATATAAAATAGCAAAATCAAGGTTTCCTTGTTGGAATTTATATATGCATTGGAATAATTTCAAGCCATGGATAGTTGAATCTGTGGATAAAGAACCCATGGATATGGAGGTCTGACTATATGTATAAAAATTCATAGTCCAAACAGTTTTGTCCAGCTTATTTTAATATTCTCCCATGTGAATCTGCCTGTGTATTGAGATTTTCTAGGGAAGCATTTCTCTCTGTCCCACCACCCTCAGTGGTACATCTGGTGGGAACATGAGAAAGGGCCTTCTTGGTGGCTGCTCTCAATCTCTGAAGCTTCCTTACGTTCTGCTATCTTTTTCTAAGCAGGTTAAGACTTTGTTATTGTTGTTGTTGTTTCAGCAAGTCTTGATTGCTGAAAGGGAAACAGCTTTGCATAATGTGTTAGATCTTATTTTGGTATTTGTAATGGTTTTTGTTTTGACTAATTGTAATTTATAATTTTTAAACCATTTAATTTTTAAACTCTGTATGTTGTGAATTTTTAGCTACGTTGGTTTTTACTGTTGGAAGCTGTCTTCAGTCCCAGACAGGGGGAAAGATGACATATAAATAAGTGGAATAATAATAGTAATAACTACAATAACTACGGCAACAACAATTGTAGCAATAGATGTGAAGGTTTGTTGGGCACAGATATGGAAGAAGATTGATTACCATGGATCTACATAATAAATTATAATAATAATAAATTTTTATTTATAACCCGCCCCTCTGCTCAGCAATCGGGGTGGCAATTACATATTATATATTACATATTTGGGTAGGAAGGAAGGCAACCAGCATGTTTTTTTAAATTATTCTGTGGGGAATTCTACATGGATGTCTTTGGGGAAAACTAGAAGATTGTAGAAACTTTAATTTTGGCCAGTGAAGAAGGTGACATTGTTGAAAAGTGTCTGGCCCTTGTTTTGTTGAAGGCTTGTTTAGATCCATGGCATTTTGTATTTTAGAGAGAGAGAGAGAGAGAGAGAGAGAGAGAGAGAGAGAGAGAGACTATTGATTATGTGGTAGATTCATTGTAACTTTTAAATATTCATTCATTCATTTCCTGGCTCTGTTTGTTTGCTTTTATTCTAGTACAGGCAACATTGTTCCTGTAGCAAGTTACTTTCCTTAGTAGCAAGAGTGAAACTTCCAAAAATAAAGTCACAAGTAAGAATAATGTTATTTTGTTGCTGTAAAAAGTAACATCTTCTAGTTGCTTTTTAAAGCTATTTTTAAAAGGATGTGTTAAGTTAAAAAAAAAAAGCATTAGGATAGCAATTTTTTTTCTTTACTTTTACTTTTATGCCATTCTCTTAACAGTAAAGTATTGTTTTGAAGTAACAAATAGGAACAAGAAATGAACAAATAACACAAGCAGTCCAGCATTGTAACAAGGAGAGATAGTGCATTACCCTTTAGCACTATAATAAATGGTGAATTACTTTTAAAAAGTAGCCCTCCAAGCTCTGGTCCTAGTGTGAAGGAATCTAAATTTGGTAAACCTGAGGGCATGACATTTTCAGAGAAAAGAGAATGACACTTTTGACATTTACCGCATCCAAATGTCTTCCTGGATTTCAAAAGTTTTCTTCCCATTTCTTCTTTCCAGTATAGAATTGATGCATCTGGAATCCTTCCCTCTGCATGTGTGCAAGTGTATATATTACTGTATATATTCCAAATTTTGTATAGCATGCTGTGTCCACAGAGTCTGCAGGAGCTTAAGGGCAACTATGACAGAACTAGATGAGATCCTCAACGGCATATCACTGAATACCAAAGTCAAGATCACATATCCCTTAGTATTTTTGATTTCTTTGGGCCTTTGCAGACTGCCAGAAATAGTGCAAATTGAGTCCACTTTAACTGTCCTGGCTCAGTGCTAGGGAATCATGGGAATTGTAGTTTATTGTGGCACCAGAGCTCTCTGACAGAGAAGACTCAATGTGTCAGAAAAAAAATACAATTCCATGATTCCCTAGCACTAAGCCAGGGCAGTTAAAGTGGACTCAATTTGCACTATTTCTAGCAGTCTGCAAAGGCCCTTTATATGGTTGTGAAAAATGGACAGTCGAGAAATCTGATGACAAGAGAATTAACTTCTTTGAAATCTGGTGATGGAGGAGAGTTCTAGAGGTTAGTCCCAGCTAGAATAGACCTCCACAGAGTATTTACATAATTTTAGAGTGGGTGATGAAGATATCAAAATAGTCAAAGATTTTCTATACATAAGTTCTTTCAAATCAATCAAAATCAAGACTGTTTTTTTAAAAAAAGACTTATTTATTATCCTTATTATTGTTACTATTATTATTACTTACCCACCTCTCCCCAGGGCCTGAGATAGAGCACAGCATTGATCAAAACACACAAAACCTCTCTCTTCCTCTGACAGCATGTGACTTGCCCAAGGGATTTCATGGCCAAATTGGGGATTGAACCCTGGTCTCCTGGAGTCCTAGTCCAACACTCAAACTACTACACCAGACTGGCTCCTTTAGGGTATTTTGGCCAATGCAATAACGACAACAACAACTGAGGTTGTTGTACTTTGGCCACATCATGAGAAGGCATACTCATTTGAAAGACAATAATGCTAGGAAAGGGGGAGTGAAGCAGAAAGAAAGACCACACACCAGATGGATAGACTCAGTTAAGGAGGTCACAGATCTGAATTTACAGGGCCTAAGCAGAGCAATGGAAGATAGGGAGTCTTGGAGATATCTCGTCCATAGGGTTGCCATGAGTTGGGATTGACCTGAGAGCAGTTAACAACAATAATCACCACCACCCTCCCAAAAGTGTGAACCAAGGCAAAGCTGTTGAACCTTGACTGAAATCATATTTTTCACACATCCGTAGCCATTGGTTTCTTATTAAGATAGCAGAGATTGGATAGCTGCCACACCAGAATGAGCCGGGGAGGACATAACATTGGTGCTGTCCAAGAAGAGAGGGAATCTATTCAAAAGGGAAAGCTCTTACATTGTGGCCAAGTTGCCTGCTCAGATCCATGCTCTTCTGGCACATGGGATGCTGTCTGACAACTTGGGAGCAGGCACAGTGCCATCCAGGCAGATGGATACCAATCTTCTGGCAAGCATGTCTGCCTGTCTGTTCCACTCATGCGAGTGCAAAGGGCAAAAAACCTAGTTGTGCTTCAGAACAGCCAGGATTTTTTTTTTCCTGGAGGTTATAAACTGACAAGGAATGGAAGTGGAAAGACTTTAAGGTCAGCTGTAGAAAAGGTTTTATTGCATGTTCAGCTGGCCCTTGTTTGAACCCACCATCTGTCTCAGGGCAATCTTTCATCACTTTGTTATTATTAAACATCACTAGAAAGTTGTGGAACACTGCTGAAAGAGTTCTTGATCTGGGTTGGGGAGTTGAATGAGTTGGAATAAAATCCCACAGTTGGAAGAAGACTGAAAAGACCCTTTGCCTCCTGTTTTGAGTTCAGTTTTGAAATCCCTTCCTGCTCTTTCTGGAGGTTTTTTATTTTATTATGGATTCCTGCTAATATTGGTTCTTATGTTTTTATACTGATGTATGTACGTGTGCCTTCAAGTCTTCATGAATTTCATACAGGTTTCTTAAGCAAGGAAAACTCAGATGTAGTTTTGCCAGTTCCTTCCCCTCCTTTTTAAAAAACTGGTTCCTATGTTTGAAATGGTTGAAGACTCATCATATTGTATGCTTCCACCTGAATTCCCCTCTCCTTAGAGTATTTTTCTTTATTACTCTTACAGCTGAAAAAGAAACTGGTAGTTTCAGTGTGCTCCTGTGCTCAGAACATATTAAGTTGCCTTGTATGTAAAAAGGCAGAGAATTGTTCATCCAGCCTTGTTCCTCCATCTATTTGGCAGCTGCTGTCCAGTGTCACAAGCAGAACAGAGCATTTCCCATCCCTGGTTTCCATCAACTACTGTAATCATTTTTCAGAAGTATTTAAAAATCACTCATAGAACAACCAGTAACAGCAACCTATTGTTCCCTGTTTGTTTGCGTCAAGGATAGCTTTTTTTAAAAAGTTGCCTCATTTGCCAAAAGGGACAAAACAAGTCAAGATTTACATCACCAAGCCTACCTCACTGGCTTATTTTGAGCATAGGATAAGAATCAGGGAACTATGCATGCCAACATGAGCTTCTTGGAGGAGAGTGGGATTGTAGTTAAGAATAATTAACATAGAATTAACAGTGGTAATAGGAGCAGCAGCAGCACTAGTAATACAACTACAATACGAATGTGTATTCCTTGTTGTTAACTGCCCTCGAGTCGATCTCAACCCATGGCAACCCTATGGATGAGACATCTCAAAGACCCCCTGTCCTCTACTGCTTTGCTTAAATCCTGCAAACCCATACCCATGATCTCCTTAATGGAGTCCATCTATCTGGCCTGTGACCTTCCTCTCTTCCTACTTTTCTCCACCTTTCCCAGCATTATTGTCTTTTCCAATGAGTCCTCCCTTCTTTTGATGTGTCCAAAGTACGACAGTCTAAGTCTTGTCATCTTGGCTTCTTCCAGGGGGGTTTCTGGCTTGATCTGCTCTAGGACCCATTGGTTTGTCCTTTTGGTTGTCCATGGGATCCTCAGCACTCTTCTCCAGCCCCACATTCTCTCAAATGCATTGGTTTTCTTCCTGTCATCTTTCTTAACTGTCCAGCTTTCACATCCATCCATGGTAATAGGGAATATGAAGGCTTGTGTGATTCTGACTTTTGTGCTGGGTTGTATACCTTTGCATTTTAGAATCTTTTCTAGTTCTTTCATAGCCACTCTCCCCATTCTTAATCTTCTGTGTATTCCTATGACTGAATTAAATTCAGATTTGCATGCATTCTCATGCAGCAGGACTCATTTAAACTGAAGGTTGTTTCCAAGAGCTGATTATTCATTAAATCTCAATTAAGGGATGCTGTGACTGCCAAAACCTTTACGTGTGGAGTAGAATTTGCTTCGTCGTCTTCCTTTTTTATTCTTTTTTTTTTTCCCTAGAGCTAAACAGTGTTTTTCTGCTGTGGCCATCCTTTTGAAAGACTAACACCGTTGTGCGAGGAGATGAAACTGTCAGTAGGAGCTGGAATTTAATAAGTTCACTGCTGAAAGGTTCTGTAGGGGAAACAGAAAATGCTCTTTCCTCAGGAGAGAGGATGGCCTCCTGCTGACTTCTCTCACAGTGATTAAAACACACTCTTACAATTTTTGCAAAGGCACAGCATGCATCCACATACATGCACACATGTACAATTGCACATCATAACCCTAACTCTAAATCATTTGAAGATAACCAATGTGCTCTTTAAAATGTTGAACTAGATCCTGGAAGATCCAGGTTCTAATTCTATAGAACTTGCTCAGTGATCTTTGGTCATTCACTCACTGCATCAGTCTGATCTATCTCACAGGGTTGTTGTGAAGATAATGTTGGGGGAAGGAGAGCCATACATGCTGCCTCTATCTATTTGGTCTCAAGTTGGGATAGAAATGTATCATTTAAATTAATGTTAACAGAAGCCATTTCTAACCCCTCTGGTTAAGAGAGTTTAGTAGCAGGAGAGGACAGACCTTTCTGCACCTGAGACCCTAGAAAGTTGCAGCCAATCAGAGTAGACAATACTGAACTAACTGAGCAAATAGTTTGATCCAATATAAAATTTTATATTTATTTATTTCAAGGATTTATACCCTACTTTTCTCCCACAATGGAATTCAACTGCCTTTTTTCATATCCCGTTGTTGTTGTTATTGTTGTGTGCCTTCAAGTCATTTCTGATTTATGGCGCCCCTAAGGTGAACCTATCATGGAGTTTTCTTGGCAAGATTTGTTCAGTGGTGGTTTGCCATTGCTATCCTCTGAGGCTGAGAGAATGTGACTTGCCCAAGGTCACCCAGGGGGTCTACACATCCAAACTGGGATTTAAAGCCTGGTCTTCAGAGTCCCTGCCCAACACTCAGACCACTGCATCACACTGACTCTTTGGCATATTTGAAAACTGCTTTCTAATGTAGCTTGACAGATAACAGGTAACTCTTAAGGAACTATGTTTAGAAATTCATTCTTAACAATACAGATGCATTGATTTGCTTTCAAATTTTTCTTTCCAAATGGGCCCCAACTATGTTGGCAAACTTAGGTGGAATGATTTTTCCATCTATCTAGGTGAAGAAATTAGCCATCCCTTTCTCCTTCCTGCCTCAGAGCAGCAAATAGTTACCTAGGTACTCTGCTCATAAAGGATGTGCTTGCCAGAGCCTTTTAAATAGCCAGATTTGTCATCTAAATGCAGGCATCATTAGGAGAATGTGTTGATCCCTTTTAGCATGGGAAATAGACATCTCCTTTCTCAAATGGTAACCCAGTCAGACTTGTTCAGTTGTATTTTAGTCTCAAGCAGGGACATCCAGTCCCTAAAAAGAGGAACCTTGATTCTCCCGCCTCATCCCCAGAGGCACAACCTATCCAACCAAAAATGATGGCTGGCATTCTGCTTGGGGCTTAAGTCTTTGTAAATGCCCTTTCCTGTGTGCAAAACCAAATGGAGTCATTTTGCAACATTCATATTCATCTCATGCCATGATGTTATAACATATGGACATCTGTTGTGCAACGGTTGCCAGTGGAGTGACTGATGTACCATGGCCTGGTGTACAGTGGGCACATTGAGTCTCTCCCCAGTGCTCATCTAGAGACTTGCTAGGAAGTGTTCAAGCACAATAGGAGCGCCTGGTGTGCATGAGAAGTTCCCCATTGCATCATAAATGACCAGTGGACATCAGAGCATTCTTGCCTGGTGCCTAGTTATTCGTCTTTGCAATTAACGAATGTGGTTGTATTGCTTTTCTGCAAGGTTGCCTACAGATTCATACAGATATGAAATGTAGACTGTAATGTAGGATCTCAGCCAATATTTTCAAGGACAAATGATAATCCAGACCTTCCCAAACTAACTATTTAGTTCAGCAATTTTGGAGTGCTCAAAATTACTTCAGAGCTCATGAAGATGGACCAGGGGTTGTAAAGGTTACTTTGGGTGGGATACAGCTTTCATAATCTTCCATTCAACATGGTCAGTGGTTAGATTTAGGAGCCATAGTAAAAAAAAGTTACTTTAGGAAGGTCTGAGTAGGACATGCCATAAAGATACGACTGATATATTTCTATGGTGAGTTTGTATGTATACCTGTACTATTAATTTTTGAGCTCTGATGTGATGGCAGAGCTATCTTTGTCAGCTGGTAGCCATCATTCCTGCACTCTTAGAATAATCCAAGCATTGCATTTGTATGGGGCTTTTTGGGGGGGGGATAAGTCAGAAATGAATTGAAGGCACACAACAACAGCATTTATGGATGGAGACACCTATGAAAGCCAGCACCACCTTTCCAAGTGAGGTATTTGCCCTGGCATGCAGTGATTTGAGCATTGGACTATGTTTCTGGACACTCTGGTCTCAAATCCCTACTCAGGCATGGAAACCCACTGGGTGACTTTGGGCAAGTCACACAATCTCAGCCTCAGAAGAAGGCAAATGCAGCCCTCCCCCCTGAAAAAAAATCTTTTTAAAGAAAAACCCTCATGCAAGGTTCACTTTAGGATCACCATTAGTGAGAAACAACTTGAAGGCAAACAACAAGAACAAATAGTAGCTTTGGTATGCATGCAGAAAACATGCATGAATGCAGTGATGGCCCTTCTATTAGGCAGAGTGAGGCACCTACCTGAGATAGTAGCTTTTATGGAAAGGGTAACAGTGATGATGCTGTGTGCTATGCATACCCCATCTTGCCTTGCCCTCCCTCCCAAATAAAACTAGCCTGTAGTCTTTACATGAGAAGAATGAGATAATCCCATAATTCAACCCAATCTGAGCAGCTTCCATAATTGGGGCTGATGAAGCAGTTTTCACCTTTGTCTCAGGTAGAAAATGTCCTGAGCCATATGAGCATCTGTGTAATGTGAAGCTGCTCTAATTGACTCTTTGTTTATGAAGAACTCTGTATGCCTCTCAATGCCCCATGCAATCCTGGGACTAAAATCACTATTTCCTCACAACCAGTTATAAAAACACAACCATCCTTTCTTGATCTCTATAGTTATAGATAGGGGATGCGGTGGCTTAGTGGTTAAGACACCAATAATGATGATCAGAAGGTCAGAAGGTTGGCAGTTCAAGGCCCAAGTGCTGCACGATGGGGTGAGCTCCCATTACTAGTCACAGCTTCTTCCGACCTAGCAGTTCGAAAGCTTGTAAAAATTCAAGGAGATAAATAGGTACCACTTCAGTGGGAAGGTAAAAGCATTCAGTGCAGTCATGCTGGCCACATGATAATTGGAATGGTCAGACAACACTGGATCTTTGGCTTAGTAATGGAGATGAGCACCACGCCTACAGTTGGTTATGACTAGACATTCATGTCAAGGGACTACCTTTACCTTTTACCTATAGTTATATGGCAGAGTGTTGGACTATGATTCTGGAGACCAGGGTTTGATTCCCCATTTGGCCATAAAACCCAAGTCACATGCTCTCAGCCTAAGAGGAAGGCAATGGCAAACCTCCTTTGAACAAATATTGCCAAGAAAACCCCATGATAAGTTCCTCTTATGGTCACCATAAGCCAGAAACAATTTGAAGGTACACAACATACATAGTAATGGGACCCATTACTATCATGTTGTTCTGTAGATCTATATAGATTTATAAACTTCTCTTTCCCCCTTTGAAATGTTTTTAAAAATTGCTATTATATAATATTTTATATTCTTTAATGTTCATTGTTGGCCAAGTCTGATTTATTGGATGCTGTAAAAATATATATTGCTGCAAATGTTTGTCTGATTAACTCCATTTGAAGCCTTCTGTACCAGCAGTTCAGTGAACATTGGTATTTTTGTAATTTTGAGATGCAGCAGAATTGTTCTATAAGTTGACTGTATTGGAGGAAGTATCTCATGATAACCCTTTATTCCCCCTGTAAATCCAATAGCATGCATACATCTTCCAAGTGGTGATTAAATTCCTGCTGTGACATATAGTGTATTTTGTGAATGTTTTCTGTATAATGAATATATTTATCATCCTTGAAGCTCACAATATTTTACTGGCTATTATGCTGGTAACATTCCACATATTTGTTGTTGTTAACTGCTCTTGAGGGGTTGCAGGAATTAAGCAGAGCAGTGGAGGACAAAGGGTCTTGGAGATGTCTCATCCATAGGGCCTCCATGAGTCGAGATTGATTTGAGGGCAGTTAACAATAACAACAACAAAATTTCTTCATTGTCTAAGTTGAACTTGAGAAGGTCCTCAGTGGTCATTATTTTTGTTTTCTTTATGTTCAACATTAAGCCTGCCTTCACGCTTTCTTCTTTGATCTTCCTTAGTAGGTGTTACAGGTCTGTTAGGTTTTCTGCTAGTACTATGGTATCATCTGCATATCTTAGATTGTTGCTATTCCTTCCTCCTATTTTCACTCCTCCTTCTTCTGTGTCCAAGACTGTTTTTCTTCTAATATGTTCTGCATACAAGTTGAACAGATAGGGTGAAAGGATGCAGCCTTTGCCAATTGGGAACCATTCTGTTTCTCCATGTAGCCTCTTGTCCTGAGTACAGATTCCTCATCAGAACTACAAAATGTGTTGGCACTCCTATGTCTTTAAGGGCAATCATAGCCTTTCATGAGCTATGCAGTGAAAGACTTTGCTATAGTCTATAAAGCCCATGCTGATTTTCTTTTGCAATTCTCTGGTGCACTCCATTAGCCATTGTATGTTTGCAACGCGATCCCTCATGCCTCTTCCTTTCTTGAACCCCACTTGGACCTCTGGGATTTCTCTCTCCATGTATGGTTGGAGTCCCTGTTGCAAAATTTTGAGCATAATTTTGCTTGCATGGGAGATCAGTGCTATGCCCTTATAGTTGCTGCAGTCTCTTGTGTCTCCCTTTTTGTGGATGGGAATGTATATTGATCACTTCCAATCTGTTGGTCATCGTTTTGTTTTCCATATCTGTTGACATATGTTGGTCAGCACTAAAGTTGACTCTGTCAATGTGGATTGCAGCAGTTCAATTGGAACATCGTCTGTTCCTAGTGATTTGTTTTTCGCGATTTCTCTTATTGCAGTTTCCACCTCATTTTTTGGAATTTGGGGTTCATTTTCATATGGCTTTTCATTCCATGTATCCTTCGTTTTGTCATCTCTTTTGTATAATTATTCGGTGTATTGTTTATGTGTGTATTCCACATATAAATAATGCAAAACATGATGTCAGTGGGATTCCCCTTCCCCAGCTTTTCCAGGGCTATTATACATTAAAAAACATCCCAGGGTTCTTTTTGTGAAGGACACACAGCAGGGCAAGGAGGGGGCTGGAGGAGAAAAGAGGTTGTTCTTTTAGACCAGCAATTCTAGAAGCAGATGATGCTTATATCTATAAATACCAGTATAGTAAGTTTATAATGTCTGGCATTACTTTTCAAACTGAACTGCAGCACTGGAAGGTGGACATCTAACCCAGGAGTGGGGACAGTGGCTCTTAAAGCCATATGCAGCACTGCACTTTTGTGGTCCCTTGAAGCCCCACATCATCCATCCATAGCCTCTAACCTCCCACATTAGCAATAGCAAGAGCTCTTACAATTCTATACCATTTTATATTGCTAAGCACTCTCTAAGTGGTTTACAGTGTGTTAGCCAATTGCCCCCAAACAAGCTGGGTACTCATTTTACCGACCTACGAAAGGATAAAAGTCTGAGTCAACCTGGAGCCCTGTAGGATCAAACTCGCAATGTTTTGGCTGCAGTACCAGCATTTAGGGATGCAGAGGCTCAACAGATGATGCTGACTGATGATTGCAAGGTCAGCAGGTCAGAAGTTTGAAGTCCAAGACAGAGTGAACTCCCATCACTAGTCCCAGCTTCTTCCAACCTAGCAGTTCAAAACCATGTAAAAGTGCAAGTAGCTAAGTAGATAAATAGGTACCACTTTGATGGGAAGGTAGCCTGGAGTCAACCCCATATATTTCCATTTTGGGACTCTCCTTCTCGGCCTGGCTATGGAGATTGGCACAATGACAGCCCATCTGGAGCATGGGGGTCTCACAGTACTGGGTACAATTAATATTTGAAATACTGTGTATTTGTGTATTTGTAACCTTGTGTGTTCTTCCACGTTAATATATTTTGCCAACTTGAACACACTCTGATATGGCTTGACTACATGGGTCCTGGTTTTCAGTGGTCAAGTACTGGAAATGTGCAATAGAGATTTTTTTTCCCTTGTTGGAAATGGGCAGCAATTCAAGAGCTGGACCAAAAGAGGAATGCTTGAGAAGGCTGGCTTGGCCTCTGGACCCTGGAAACCCCTGCAAGGTCACAAGCAGGGTAGCTCCCACCAGGCGTTCAGCAATGTGCCAAGAGATGTAGACATGGACTGTGCCAGACCAGGCTCACATTCAAGGATTGACTGAATGCTTTAATACAAGGTGTCCTCTTTTAATTAGCCATACACTTTTTGCAAATCAGCATTGCCAAAGGCGGGTTGTCTGCCAACCCACATACCAGTCAAAGCATGTTATTATACTGGTATCAGGCTGGATCAAAGCTGTTCCCTCAGTAGAATTGAATCCAAACTAGTTTCACGCTCTTACTATAATTGGGCACAAACTCCAGGTTTTTATGTGCATTTAAAAAAGAAGAATCAAAGCATAGAATAGTCACTGCTTTTAAGTTAAGACATGGCAACTGCCACCCCAAGAACTGTGGATGGGGAATGCAATTCTGTTACTTTGCATTTTAATGCAAACTTAATGAATGTCACCTTTTTAGGATCAGTTGTGATTTGAAATTCACATTCCTCTGAATTTTGCAAAATACATATATTAAGGGAATTCATATATACTTTTGTTCTTAGCAGCTGAAGAAGGCAGCAGCTAATACATTTTGCTAATTTATTAAGTTCTGTTTGCTAATCACTCCAGTAAATATATATTTCAGGAATTAATTGCTTCCTTCTAGGATCCAGAACAAATTTGTTAGAAGTTCTGTTTGTTTATTTTTAAATTATCCTCATACACACACAATGTGAAATCATCTTTACTTTCTCATATATATATATATATATATATATATATATATATACACACACACACATGTGTATGTGTGTTTGTGTATGCACATGAGAATGTAAATTTCAAAGAGCTTTGTAAAAGAACTACAGTTTCCCTCTGCGTTCGCAGACTTCGAGTCCATGGTCTCACTCTTCACGGGAGGGAAAAGCAGAGAGGGATAAAATGGTGGCGTGAGCCCATGCCCACACCATTATTTTCAATGGGGCTTGAATATTTGTGAGCTGCCATTTTTGTGGGGGGGTCTGGAACAATCCCTTGTGAATTGGGATGGGCTACTGTATTTGCAAAAATATGAAAGTTAGGCAAACATCCATACAAAAATGCATGTATTAGTAGGAAAAATGTGCACAGATCTGCCTGTAAATGTTAATGTGTATGTTTCTTTTTTTAAAAAAAAAAGTTCTGAGCAAACTCAACTTAAATACTGAAAGACTTAGAAAATGAAAGAAACCAAAATTAATAAATCTACCTGTTCCTACAAAGAATAGACTCAGACTAACCTCAAAACAAACTGCCCCTACTAGCTTTCTGATATGCTTAACTACTCTAGAGATGCTTGGGGAGTTTAATTTTTCCAAATTGCAGCACAAACTGGCCTGATCCATCCTTCACAGGCTCCTGTGCATGCCAGATCCAAGTAGCCATACCATCTTTTTCCACTTCTGTGCCCCCTGAAGGAAATATGGCCCTCCAGAGAAAAGGAAAAGTCCCCCATTCCTGCTTTATAGAGTTTCCCACTCCTCCCTACCTCTCCTGGGTCCTTCTCCAGCTCATACCATTCCATGTTATTGCATGCATTTAAGTGAAAGATATGGGATCATATGAAATAGACATCACAAGGCAGGAAAGTGTCATAAAACATGATGTATCAAAGCAACTTCAATTTATTCTCTCTCTTTCTCTTTCTCTCTCATACTGCAAAGCAGAGGCCGAGACAATTAAACATTTTCTCCCCATGGCTTTAAGAGGCACCTCAACCTTTGCTATGCATTGGAGAATGTTAATAGCAGCAGTAAAACAAGTTCAAGGGTGTGTGTTCTTTTAGTAGGAAATGGCACATCTGAGGGATCAGACACATTTAGCTCTAGCGTGAGATTATATTGCCATACTCAGGTGACTGCTATCATGGTTGGCATAATTATTGGATGTCTTTGGGATTTTGAGCAGAGTCTAGCTGGGAGAAGGAGGCACACTTCTTTTTCTTTCTAAGGAAAGCAACTGGATATTGATATCTGTGAGTCTGTAAAGTACGAAGTGGCTTCCTGATAGGTTAGGACAGGCTACTAATAGGTTGGGAGGGGATGAAATGTGTGTCCATTTTCAGGCTGGAAATATTGGAAGAGGCTAAAAAGAATCCTTGGTAGATGACAATCTCCTCCTGTTCACTTGCTTTCTTGTGCCTCAGTGACAGATTCCCTCTATGCCTAGGATTGAACCGGGGTGGGGAATTTCCAGATTATGGGGCAAATATGTGCTGCCAAACCTTAGACTCCACACCACACCCTATTTGATGATATTTCTGATGACATGCTGAGAAGTCCTAGCAAGGACAGAAAAGAGAGGCTGTAGAAGGGAAAGATGCAAGTCTAGGTAGCCAGGAAGCCTGTTTTGTAGGAAGGAAAGAAGAAAGTTCATGGGTCTGTGATCTGGGTTTTTGCTCCTCATATCTTACCCCAAACACTGCCCTGGCCAGTTTCAAGATGGCAAAATAGCTCAGATGCATGGCTCCTTATTTTTCTTTTCTCTTAAAAAAACTCTGGAGAAAAGGTAGCAGAAGGAACAACTAAGAGAGTAAGAGTAGGAATAGGTTAAGCAGCCAAAAGAGGTTGACAACACAGACCTTCGAGCGAAGAATGGAATCCTTGTTCTTTTTAGTTCAGGCCTGCTGTATGTGGAATATTTGGATTTTGTTGAGGTTTTAAACATTTTAAAAATAGTAGATCTTCCACTGGAAATGCTGGTGCAGATGTTGCAGCTCATTAATACCCCCATAGTGCCTGTTAGTGAGGACTATGTGTGGAAATTAGTAACTTTGCTACTAATGGTGTGAATACAGTGCACAGATCTGCCTGTTTTAGGGTCCCACAGCTACTTCTAGAAAGGAGACTTTGGCAGTTTTTTACTGTAATAATTGTGGACCCCAACAAGAAAAGAAGGAGTTTTCCACCCTTGGTTCAGCACAGTCCTAGCCAGTTAGGGATCACATACTGGGATCTCATGATATTACAAAATTATATAGATAATCAGATTTTATTAGTGACGTCACTGATAGCAAATGAAGTAAACTGGAGTGAGCACATTTCCTGGACTAGTTATAAAGATGATCCCATTGAATAGATAGCTGTTTGTCCTCATTTTCAGTTGCAGCATTTTTTCATGTTTTTGGTGGCATTCCACATGGCAATGGAGAGGTGGAACTTGAAGGGGATTTTTAAAAAAATGAAAACCATTAAAGTTCATGAATTGAGTCTGATGGTAAGTTGAACTCAGATGTCTATTTAGCAACACAGTGCTGGGTGGACTCTGACTTGGTTGCCCAGGATTTCACCCCAAACAAGCAATTCGACCAACACTATATAGAAATCTGACCAAAGAAAACATAACGTGAGCAACGAAGCAAAAGGCTGTGGACGTACATACCAATTCACCAACAAAGAGCAAGCACTGTTTCCAAACTTTGTACGTCACACTTGTTCTTTGTATCTCATGCTGGTGTTTTATCTGCTATCGTATCAACAAAACAGGTTGAGATCTTTTGGAACATAAAGTTTTGTACATGCTTAATGTTCCTTGAAATCACTACAACATTGTCTGTATCCATGCATACTTTTTTTCTTCCACATGACCCTACTGTATTTTGTCCTTATGGTCACTTTTGGACATTTGTGCTTTAAAATCAAGTCAGGTCCAGGTGGAGACAGAACCCAAATTGGGCAGAGCTTCCTATTTCTCTCTTTCATCCACCATTTTCTCCTTCTCCTCATCATTCTCCCTGCCCAGCCAACTGCTGGCAGAGGGACAGACAGCTCCTACCAGAGGTGTGAACTGATTTCTAAATCTGGGTCAAGGGCTCCATGTGGTTCAGCTCTGATTAAGTTGATTCATCCTCCAGCTTTCCGTTATCCGTGCAATTTAAATAAATTGTCCTATGATGAAAACCTCAACGTAGGTGCCATTTTGAGCATAATGAAGGCAAATGAACTTACTCTCAAAAAAGCGAGACAGCTCACAATTTAATATGATTGTATTTTATTTATGACACATTATTATTTGTTTCACAGTCTACCAGGTATTACCAACTGGAGTTTTGGGTATTAGAGATTTGGATTCTATACAAAAATCTAGGAATCAGTGAGATATTGACAAATAATGTAACGTGTTCCAGGTCTACAAAAAGATTAAACAAATCTTAGAATCAAAATTTAACAGTAGAAAAAAAGTCTACTACTACTACCACCACCACCACCACTAATAATAATAATAATTGCTGTTGTTGTTATTAATAATATGTTATTCATATGTGTTATTTCAAGTATAGTTTGCCCTCTATATGCATGGATTTTTTATCCACTCTCACACATATACAGAATATTTTCAAACAGTGGATGCTTGAAAATTTTCTGTATCTGTGTGTGTGAGAGAGATAGAGAGAGATAGAGGGATATATATATATCTTCCACAAAGCAAACCTTGATTTTATCATTTTCTATAAGAGATACCATTTTACTCTCCACTGTATTTAATGGGACTTGAACATCCACAAATTTTGGTATCTACAGAGGATCCAAGAACCAAACCCAAAAGGCTAACAAGGCCCTAATGCAGGGGTAGGCAACCTTTCCCCTTTAAGGGCCAAGGGACTTCAACTCCCAGAATCCCAGGAGCTATTGGCCAACATGGAACTATTGGCCAACATGGCTGAGGCTTCTGGGAGCTGAAGTCCCTCGGCCCTTAAAGGGGAAAGGTTGTCTACCCCTGCCCTAATGTGTCTGGTGATCCAGCATTGCCATGGTTTGAGTGCTGGACTAGGAGTCTAGGAGACTAGAGTTCGAATCCCCACTGAGCCGTGAGAAACCTACTGGGAGAGCCTTGGGCAAGTCCTCACTCTCTCAGCCTCAGCGGAAGGCAATGACTAACCCCTCTGAATAAATCTTGCCAAGGAACTCTCATGATAGGATCACTATAGGATTACTGTAAGTTGGAAATGACTTGAAGGCACACATCAACAAAAGCCATCTACCCATAGATAAGGATTCATCAAGTTAGCAACACTATAGAATCCTTTGATGCGAGAACATTGAAACTGAAGTATTGTTTTTTTTTAAAATGAATCTCATTCATTGATGTAGCCATCTCAGGTGGTCATCTCATAGGGATTAATGGGTGACTAAAGCAAATCTCAGTTGGTAGCCTAATTTAGATACCATTACTATAATAGGCTTTCTGTTCACCAGGGACCACACCTTATCCTCACTGCTGTCAAATTTACTGCTGTATGGAGAAATCTGATAGTGCCAGGTGGCCAAAAAGTAAAATATAATTTAAAAACCAAGAAGAAAAATATTTCTCTTCTGATATAATGTCCATGAGTGGAATGCATCTTGTTTTCAAATTCAGTTGTGCTTTTGGGAGGTTTCTGGGAATGCCTTTCTGCTTGAAAACAAGGCATTTGCTCTCTAAACGCCTTGTTTTAGTGGTAAAACATGATCCTTTCTGTCACTGCACTGTCAAACTCAGTATCTGGCCAAAAAACCCAAAAGGTACATTAGGCCCTTTAGTTCCAAGACCCCCCATGGATACTAAAATCCCTGGATGTTCAATAAAATGGATAGTAAAATGGCGTCCCTTATATGAAATGGCAAAATCAAGGTTTGCTTTTTGGAATTGATGTATTTTTGATTATTTTCAAGCCATGGATGCTTGGATCCATGGCTACAGAGGGACAACTATACATTGAAAACAATGCAAACTGTGCTTTTCTGTAAAAAGGAAAGAACAGCAATACAGAAACAGGACAAAATGTGTTTGTGAACAAACATGGGTGAAACAAAGAGAGATGAGATGTCATGTTGTCTCATTTCTGGTTCCAGGATACAGCTGGAAAGCAGCTAAATTTTAAGGTTTTTCTAAGATTTGGGGGAAGATTGTGGTGGGGGGGGGTGGAGCCCAAAAATGGGACATTAGAAATGGAAATTTGGGGGTTACTTGTGTTTACTCCACAATATCTTGGCACTAAATGTGTTCCAGGGCCTCATATGACCCACAGATTACACCTGGCCCACCCCAAAGAAAGAGAGATTAAATCTATAGGCTGCAGGCAATGTGTGACTGAGTTGCAGTTATTGCTGAGATCTGTGATAGCCCTCTATACTGTTGTCCTGGAACAGTAGGGAGTTAATAGAAATCTGAAATTTCAGAGAATATACTGTTCCTGCCGTGATGTAATGACTGCCCCATATGTCATGCAGGCAGCAGTGAGGAACAATTGCTGTTTTCCATAGATAGTTCTGCTCTGGTGATTGCAATCACGATTAAGACTTGTCTTCAGGTCAAGATTTTCCTTGTCAAGAAATCTCCAGGATACGTTTACACTTTGGGGGAGATTAAAGGGAAATTACTATCGATTAGCTAATTAGCCAGATTTTTTTGAAGCTTATCGGTAACATCAAGTTAAGTCCCACTGAAGCACACTGCTGCATGAGTATCTTTTGTCGGCGAATCTTTTCAGAATTTTTTTTTAAAAAAATGCAACTCACAAAAAGAACACAGAGCAAAACAAGGCAGAGTCATAGAATAGCAGGCTTCCTTCCCCCCCCCCTTTTTTTTTTTCCATTGGAGAAGTAATTCTGAAATGAGCATTTACTCAGGGTTTTGGCAATTGGTTAAAGTGTCTAGACATGTATCACTATTATCTCATCAGCTGGCAGCAATCTCTGCGAATTGGATTGCTCTAGGATCATCTCAGGTCAGGAAGGGGAAAGGGAAACACAGGACCTTACAGATGTTGTTGGACTGCAGCTTTCAGCGTCCCTCACACCATTGGCTGTGCTGGCTGAGGCTGTTGGGAGTTGCAGTCCACCAACATGTAGCTGCCCAGAGATTCCCTGTTCCTGGCTTACTCTAGTCTATGTTCCAGTGATATTCAAGAGCTTCTGGTGATCCCATTCATATATTCTACGTACACATGATGAGATCACAGGGCATTGCCAATTAGCTTTTAGGAAAGAATATTTTTTAAAAAAAATGTTTAGATTTTTTTTCCTGGAAAAATTGTTTTCTCAACTGTTAGGAAATTCTTACAAGGAGATTCCTAGATGGGAGAAAATCCTCATGGGGTAGGGTTTGCATAGAAAATTGCATCTTCTGCTCAGAAAGATATCTACACAGAAAACAGGTTTCTTGCACAGAAAACTGTGTTGTTGTTTTGATCAGAATAAGTCTCAAACTATGATAGCCTTTGAAAACTGCACAATTTCCAACAACTTTCTTGCAATGAAGAGGGGGAAAAATTGCAAAGATTTTCATCCCCACTAGCTTTACTGCCATTTGTTATATTTCTGGCAAGTGAGACTGGGATCTCAGTTTCTACAGCGATAGCTGCCTAGATCTCCTTCACTTGATCTTTTTGATCCTCTGGGCTGGGGAGTCTGATGGGCGATTGCTCTTTTTCCTCTTCTGACATGGAGAAATAGTGAGTGGAACTCGGTTGCACCAAGGAAAAGGGCACACTATGGTGAAGCCCTGCAGTTGTCAAAGTTGAAGCGGAAATGTGATGACTTTGGGAGATTTTATATTTACATTTAATAAAATTTCAACAAATCATCCATCTCTTTGCCTGCTGTTAATGTGGACTTTAGAAGGATGAAACAGATCTTGTTAAAATGGGTCTCTGTCTCTCTTTCCCTCACATCCACACAAACACACACATATGGCTTAGAAACCAGGGGCTGGCATCCTGTTAGGCAGTTATCTTGTCATAAGCTAAACTTAGGAACTTGTAACTGTTTTGTTTTCACAGTTACAATTATGGTAACTGCAAATGTCCCCCCAAAAACACCATATAAGCCAGACAGCCAGAGTGAGTAAGTCCTCAGCCCAAGAGATGGATGATTTGTTGAATTGTTATTAAATGTAATTATAAAATTTCCCAGAGTCATCACATTTCCATTTCAATATGCCCAGCCTCCTCTGCCAGTGAACCATAGTGTCATGTGCAGAAGCAGGGACCCATAAGCAACCTATGCTTATAGAGACGATTCTGAATGCTTGATGGTCCCCATATAAACAGTAATGAAAGAGAGCAATAAAAAGAAACAAGTTAAGCATTTGCTACTTTTCTTTCTTTCACAGACAAACAAGAGAGCAAGAGACTCCTCCAGACTTCTTTTATTTCTCTGACTATGAAAGACATAATGCTGAAATTGCAGCATTTCACCTGGACAGGTAAGGAACATGAAACAAGAAAGCTATTTGCCAACAATAACATCTGAGAAGAAAATGTTAAGAAAAAATACTAAAGGATGGAGGGAGGTACAGAGGTATATATGTTGAGTTCAAACTTTATACTTCGGTGCCTCGTACTAATGAATTTTGTAGGTTGCTAGATGAAATAAGAGACAGGACCTTTAATGATGCTGATGCTGGAACTCCCTGGAGAAACTCCCTCTTCTGCATAACTACTAAAGGTAGAGTAGCCATGTACCTTATTTCACTGACAACTCTAGGGATTGGGATTTTCCCCCTACCTGTGGCAGCCATCCTTTGCAGATCTGCTCCAGTAGGTTTCCTATCCCTCCAGTGCAGGTGTTTATGTACAGGGATTCCACCAGGAAAGGGATCTCACTAATTTTGGTGCAATCAGCAAAATCTAGCAGATTCCAACCAGAATCCAGTTGTTAATCTTACTTGTGGTAGACTCTAGTGCAGTCGTGGCGAACTTATGGCACGCGTGCCAGAGGGGGCACTCAGAGCCCTCTTTGTGGGCATGTGGAATTGCCACAACACAGAGTTCACCAGAGTTCATTACTAGAAAACCAAAGGGATGCAGCACTTTGCGATAAATAAGTGGATTTTGAGTTGAAGTTTGGGCACTTAGGGGGGATGCAGACAGGATCAAGGCCGAGGTTGCTGGACACCTTGGCCCCGATCCTCCCTTTCGCCACCTGCGAAAGCAGCACTAAAATAGCGCTCCTTCCGCAAGCTGTGAAAGGGGCACTGCAAGAGGCATGGCGGGCCTCTTTGGCGTCTCTTCCAGCTCAGCGTATATGAATGCTGAGCTGGAAGGATGTAATTGGAGTGCCCATCGTGTGGACAAGCCATCGCTCCGATAACGTCCTCAGGAAGGGGTTGGAATGCCCAGTGTCCAGCTGCCCCTCCCCTTCCTGGGATTGCAGACGGCGTTTTTTGCTGTCTGCATCCCCCCTTAGTCTCTAAAGGTTCACCATCACTGCTCTAGTGAATCAATGGAACCTAACATAATCATTAGGTCCACATCACAGAGTTCACATTGATGTAAGGCTTCCACTACTAGGGGCCAATCATTG
Source organism: Phrynosoma platyrhinos (assembly GCA_020142125.1). Lineage (NCBI taxonomy): Eukaryota > Metazoa > Chordata > Lepidosauria > Squamata > Phrynosomatidae > Phrynosoma > Phrynosoma platyrhinos. Next base: position 14,022,209 of record CM034712.1, read on the forward strand.
CATTTAGGCCATCACTTCTGCAATGAATAGTGAAAGTGCAAATGAACATCATTCCCTCTGTTTCTGAGTTGGAGGCGGTGAATGCTACCTTTTACACTGTCCAAATAGTGCCCTCCATGCCAAGATGGAAGATATCACCATACTTGGAGAAACCCCAAGATTTTGCCAAAGTACAAAACAATCATTACACCATCTCTCCTAAAATGACGACTAGGCTTGAGTCAAGGCTGAGAAATAATATTTTACTTTTCTCTTAAAAGAACTGTTTGACTTCCGAAAACTACAGTACACTTAGGCTCAAACTAAATATTAAGGAGAATACATATTCCCTGGGACATCCCAGAGTGAGATTTTCTCAGAGATATGTGCTTCAGCAAGCAGACTTGAAATTAAGCCCTAAAAATGATTTAAAAAAAAAAAGTAGAGATGTTGGAAGAGAAACAGTTTCCAGGGCCTGTGGATAAAGTGTGTAAGTGTAAAGCCAAAGCAGGTTATATTATAAATTTAGCAGTGTTTTTTGTTGGAGTGATCCTCTAAATGTGTCTGTTATTTTCCTCACCTACATATCTTGCATTTAGCATGCTTCTTTTGTAACTTCATTTTGATTTGAGAGCTAAAGGTCTTAATTTGCTATTATTATTATTATTATTATTATTATTATTATTATTATTATTATTATTATTATTATTATGTTTATTATGTTTATTATGTTTATTATTATTATTATTATTATGTTTATTATGTTTATTATGTTTATTATGTTTATTTATATCCTGCCTTACTCCCAGTACAGGGACTCAAGGCGGCTAACAAATTTAAAACAGTCTAAGTTTAAAAAGTATAAAACATTAAAAGTACAAAGTTTCAGAAACATATGAGGCATATGTCTCTGAGGTGAGGAAAATGGATTAATCATAGTGAATATGCATTCCCTTTAACATTCAGTTTGACCCTAAGTTTGTGCCATTTCTTAGAGATCAAACAATTATTTCAAAATTTGGTAAAAGACTGTGTGTCAGCTCTGCCAACTGTCTGTATGTATTTACTTGTATTCATTCATTCATTCATTCATTCATTCATTCATTCATTCTGTTTCTGGAGCACCCTCCAAAAGAAACTCAGTGGGCCTTACATTTTTTCCCCCAAGTCCTATATCTATCTCTTTTCTCCAGAATCCTGGATTTTCGCCGTGTACCACCTGTTGCAGGCAGATTGGTTAATATGACCAGAGAAATAAGGGATGTCACTCGTGACAAGAAATTATGGAGAACATTTTTCATCTCCCCAGGTACAATCTGCTCTTCTGAAACAAACTTTCTGACTTATTAATAACATCTCAATAGGGTGTTCATCCAAATATCATCAGTTTTAATGATGGCTTGGTCATCTGGGTGTCTTGTAATGATATTATAATACAAAGCAAATAAAATAATCACAGCAGCAGATTTAAAAAGCCAAATTATACTACTTCTAGATACTCTGTTTTCTGAAAGACAACAAGGTTGGTTCCTTTTAGGGATGCAAATCTATGCCCTAGCAAAGAAGAACAGTGAATTCCTATACTGTTTTGCCTTCTACATGAGAACACAATGTTTTCTGTGCATTTTCTGATCACTATTTGCATTTTAGTAGGTATTTCTGTGCACATGTGTTTTCTGTATAAAATATGCTGGCTGGGTTCCTACTTTGCTTACTTGGTTACAAATGTATACCTAAGGCTGCATCTGCACTGCAGAATTAGTGCAGTTTGACATCACTTTAACTGTCATTGCCCAATGCTATGAAATCCTGGGATTTTAGTTTGTTGGTGGTACCAGAGGTCTCTGAGAGAGAAGGCTAAATATCTCACAAAACTACAAACCCCAGAAGTCCATAGCATTGAGCCATGGCAGTTAAAGCAGTGTTAAACTGCATTATTTCTGCCATGAAGATGCAGCCTAAATAACATCTCCTGGCAGTGCAGATCTACCTTAATAGCCAGCAGACTCAACAACTTGTCACAGTTCCTCATTACAGACTTGCTAACAGTGGGAAGGGGCTGGAAACATCATCCTGCCATGCTCTGCATGCTAGCCGAACAGACCTCCATTGCTCATGGCTATTAAACTGGGTGGAGGGGAACATTTATAATCATGGTAATAGTGTCATTTTTGTGAAAATGTAGTGTTATTGAATATAGAGAAACGAAAGGAAAATGAAAAAACTAGTCATAGGATTGCCATTTCTTCAGCAACCCTGTGTACACCGTTGCATGTGTTCATTCATCAGTCAGTTCCTTTTCTGTATCACTGCAATTTTTTTAAAAAAAGCATGAAATTGACATTATTTGTGAAGGTATGTTCCCCAGAAACTATTCCTTAATGTATTCATGTTCATACCTACAATATATTTATTGACGCAATTAACACTTTAAAAAAATATGTATCAAGCGCAAAACATTTCAGCTTCCACCTTTTTCAGTTGCTAAAGATGAAACTGAGCTGCATCCAAGGTGGCAGTTTAGACCATGTGGTTTTCAGCATTCCTCAATGGATGGTGGTATTTCAATCTAAAACAGTGATCCCCAAACTTTAGACCTCCAGCTATTTTGGACTCAACTCCCCAAAGCTCCAGCCAACAGTGAAGAATGCTGGGAACTGAAGTCCAAAACATCTGGAGGACTCAGATTGGGGAACCGCTGACCTAAAAGGTGAATTTTCACATGCTTTTGGGTGCCTTTCTTGAACTGAGAAACAAATTTGCAGATGCACAGAACCAATTAATAACAGTGTTCCAAGCAGAAAGTGAAATACTGGATTAGTTTGCTTAAAAATGTGAACCAGACAAAATCTTCCCCCATCCCTCTGGTGTAGATAAGTAGAGCTGGTTAGCATCTTGTTGGTGTCATGCAAAATGGTTTTGATGGTCCATACATCCCAACAGCATCTGGTCCTTCGTGTTCATTAGCACCAACCCTGTTGTTCTTTCATGGCTTCATCTTAATTACTGTCTTTGGAAGCCAGAGCTCCATCTCCCATTTATTCTAAGGCGACTTAATGAACTTGAGTATTCAGACACAAGACCTCTGATGACTTTGTTAATAACAGCTGACTGACGGAGGAAGAGTCAGAAATGTAGATTGTGTCCATGTAAATATTTCATGCAAAAGCCAGCTTTCAGCGATTCAAATTTCTTAATTGGATTCATTCCTCTTGATAACAAAAATAGTTTCAGAGACAGGCTGTATTTCTAGAATTATGTAAGAATCTGCAAAAGACGGTTATCTTAACTGGCAGGCCGAGCAGTGAAATCCATGGCTTGTTGTTTTAAGTTCCCAAGTTCTTTCTAAAACTGGGCTGTTTGAAATTATTCAGGTTGTACTTTAGATCTTGACATCTCTTTCCCCCTGTGCCTCTTTCAGTGCCAGGGCTTTGGCAGCCTTAAAAGTCACTTCTCATGCTGAAATTATTTTATGGGTGAAGCTTATTCTCCTCCTCCTTGTCCTCTTCCTCCTTATATTCATTTATATTCAACCTTTTTTTCCCCAGTCTGGGACTCAAGGTGGCTAATAACAGTAAAAAGAGACATAGCTGGGGAGGGGATATATCAATACAAACATTGAAAATGTCATTAAACTATCCATAAAATTAAAAATAGCAAAAGAACAAAACAGTAGATATAGGTATTGTTTCCAATTGTTACGCTCTTTTACAAAGGTAATTGTGTAGGTGACTTTGTTAACTGGAAAGTAATATATTATAGGTAGCATTATTAGTTGAAGCACAAACCTCTACCAGGCAAAAATATATATTGCATGGCAGTCCACTTCTACCCAGGGTGCTTTAGGATGAGTCATTACTTGAGCAGGTTTGTTCAAGAATTGCTTTCCATATAATGGATTAGTCCTTTGTTTGGAGAAACCTGTCTGAAAGCAGACAGAAACAGGGTCAGTCAATAGCCGTTCAGAAAGAAAAGACTAGGAGAGCACTTAGACCGAAACGTAAAGAGCAGAAATAGATTAGTAATTATTTAAATGTATTTCTACATCCTTTTGCAACCAAGGCCCACTGCTGTAACTCCAGGCCTTTAATGAATGAGTAGTAATTTACTAGCAAAAAAAGAGACATATTAACAACTTTCACCATAGTTTTCACGGTAATTGAAGCAGTAGTTTACCAAAATCAATGCTACAGAGTTAGTAAGTACTGAGACTTTTATTCATGTTAACCAATCATGGAGGGTTATGGATTTCCACCCCATCATCCCTGCCTCCCTCAGGTAAACAGACAATAGCATATCTGTCCCATTTACCCAGAAGGGCAAGAATAAGATCTTTTCACATTTTTGTTGGATGCTTTTTAGATTTTGGTTTCACTGTCCAGGTTTTGGAATTGCAAAAGAATAGCTGATGATGCAAACAGTTTCACCAGTCCTTCCACCATGGATAAACAGAAGACTCTTTCCTATACTGCATGGCAACAGTGCCACACTGATGTAGTGGTCCGAGTGTTGGACTAGGATTCTGGGAAATCAGAATTTGTATCTGCACTTGACTATGGAAACCCATTGGATGACTGTGGACAAGCCGCATATTCTCAGCTGCAAAGGAAAACAAGAGCAAATCCCCTCTGAACACATCTCATCAAGAAAACCCCATGATACATTTGCCTTGGGATTCCTATAAGTCAGAAATGATTTGAAGCCACACAACAACCACCACAACAAAAACAGTAATGGCAACAAACCCACAGTTTCCATCTAACTTAGTGGTGAACCACCGACTACCCACCTGTCTTGCAAGTGTACCAATACGCAATCCTCTTCTAGTGGGTAAAGAACATACTCTGGGATATGTGAGGTTCCAAAAAGCCTGTCTGTCTAGCATACTTGGGGAAGCAAGGAAGATCCAAAGAGGAAGGAATATGGTGCTTTCTAAAGCAAGAATGGATGCACAAGGAGCGGTCATGCTGGAGTTCAGTGGTTACCAACACATGTCTCCAGATGTTAGACTGCAACTAGCAGAATCCTAGACCATTAGTCATGCTGGCTGGGAATGACAGAGTTGCAGTCCAACAGCTGGAAATCCAAGCTTTGTTTTTCTTACAGCCCATGTTGCTACAACACCCAGCATGGCCAGTGGTCAGAGATGATCATTGTTGTCCAAAACATCTGGTAGGCATCATGTTGAAGCATGTTGTTCTGAGCATCATGCAGAAGAAGAAGAAAAACTAAGGTCCCCATAATGTATCATCCATCCTGATCTAACTGTACCACCACAATTATTAATGCCAACAATGTGTCCTTAATCAACATAGGTGTTTAATTACATTAAAGAAATCTTATATGCTGTACCGTGCCAACTCAAACATTTCAATGGAGTCAGTTCACACTTTGTTGCTTCCACTTTTGATAAAAATCCTAACGGCTTACTAAGAAACTCAGCTTTTTGTGGTCCATATTTATTTGAAAACATGGAAGGTTCTAGCAAAAACTTGCACACCTTATGTACCAACTCAAACATTTCAATGGCATCCATTCACACTTTGAGTTGCTTCCTCTTCTGATGAAAAGCTTTATAATTTAGTAAGAAATACAGCTTTTTGAGTTCCAGAATACTTTGGAAACGTGAAGGATTCAAGAGAAAACTTCCGCACTATACTGTGCCAGCTCAAACATTTCAATGGAGCCACTTAACACTTGGAGTTGTTTCCACTTTATGATTTACTAAGAAATACATCTTTTTGAACTTGGGATTATTTTTGGAAACATGAAGGGCTGTTTATGAATTGTTAAATGATCCAAATGGAGGAGTTTCAGCATACTCAGGAAGGTTCCTTAAATGCTTATGTTTGGCTCTGAGACTGTGCTTTTCCTGGTGAGCTTGGGAAGATTCCTTTGAAGGAATGTGTTTGAATTTGCTGGTTCTAGGGGCAGAATAGAAATAATAATAATAATAATAATAATAATAATAATAATAATAATAATAATAATAATAATGCAGAAACAATGCATTTTCATAACATAGCTGCATCCTATAGAATCTTGGGTTTTGTAGTTTTGTGAGCCACTCAGCATGCTTTGGCAGAGAATGCCGAAGACCTTGTAAAACTACAGACCCCAGAATCCCACAGGATGGAGCTACAGCACTTAAAGTGGCGTCAAACTGCATTATTTGTACACTGTACAATGTGCCCTCAGTCCCCACAAAACCCATACATGCGATGAACATTACCCTTTGTTGTTTCTTATAAACAAAGCTTCATTATGTGGTTTGAACTTCAATCCTCCCATGTATTCACCCAGGAGTGGAATTCTTGCTTGTAAAACTGCATGGATCTCCTGTTATCAGGCAGATATATGAAGAAGGGTTGCAGAGTGGAGGGACGATGCTAGAGGCACTTCACTGTGCTGAGTATGTCTTATGGCTACAGGACTGGTTTTTGGTTTATTTGTTTTGTCTCTTGCAACAAAACCCCATGATAGGTTCACTTTAGGGTCTCCATAAGACAGAAATGAAGGCATGCACAACAACCACAAAATGGAAGGAGCCAGGGTATAAATACAGAAATTGTCTTTGAGAAACAGTCACATGCAGTCTATAAAAACAGAACTTTCTCTGCTCTTCCTGTACAGGATTATAAATAGTAGACTGGGTTATAGATGCATATAAATAGAGAGAGCCAGTGTGATGTATACTGGTTGGAGTGTTTGGGTGCAACTCTGAGGTCAGGGTTCAAATCCTGCTCAGCCGTGGAAACCCGCTGAGTGACTTTGAGCAAGTTACACTCTCTCAGCATCAGAGGAAGGCAATGGCAAACCCCTCTGAAGAAATTTTGCCAAGAAAACCCCGTGACAAGGTCACCTTAGGGTTGCCATAAGTCAGAAATGACTTTAAGGCACAAAACAACAATTAGAGGAGATTAGGTTAGACTTAGGTTATACATATGAAGAGACAGAGCTATGTAGATGGCATAAAGAATAATGATAGCCTTTTGGGGGAAGAGCGGGGTATAAATGCATCATCATCATCATCATCATCATCATAGACAAAGGGAAGGATTGCACTCCTATGTCTCTCTTTATACCATCTACATGCCTATGGGTTACATCCAGATACCCCAACTCCCTTAGTCAAAATGAGATAGCCTGATAGCAAGAGTATAGCTGGGGAGAGGAGTGAAATGAGGACATTGCCACATAAGAATTCTTTGTTTAAAAAAATATTCAAGGCAATAGGCAAAGTAAAATTGCATTATAAGGCTCTCAGCTATATATTGTGATGTTCTAACATTATAGCAGAAAGGAATAAGGAGATAAAAAATAAGAAATTCTTACTCATAAATTTCAATAAAAGCAGAACAAATCACTCAGTATAGGTCCATTTGTAAATTGTATCGATATATCATTCTTCTAAACATTGCAAGCATTGTTAAATTTTCTTTCCACTGGATCAGAGATAATGATGTGTTATATTGCCAATACTGGATTGTCAGTCTTTTTTAACAGCCAAGGGCTGCAACCGCACTGCAGAAATTATCCAGTTTGACACTGCTTTAACTGTCATGGCTCAGTGCTATGAAATCCTGGAATTTGTAGTTTGTTGTGGCACCAGAACTCTCTGACAGAGAAGGCTAAATATCTCACAAAACTACACATCCCAGAATTTAATGGCACTGAGTCATGGCAGTTAAAGTGGTGCCAAACTGGATTATTTCTGCAGTGCAAATGCAGCCATGAAGGCCCAAAAGATCAATTTCCATTGGTCATGTCTTAAGTCCCCAAGACATGGGTAAATAGTTTAAAAGAATATATGCATCACTAAATATCAGAGAACTTTCTAAGTACCAAGTTTATTCATATAATTTCTTCCACCCCAAATAGGATATTTATAAAACATAGGGGTTACAGAAGCATTTTCAGTATTACTCCTCTACCTATTAGCCAGTTTCAATAAACCTTCATTACAAAGTCATTGTGGCAACCAATATACTCAAACCAGCAGCTTCTGTTATAGAAGAATTCTGCTTCCATTGATTTTTTTCTTCATTCCCCAGATTTCTAGGATTACATAGAGTAACACACTAAACATTGTCCATACTTAGCACTCCTCTATCTGCTAAGTGTTTGCAGTGCCTTGGTAACTCTGCCTGCCCTTTTGTTTTGGAAGCCTAAAGTGTATTTTTAAATGTTCACCTGCCGTTTTAGTCACTGCAATGCTAGAAATTTGGAGATGGAAGGAAAATTTCATGGAGGAGGGTAAAATTTATATTTGAGGAGACAGTGTCTTTATTTAGTCTACCTTGTAGTTACACCTCTGCATAGCAATCTGCTCTGAAAGCAGGTAAAAAAAGGTGTATAAATATGCCTTGGAAGAAGGGTGTTGCAAAATCAATAAATATTATCATTGCTGCTCTTCTTTATGGCCATCCTTGCATTCTTCAAACTGTAAAATTGAGAAGAAGGTCCCTCGCCATCCTTGTATTCTTCAAACAAGGTCCCTCACCATCTCTCCATCATTTCTGTTTCTTTTTGGCAGCCAACAACATCTGTTTCTATGGTGAGTGCTCTTACTACTGTTCAACCGAACACGCTCTGTGCGGGAAGCCAGACCAGATTGAAGGGTCTCTTGCTGCGTTTCTGCCAGACCTTTCCTTAGCCAAAAGGAAGACTTGGAGGAATCCATGGAGACGTTCCTACCACAAACGCAAGAAAGCAGAGTGAGTATTTCCTGGCTATTTTTTCAGTTTAGATGGAAAGGTTTCTATCCTACCTTTCTGACAATGAGCTCAAGATTGTGTGCATAGTTCTCAGATAGTTGCAGGGAATATAAAACTCCATTGTTGGAACAGCTTAGAATGGGGTAGGCAAACTTTCCTCTTTAAGGGCCGAGGGACTTCAGCTCCCAGAAGCCTCAGCCATGTTGGCCAATAGTCCCGTGTTGGCCAATAGCTCCTGGGATTCTGGGAGCTGAAGTCCCTCGGCCCTTAAAGGGGAAAGGTTGCCTACTCTTGGCTTAGAACGATAGAATCATAGAGTTGGGAGAGACCTCAAGGGTCATCCAGTCCAACCTTCTGCCATGCTGGAAGATACAATCAGAGCACCCTCAACTGCAAACATTTTTACCCAAATATGTTGAAGGAGATGCTGATTTTTTTCACCCTCATGCAGCAATTTTTCATCTTTTCAACAAGGTGTCTCAGTCTTTTATCATCAAGCTTGGGAATACAGGGCAGTATTCTTCCATCCCTAACACTGACTTTCTTTTCTCTAGGTGGGAAGTTGATCCAGATTACTGTGAAGAAGTTAAGCAAACTCCACCCTACGACAGGGGGACCCGAATTTTGGATATAATGGATATGACTATCTTTGACTTTCTCATGGGTATGTTTCCCATTGTATGAAATACAATGGCATGACTTGAATGGAAAGAGCTTAGCTGTAAACATTTCTGCTGGCAGAGCAACTAGGTGAGAGGCAGAGTAACTCCAACATATATCTCACATAAGGAAGGTCCTTTTGTTAGTGTTGTTTTAGGTTGTGTGTCTGGTTTTTGTTTGTTTTTTACTGAGAGCCAGTGCGATGTAGTAATTTAAGTGTCAGACTTGGGCTCTGGGAAGGCAAGGTTCATATCCCTGCTCAGCCATGGAAACTTACTTGATGATATTGGGATAGTCACACCCTCTCAGCCTAAAAGAAGACAGTGGCAAACCTCCCCTGAATTTTGTAGTTGTGAGTCTTCACATTATTTCTGACTTATGGGTGACCCCAAGATGAACCTATCACAGAGATTTTTTTCAGAAGAGGTTTGCCATTGCCTTCCTCTGAGGCTGAGAGAATATGACTTGACCACAGTCACCCAGTAGTTTCCATGGCCAAGTGGGGATTTGAACTCTGGTCTCCAGTATTGCAGTCCACTACATCATTCTGGCCTCTGAATACAGTTTGCCAAAAAAAATAACAACCCTAGAATAGGTTCATCATAAGTCAAGTTGGCCTGAAGGTACATAACAATTGTGTTATTTTTCTTTTTTAAAAAATCTGTTATACACCTAACATTGTCCTGACATACAAAAATGAAGCAGGTGAGATTGTCCCATTCCTTGTATCCCTGTGCAAGGAAAGAAATTTCTACTCAGTGTCTGCCTATCAGATCTTTGTCGTCCACAGTAAGAGGAACAGAGAAATCTGGCAAAACCAGAGCCTAGTTCTCCCTGTGGCAATATACTATTGACTGTGGATTGCAGGTGTGGCCTCACTAGAGGTGTGGGGGATAAATAAAATTTATTATTATTATTATTATTATTATTATTATTATTATTATTATTATTATTATTATTATTATAGATGTCAAGTTTCTCCATGCAGAAGAAGTGTCTCCATGCAGTGGCAGCTGGTGATGGCAGCACAGCAGTAAATCTGCTCCGGGTTTTACTCAGAATGTTTTAGAAGCTGTCCACAGTTGTGGACTTAATTCCCAAAATAGGTTCAGTACTTTGGACAGCTCCTTTCAGAGTTGAGTCATCACTCCACTGGCATGAGACGGGAGGAAACCCCGCTGATTATTCTGAGAATGTTGTCGCTTTCTGAACTTTCTGCCTGAGCTTCCTCCCTTTCCTCTGCCCTTTTCATCTTCTTTTCTTCTAGTGATATATCTTTTACTTCTGTTGCTTCTAGAAATCTGTTTGGCTAAAAAGTAGGGGGAAACGTTTTACGTACTTAAACACATAGTAGCTGGAAGTGTCCACATTAGCAAGGGTGGTGAATTTACCGTGGTTTTTAGCTTAAACTGCAAGGAAGTTATCCAAGGCACTGAGTTCAATCCCCCCAAACAGATTCAGCACTTCGGACAGCTCTTCTAGGGTTTGAGAGCTGGAGCAGGTTTACTTAGGGCCTTTACAGACTGCCAGAAATAATGCAGCTTGAGGCCACTTTAACTGCCCTGACTCAGTGCTAGGGAATCATGGGAACTGTAATTTATTGTGGCACCAGAGCTCTCTGATAGAGAAGGCTCAATGTCTCAGAAAAAACTACACTTCCCATGACTCCCTAGCACTGAGCCAGGGCAGTTAAAGTGGTCTCAAGCTGCATTATTTCTGGCAGTCTGTAAAGGCCCCTAGTCTACATTCCTTCTCCTAGGAATATTAGTTTTCCACATGTGGGTCTTTTCCCTTTTTTAAAAATAGAGGATTACTAGTTTCATCATGTAATCATCTAACTATAGACTCAGATCACCAAACGCAGACTCTTTCCCAAAACCCATCAGACTCCGCTAACATGCCAAATAGTTGAAGCTGATGGGAACTGAATTCCAGCCAAACTATGGATATATGTAATCCATATTTCAGAGGAAAGGAGACATGGCACAGTCATGTTCTCCCTCAAAAGAAAAACACTCTGCATCTTTCTTTCAGCTTAACTGTGATTTTTTTCATGACACTTTGTCAGACATATCTGCAATGTTGCTTTTCCAAGTCCTTTAGTAAGAGGAATGTGTTGGTGTGTTGTTGTTTTCTTTGTAGGCAACATGGACCGGCATCACTATGAAACTTTTGAGAAATTTGGAAATGAAACTTTTATTATCCACTTAGACAATGGAAGAGGGTAAGTTTTCTAAGGCTAGAAATTCAGAAGGATCAGTCGGGCCATAGCTGAATCCTATCTTGATGTGGTTGTTATCATCTTCCTTTTCCTAGGGAAAGTAAGGGTGCATGAATCTACAATTTGTAGATGCCTTAGATTGAGTTAGACACTGGGTACTCACAGCAGAAGTTAACTTTCCTCTTTCTAGGCCAGGGATGGCAAACTTCAGCAGGCCTTGTGGCCAATATTCTGTCCATGAGATTCTCAGGGGTTGGGATACAAAAGCCAAAATGTTATTGTTAGACCCAACTAAAATCAGCCCAAGTGTTGACCCTATCATGGGGTTTTCTTTTTTCTTTTCTTTTTTTCTTTATTAAAACCGTCAAACGTAGCATCAAATATCATACAAACATATCTTACATATATAGCAATGTCTTATAAGTATAACATATATATTAAAAAAACAAAACAAAACACACATGATTAATTTAAGCAGAATAGAGAAAAAGGGTTATATGTATAGCACTTCAAATTTACTTTTCTGATTCTTCTTTTTTTTTCCCCTTCTTTTCATCTTTTCTTCTCTTCTTTTCTATCTCTACATATCTTAAATCTTCTTCATTTACAGTGTAATTAAAACATGGGGTTTTCTGAGGCTGAGAGAAGCGACTTGCCCATAGTCATCTGATCGGTTTCCATGGCCGAGCTGGAAATCAAACCCTGATCGTAGTCCAATACTCAAACCATTACACCACATGCTGGCTAGACTACCAAAATTCTCTTCCCCACTACCTTGAAAGGGAATTTCAAATAGGTTACAGCTCCCTTTGTGTACTGTTCAACATGAAAAGTGAGCTTCTTGTCTTGAGAAGCAAGCAATTTTTGGAAAATATTAATTGAGAGAACTACAACCTATCTGAAAGGTGAATTGCTGCTTGTGGAGGCTTCCAAGAGAGTCAATTCGTCTTTCTTTTTTTCCAGGAAAAGAATAGTTTGAGGGCTCAAAAGCTACAAAACCAGGCTGGGAATAGGTCATATGTCTCACCTCCACATTAGGCAATGGAAATAAAACTGTTTGCAGTGCTGAAAGCAGCACTTCAAAGTATATTCCTGGAAATCTTTTGTTTTCTCATTTTCATCTCTGCCCTAGGTTCGGAAAATACTCCCATGATGAACTTTCTATCTTGGTGCCTTTGAACCAATGCTGCAGGTATGCTTCTCATGAATGTTGTGATACGGGTGGTACAATGGGAAATGTTTTAGAGGGATTGGAACTGCGCTGTAGCTGTTTTCAAGTTTGAAATCGTATAGTAATGAGAGTGGAGATCTTCAAGGGAATTATAGGAAATAACAACACTGGGAACCCATGAAGGAAGATGCAAGTTTATTCGCTACTAACCTGGAGGGTATGTATATTTGTAAGATGTATGTATACTACCGTGGAGGATAGGATCAAGGGTACATCTACGCTGCAGAAATTATGCAGTTTTACACCACTTTAAGCACTGTAGTCCCACCCTACAAGATTTGTAGTTGTACAAGGTCTTTAGCCTTCTCTGCCAAAGAGTACTGGTCCCTCATAAATCCCAGGATTGTACTTGAGGGAGACATGGCAGTTAAAGTGGTGTCAAACTGCATTATACTGTCGATCAGGGGTAGGCAACATTTCCCCTTTAAGGGCCGAGGGACTTCAGCTCCCAGAAGCCTCAGCCATGTTGGCCAATAGTCCCATGTTGGCCAATAGCTCCTGGGATTCTGGGAGCTGAAGTCTCTCGGCCCTTAAAGGGGAAAGGTTGCTTACCCCTGGTGTAGATGCACCTTGGTTCTAATGGCTTTAACTTATAGGAGCATAGATTTTGACTGAGCATTAGAAGAAATGTCTTGATGGTAAGAGCAGTTCCACAAAGGAACCAATGACCCAGAAAGGTAGTGGGTTCTCTTTCTCTGAGAGAGACTGGAGGCTACCTACTGGAGATGCTCTAGCAGGAGTCCCAGCATTGAGCAGGCAGTTGGATTTGGTGGCCTATGGGACCCCTTCCAAGTCTCTGATTCTATGAACACAATAGCCCTCTTCCCACTGTTTTGCCTTGGCATTCAATAGCTACAGTCCCTGATGTTTTGGAGGCAATTCAGTGCTCCACCAAGTCTCTTCTTTCCTCTCTCCCTCACTTGCCTTTCCTGGTGTGCTCCGTGATTCTGAAATGTGCCTCCAGAAACCAGAGCAATGCCTACCAAACAATGAAATAACCTTTTGATAGCTCAAGTTACCTGATCTTTTCTTGAGTGCACAGAATGTCCCCATTTTTTTCAAAGCTCAGAACATTCCCGTCCTCAGAATAAATAGATGACTTGTATTTTAACCTTTCACGAGAGCCACCTTTTGCAGAACAGAGCAAAGGGCAGAAAGGAATATAAGCTTAAGAACATAAGAGGAGCTCTATCAGATCAGAACAAAATTCATCTCATTTAGTGTCCCTTTGGCCACTCTGACCACCCAAAGACCTCCAGTAAATTCAAAGGAGGCTTTGAAAGCAATTGCTCTCTCCTGCTGTTGTTCTCCTTTAGCTTCAGGGACTGACCATAGGAGGAGAGTAGGAAAAAGTATATTTTTTTGATGTCCTGAGATACAGGTAGGATAAGATTAGGCTGCAGCCTGGAGAGGGAAAGGGAAAGGAAATGCACTATAAATGGACAACTCTGGTCCTCCAAATGTTTTGCATTTGTGTCTCACTTCAACCCAAACAGCATACTCACTGAGGGATTGTGAGAGCTGCCATGGAAAAATCTCTGGAGGACTACAATTACCCATCACTGTTTTAGGTCCTGCTTGACAATATTTAAAGGAATGTATTTTTTCTGTATCTATATACCTCTTGTTCAGTCGTCTTGAATTTTCCAGAGAAAATGAGAAATGACATCGTAGCAGAACAAGCAACTTTCTGAATAGGGCCCAGGACCATCTCTAGGATGGCAGGGGAGGATGTGCATAAAAAGCAGGGATGGTAATCTCTGTGAATTTCATTTTTGCAGGGAAGAACAAATGATTTTATCATAGTCTTCTCACTCTGTTGATCTTTCTGCAGTTGTCAAAGACTGTTCAAAGTTCAGCACTTGTTCTGAGCTAAATGCATGCGGTTCTTTGTGCAGAAAAATGGCATTTTCTGCAAAGAAAACAAGTTTCCTGTGTAGTAAAAAAAGTGCAGAAAACTATCCACATCATTTTCTGCACAGAAATATTATTTGTTGCACAGAATGATTTTTTTCTGTTAAGGAAATCTGTTTTCTATGCAGCAGATACTGTTTTCTGCACAAAATTTATTCATTTAGAATAAGATCCAAACTGCAAAGATTTTTGCTGATCTAGGATTCTTCTTGTCTGTTTCCCAAACTTGAGAAGCCTTTTCTTTTTTACCATTCTGAAATATTTTTGAATATTCTTTCCATCCTAGTAAAAAGAACAAAAAAAGATATCTAGGTTTCTCTATAGGACATTCTACCTTAAGAACTAGTTCCCATTTTCTTTGACATAACTGATGGGAGGATAATGTTGCATGATAATCAGGAACATTGATCCCTGGTATAGTAGAAGCATAGTATGGTTCTCTACAGGTCCAAAATGTAAGTAAGTGTCTTCCTTTCCCCCCCTAGAATACGGAAGTCCACCTATCTGCGACTACAGCTACTAGCCAAGGAAGAGTACAAGCTTAGTGATCTGATGGAAGAATCTTTAATGAAAGACAAAATTGCTCCCATTTTATACAAGTTGCACCTTGAAGCTATGGACCGGCGGCTCCGGATAGTCCTCAAGGCTGTCAGTGACTGTATAGAAAAAGATGGTTACAGTAACGTGGTTGAAAATGACTTTACCGCCGACATGAACACGATTATGACCAAGAGGTAGTAAAATCGCAGGACGCGACTTTTTATTAGCTCTGTCAAAGAAGAAAGAAAGAAAAAACACACAAAAAGAAACAGTCTTGCAAAGGACTGTGTATGCCACTTTGTGAATTCAATGAATTCAGAAATTGCAATTATAATTGTTCTCCAAGTAGTAAGGTGTATACTGAGAAGAATATAGGTTGAGGATAAGCAGCCGTGGGAGTAAGCAGTGGAACCAATTTTGGTGGCCCTCGGGAACCCCATGTTTTCAGTGGATGCAACCTCACATTTCAAACAGTCCTGCTTCCCTGAAACTCTAACTTATTTCTTCCCTTTGCCCATTAAAGGCATTGGATTACACATCATGGGCAGAACTTCTGGAAAGCCCTGCCTCACATGATCTTCTTGTTGTTCCTACAATGAGTGAGTCTGTAACCAAGCTCTGCCCTTTCCACACAACCACAGGTGTGCATGCACACAATGGGTGAAGCTTATGAGCAGCACTGGATCAGGCTTGCAGGAAATTAAGGTAGATAACTGAGCAGCAACAGGATTATCTATCGGTGGATTAGGCAAACTTGGGCAAACAAAGAAGTGACACTTAACTGCCACTCTTCTTAACAAATCAATTCCCCAAAGAGGATTGGAAAGATATTTGAAATTACTGCTAAATGGCACTTGCCGGCCCACAAAATGGGCCTTCTCCTTTCCCTTCCCTTCTTCTTTCATTTGTACAGAAAGCAGATCTTTATTTAATATTTTGTATTTATAGAAGCGATGGCTTTGTTCTTTAAAAATGCAAACCTACCTACCAATTTTTTTTTTTTAATATAAAGAGGCACCAGGTTAATGTACGTTGCTCACAGGGGAAAGGATTCTAGAGGGAAATGCTGGAGTCGAGCTACTCTACACTGTTAACAGTCTTTCTGGGACTGTTCCACTTTAGAATCCTGGGCTGGAATTCAGTAATGGACTGCCTTTTCCATAGGTGGACTTACATGTGCGGGGAATAGAATTGAGCAGTTTCGCCACATCTGTATTTACATAGGGGCTGCTGTGAAATTACTACATACAAGCATCCATAACTCAATGGTGGAGCGACCGATGAACCAGTGTACAGTGGGCACAAATGTGCATTGCTATGTTACCCAATGCACATGCGGACATCAGCTGGGAAGATCCGGCACACAAGAGGAGTGTCCGATGCACATCAGCATTATCCAGTGTGAAACAGAAGAGCCCAATGAGCATCAGAAGTTACCAGTGTGCAGCAGAAGAAGCCACTGCATATCAGTAGTGTCTGATGTGCATTGAAGCACTCTTGCCAATGCCCTTATGCACATGTTAGCAATTCACTAACCGGGTTTCATTGAGTTTCTGCAGCATAGCTAAGGATTTGTAAAATTATGCAGCATGGCCCATGATGTAGAATCTCGGTCCTGTTTTGGCATGCAGGAATGGAAAGAATCAAATCCTTGAATGCCCTCCTGTTCAAAGCAACACAAATATAGAAAACTAAGATATTGCAGGGAAGGCTAGCTTATAACTATTCTCCCCAGTGCGGTACTTTTCAACAAGACAATGAGTTTACGATGGAGCAGAAGCCTTTCTCCACCTGTGTCTTGAAATGGTATAGTCTCGGAGAGGACTGTGCCACCTGCTTTTTCTCAATTGTGCACATCAATAGTTTCTTGGGTTGACCTTCAAGTTCTTTCTTTAATGGTACCTTATTTAAATTGTTCCATTCCCAATCTACATGCACACACACACACACCATTTCAAGGATGAATCCATTTCAGACTGGTTTTCAAAACCAAAAGAAAAACAACATACCCTACAACCACCATACAACCAGACAAAGTTACAGCAATGTAGTCAGGAAAAAAAAAAGATTTTGATAATTTGCGCATTGACAGAAATACTTGAATGTGATTTTACAAAGTGATGTTTAAAAAAAATGACAAATTGTACTATTTATCCATAAGAAAACAGCAGCTCTTATCTTTCTAGACTCTCATAGCAGGGCTGCTGCTTTCCTGACTTTTGCTTTTGATAGCTTTCATGTAAATATATACATATACCAGTTTAAAATAAATGAGGGTTCAAAAAAAAAAAACCACAAAAAAACTGCTTTCAGCAGCAATAGACTTACTTTTGCAGCATTTTTTTTTTTGGTGGATTTGTTTGCAATGTGGTCCCAGTGCAATAAAGATATTGGCAAATGTGTAGCCAGAAAGTCTGTGTGGTTGTTTTATTTTATGGATGCTGGTGGAAATTTAAGTCTGCTAAAGGTATGGACCAGGGGTAGGCAACCTTTCCCCTTTAAGGGCCGAGTGACTTCAGCTCCCAGAAGCCTCAGCCATGTTGGCCAATAGTCCCATGTTGGCCAATAGCTCCTGGGATTCTGGGAGCTGAAGTCCCTCGGCCCTTAAAGGGGAAAGGTTGCCTACCCCTGGTATGGACCCATCACTTTTGCTTTATGTCATTGATGTACCTGTCCCATCTTTTCCTACATGTGATTTTTGCTAGCTAGCATTGTAAGGGTCTTGTTGGTGATGACTCTAAAGTATGAAATTCATCATGGCCAAATCAGGATGATTGTACTGCCTGAGACACAGGACAAGAAAGAGAGTAACTCCATCCCACTCCAGTTTCACATACAGAACCTAACTGAATTAGCATCTGAATTGTACTTTTAACACTAGTGATATGACTGCATCTTCCACCCCATATGAAGGCAGCATGGATTGTCCTCCAATACTTCTTTAAACCCACTCACCCCTCAGTATCTATTGCCTGATGCAGCTGCCTCCCACTACAGAAATCCACTTTTACCTGTGGTTTCACCTTCCACAGTTTCAATCACCTGTGGTCAACCACAGTCCAAAAATATTATGTAGTCCTCCCAATCTTCCTTTTTACTTTCCATGGTTTTAGTAACTCACAGTCAATCGGGATCCAAAAATATTGCTGATACAGGGTTCAGTACTATCCATGGCTTCAGGGATCCACTGGAGGTCTTGGAACGTGTCCCAAAGAGATAAAGGGGGATTCCTGTCCCTCCTGGAAGAGATCAACTCTGGAGCTCCATCCCAGATCATACTGACCTTTTCTTCAGATCTTTCAGACATTGAAATAATGCAGACTGCTCTTTCACGCTTGGAATTGGGGGAGTGAGTGAAACCACCCCATGCCTGATTCCTGTTTCTCTTTTGAGAGATGGCTCCTTCCTTCCTTCCTTCCTTTTATTTATACCCCCCTTACTCCCAATCTGAGACTCAAGAAAATAGAGAACAAGACAAATAAACACACATTTGGCTAAAAGCATACAAAAAGTTGTACTTAAAATAGTTTTAAATAACATTTTTTTAAAAAA